>JAOTRS010000022.1:14310506-14322019 GCA_028565755.1 Dinotopterus cunningtoni
AAAAATAGTAATGTGTAATTATGTAATGCAAAGATTTTCCCATTATTATATAGATTAAACTTATGATTTAACTTTATAATTTACATATACACACGCATATATACATATAATGATTCCAACCTTTTTTCAAAGAAGGCCGTACATCCGTCCCTGACGATCTAATCATATCTAATACTTATATCTTTACCAGTTAGGTAATCCCCAAGCATGCTTTTTGTCAGCCTTCTACTTTTGATTATACTGCTTTTAATATGTAGTATATATAGTATTTTTTTTCTTAGCTTTGTGTGAATTTGGCCTTGTGGCAATATGATCCCACTGAAAAATTAATAGAAGATATAAACCAGGGTGCTTTCATTAGAAGTGTAACAAAAGCAGTAACGACCGATGTTACATTTCAGCTAAAATTCACAAATAAAATTTGGTAGGTTTACACCCTTGCAAATATCTGATCACAAAAGTGGGCTCAGTGCTGCTTTTGAAATCAGACACTTGGCTTCCATACAACACCAAATCTGAGCCCACTTACTTCCTGTCACAAGTTATATATATCTTAAAGGGGTTTCTCTGACTTTCTGTACCTCTCCTACGCCCCCTCTCCTGCTAACACCGTCTGCGCCCCTTTTGCTTTCTTCCTCTACCTGTTCACCCCGCCCCCCCCCCTCCTCTGTCTCTGCCGTTGTGGGTGGTCTGCGCTCCTCCTTGCTTCCTGGCGACACGCTTCTGGGGGCAGTTACAGGACTTCCTCCTCCCCCTCACTTCCCGTGGAGCCCCTCTTGAAAGAACTGTAAAGCACCCACACAAACACATATGAGGCGATGTTTCTTCCTCTAGCATTTGGGGTTAACCACGAGCCCTCAATATGGCCCTCACTCTTTCTTTTTACCCTGCCACCCCAAAAAAAACCTGCGCAGGACGACCTCTCTCTAAAGAGACACATGTGGAGATTTTACGTCTTATGCCATGTGGTTTCATGTCCTTCACCCAGGCTTTGCTTGCTCTGCGTTCCACTCTCACCCGGGACATTAATAAAGTTTGGCACACAATTGCACACAACTGGACTGATGGCAGGAATAATAAAGGCAAGAGAGGAAACGCTTGAGATAAGCTGTTGACATCGATTTAGGCTATAGACAGAAAATATAAAGAGTGCGGTCGGATGACGCGTTCAGTCTGTTTGACCATTTTAATAGAGGAAATATGCTCAAGCAACATCAAGGCCAGATGAAAGTGCCATGTGTCACATCCCAAACATTCAAATGTCCCAAACAGGATGTTTAAAAACTAACTGACAATAAGCAACTCAACATACATATACTGTATATACATAAATAAAATAGTTGCAAGGCTGCAACCGGGGCCAAATGCACAAATAAAACAACAGCATCTTGCTGTGAAGAACTTACTTTAAAACCCTAAACAAGAACAAATCCCCAAATCAGTCAGGTTTAGCATCAGCTAAAGATGAAGAATTGTAAAACAAAGGAGTAATTTCGACAAGGTGACTACATAATGTCTCATTCCGAAGACATTAACAGTGTCTGGAGCAGACGAGTTTTCGAGCAACCTTCCAAGAATGAGGCTTTGTGTGCCATCCTAATCATTATAAAGGCTTTTTCTTTTCTGTGGTGAACCAGACAACCTTCTAAATGGGAGAAAGTGGATATGCAGCGGTAGTTCTTTAGCAAACATTAGTCAACCTGTCAGCCTGATGAGCTCATGAACAATAAAAGCTGACGTGGACTTTAAGTCCTTGATTACTTCATAAGCTATGGGAAACATCATAATGATTATACATCTGCCTTTAGTCCACAAATCTCAGCGCTTTGGTTAACTAGAGTGCTGAGTTCAGTACTGCAGCATTACAGTAATCAGCATACTTAGATAAAGTTTTTTAAAAAAAAGATATCTTTCTATTAAAAGATCTACGAAGACATTTCCTAAATAGAAATCCCACTTTTATTAATCCCTAAATTATCTGTCCAAGTGTATGCATACTGTATGTTGCAACTGTGCATTATGTATTTTCCAGTTGAAACACACACACACGCACACACCAACAGTTAGCGTAGGCCAAATTTACAAAGTACTTCTCAAAACTTCTGCTTTTGTCCAACTTCGACAGAGAGTGTGGGAAGCATGAAAAAAAAAAAGAATTAGACTATTTGGAGAGATGGCGTGAATGTGATGTCAGAACAGAGTTCCGTATTTTTCACACGCACAGGCCATGTTTGGTCTGGGAACCGTCTAGCACAATCACAACACTTGTTTCCCAATCCATCAAAAAAAATTTTTTTTATAATAATCGAGCCACTACATTGTCCATTGACCAAACTATTGTTTGCCATCTACTAACACACCTTAAATCAATACATTTCAGCTCAGGTTAGATTAGCATGCTCTAATAATGGATTTATTTACACACAAATAAATATATTACATTGCAGTGCACAGTATTGTAAGGACGATGATATGGCATCATTGTTGAATGCTTGATTCTGATTGGTCTGAAGGTGTTGATGAACTTTAAGGTCCATATTAATCCACTTTGACTTAATAGTTTGTTATTTCTATTTCTAATAACATCTTATACGAGGGTATAAGATGGGGTTTGCAGTTTTATCATGAGGTAACATCTGTTCATATAACATAACTTGTTACCAAGATCTACTTTGTTTTGTGCATGCTAAAAACAATAAATGTGACCATCAGTGGATTAAAAAAAATGTTTTGCAAAAGGGTATGAGCAAATTGCTGCGGGTTAAGAGTGATAAAGCACGATGACTCTAATTCACATTAAAATGCATCACAGCACCCAATCTGCTGAGTTTTTTTTCCCGTTTTAACCAGGCTGACATTGATAAAATTGACACAGTGACTCATTTAACTGGTGCAATTCTGTGTTATGAATTTCATATGTAAGTGACATCATTAACGTTGTAAATTTTCCAATGTCACTGTTTATGTGAGTATTTGTGGACAACCCTACATGATGTAATAATTTAATGCATCAGGTAGGGGACTGCATATGCTCAACCTGATGCAGCACCACGATAGTAGCAACTGAATTATTTTCTGTAGCTTTGTGTAGTTTTTTACATTTAATTTCCAGAATTTCAGAGTTTTCAGATGCAACATGTGCAATCTATGACCTGCATACATACTTAAATTCTACTTGTTACATCTTCAATGTCCAAGTTTTTTCAAAATTTTGCATGCATACACCCCATACACTACTTTCATATTTCCATCCCTATTTCAAATCGTTCAGGTTTTTATAAACCATTTTTAAGCAATTAAAATTCACCACTTGCTACACAATGTAAAAACATTGCAGTAGTTACCACACCATTTATTTATTTATTTATTTATTTATTTATCTCACGAAAGTTAATTGTGAGATAAAACACGAAGTGAAAATGTGAGAAAGTGAATCTTGAGCCTTGTTCCACTGCTACACACAGGAAAAGTTTTCAAAGCTGTGGTTAAATCAAGGAAGCGAGAGTTGGCGTTTGTCAATACAGTGCTGACGAGGGAATGCTTTTTGCTGAATTCATGTTGTTTGGGCTCTGGTCCAATTTGTTAAGGTTAAATCACTATTGCCATAGGCAAGTTGCATAAGGAACAGTGGAAATCATATCGATAGAAGTATAATTGTGCCAAAGTATGAGGAATTATGTATTAATGAAACATATTTTTTTTCTTTTGTTTGGCCACAAATTATTTTATTCATAAGTTTTATTACTAAATATTTGAATGCTATGCTCTATATACCTGGAATTTGACTTTACAGACATTCTGCTATGAGATCCATGCTCTATAGAATGTTTACTCTGTTATATAAAACTCTATAGACCTGCAGTAATAATCTCGTCTGTCAAGAGATATATGTTTAATAGAAAGTTTAGTCAGTTCTTTAAAACATTATAGACATGCCTCATGACTTTATAGAATTGCTGCTTTTAGATATTATGGCATTGACGTTTTACAGAATTTTCATTTAGTCCTATAGAATTTTTTGGGAAGATATTGATATTCTATTAAATGTTTTTTTTTTCATTATTATGAAACTTTTTATTTAACTTCCATTTTAGACAAAATCCCATCAGTTGTTGAGAATTATCCTAGAATTTCTAGATTTCTACAAAATATCCACAAGTTATAGATATCTTCTTGTCCTTGCCAATAATTAAAAAAATCTTCAACTCTTTTTTTTTTTTTGCATCTATAAGATCTAGAATTTCCATAGAAATTGCAGAATTGTGTGTTTTTAAGATACTATCTGCATTTCTTACTATTCTTAAAATGGAAATAAAATCTCATAAACTTTGCTATTAGATCAAAATAATCTACAACAGAATTATATAATGCAGGCTGGCACGAAGTGGAGTTACTCTTACCCAACATTAATGTATTATTATTTTCCTTTAAAAGCATTGTTAATCATCTGTAATAAAACAATAACAAATGTCCAACATTTACAGCTTTCAATTAATTAAAGAACAACATGTCATACTTTGTACATGTGAACAGATATGAGGAACACCCAGGGAACAAGTTAGAACCTGTAGTCACTTACATTATAGCAGGTATAACCAGTCATTCCCAAAAATAATCTAGACTAGAAATAAATGTCACCACAGATCGTTAATTTTGATATTGGAGATATTTAGATATTTTATCATGTCATTCTCATTTTCTGGGTCTGTCTGCCTGTCTGCATGTACTTTGTCATCACAGAAACTGCAAAATTTCCATATATATATATACATTTTTAAAATATTTATATGAAAATGTAACTTCCAAACATCCCATATTTTCTGACGCATTATAAATATCCTATTAGTCATTTTCTTTTATGGAAAATAGCAGAGCGTCAACGTGAACCACAAGAGCTGTTGCTTTTGACCACTCATGTCCTCTTTTTGCTTTGATCATACTGCTGTGTGCAAGACAAAAATCACTAACACGTCAAAGCTGTGACAAAGAAACTTTTTGTAAAATGTCAAGGTAATATTGAACAATGTGCAAAATTTCAACTAACGCCTTCACTTTTGCTTGTGTGTGTGTGTGTGTGTGTGTGTGTGTGTGTGTACAGGCATATGTGTATATACACAATTGAGATTATATTAGAGAACAACAGAACTGATTACTGCAGGATGTATTCAGAAAGATTAATTGGCTTTGGCAACGGATAGATTTGGCCATGTGTTGCCTTTGTGTTGAGTATATCAGTGTGTGTGTGTGTGTGTGGGTGGGTGTGTGGTTGAGTGTTGGGGATTTTTGGGGGGTTTACCCATCTGTTGCACCCTTTCACATTGACTCGATGTTTAAAAAACGTTTCAACCTGAAGCTTGATGTTCCCACCCACCCCCATCCCTCACACACTTTTCACCCAAGTACGATACTCTAACACCAATGACCACACATCAGCCAGAACTGTCTGTGCATCGCATGAATTGATATTATTGCGGCACATTCTCGGATATTCCGTATTCTTATAAAACATGCACGGAATTTACTTCGCGGTTTGCGGCATAAAATATGACAAATAAGCATTTATTACATGTCAGCTTTTGTATATGAACGCTTCCCAAATTTGGCATTAGTCACACTATTTTAAATGTTTATCAACATAGGATGTAAATTCTAGAGCTGGGAAACGACCCGATCGGATGAGGTAACTACCGAGACACACGGATGTTGCGTCTTGGTGATGAGTC
The DNA here is from genome assembly GCA_028565755.1 of Dinotopterus cunningtoni. Classification (NCBI taxonomy): domain Eukaryota; kingdom Metazoa; phylum Chordata; class Actinopteri; order Siluriformes; family Clariidae; genus Dinotopterus; species Dinotopterus cunningtoni. The sequence continues at coordinate 14,316,230 of JAOTRS010000022.1, forward strand.
TGGATTTTCTGAGCAATGCAGTGAACGAGCTTTCCCAGCAGGCTGTACTCACACTTGATGATCAGCATTGAGAAATCTCTGAAATTCTGGCCCCTTCTGCAGCTCAGATCGGCTGTTGCCCAACATGTCAAAGCCACACAAGGGAACTGAAAGCTGAACGCTGCCGAAAGCTGATCTTCTGGACGCGAGCCTAGATCGAATCCCAACTACTAAATCATATCATCACACATGCATATCTAAACCAGGTCAACTGTTTTTGCAGCAAGCAAATCTTTTGAAGATCGAAACACTTCTTGCACGGCTGTATAAATCGATAAAATGCCGTTTCATGCATTCCGAATTATAGTTTTCCATAAACAACACATTAAGAAAGGGAGATAAACACGTGCTTTTGTAATTGGTTTCAGGTGCTCGGTCAGGTGGCCAAACCACTGACGTACTCTTATTGGGGAGCCTGACAAAAAGCTGATTCTTGTGCATTCTGGGAAAAACATTCAGCGTGCCCCGTTTACCAGAAACTTAAATAAATCACTCTTGCTTCTGGCTATGCTACTTGTTTGACGTCTTAACCCCTGAAAAATACAATTAAAGATCATTAAATTAGGTGAAAGCTCAAACTGTTATATACAGTACAGCTATAATTTTTACCAACTAATGACCCTTGTTAAAAGCACTAAACAAATAAAAATTTAATTGAATTAACATTTTAAAGTCATCAAGGAGTCCAGACTTATACAAATAGTGCAGTAGTGAGAACATCTGCATACACACACGCACACACGCACACACACACACACACACACACACACACACACACACACACACACACACACACACATTTTTCCAACTTATTTTTTAGAAATTCAGCCTTGCATTGTTTAACACAGCTTGCCTTCTGATTGTGGCTTCTCACTTATTGAAAGAACTTTTCACCTAAAAAAGTGTCCCTGTCTGTGTAGGAGGGTCGTTCAAGTAAAACCAGGACTTGTGATGAAATTTCTCAAGAATGAAGACTGCTTGACATTTACAGAAGCACAGTTTGGTGACGAGACTCTTAGCCGCAGTAAAAAAACTTTGTACATCCGTGAATGGCTAGGTGAATCCGAGGTGGCTAGGTGCACCCTGCACTCGTTCCCAGGAACATTCAGCGAGTGGAACATCTGATTATTGAAAATTGAAAATGGATAACTTGCATAAGAGATGCATCTGTCTGTGGGAACTGCGTGCACAATCGGTCACCAACACCAATTTGCACATTACAGGAACTTGGCTGGGAGGTATTGCCACATCCACCATCCTACAGTCCTACTCCCACATGTTTGATCCATTAAAGGAGTTCCTGGAAGGCCGGCATTCCATACCTTTATATAACATCGATAATTCTCAATATTTTATGACCACTCCATTCATTTCTTCTTATTCTTTACTAAAACAGGAAGAACCTTTAAAGTTAAAACCAGCATTCAGTATATTCTTAACCTATCACTGTACAATTATTTATAGATTTCACTGTATTGTAAGGTCCTGTTTTTTTCCCCACATATACGCATTTACATACAACCCTGTAACCTTTCCCTTATTGGAATAAACTCACAACAGAAATTTATTCATATACACCCTACATTAACGTTTCGGTGCATATATATTAACTTTACAACACTGTGATTGGAAGCATCACTTAGAAAGACAGGATAAGTTTTTCTTGTTTTATACAGTAGTTCATTGTTTGGTTATGGATCCTTTGACTCCAAACTCTAACCAGCACCCCTGGGATTCTACTTCTATACTTCTATTGGTTTCATTCCACCTCTCAAAAAAAAAAAGGTTTGACTGGGCTTTTAATTGCCCCTAGATATGAATAAGCATGAATCTCAGACTGTACAGACTGTACTCCTAGGACAGGCTCACCCGCAATGTCTTCAGAATAATTTCTCAATCTGCCTTCACCCTGACCAGGTTACAGAACATGATTCAGTGACTGTTTCACCGATGAGGTGGAACACTCTGGAAGTCCATAGGATTTCAAATGAATGCCAGTGTTTGTTTCCCACATTTTCTCCCAGTTTGGTCATGTTCCATTTCCCTCTCATTACCTAGTTCTCACCTATTGCATGACAGCTAGGGTTAGGGTTAGGACAAGGATAGGACAAAAGCTCAAATGTGCTTCCTCCAAGACATGTGAAATCAAACGATTGCAACTGCTTCTCTTGCTGGGTCAGAGGAAATAATTATTTTCCCTCTTGCATGTACAGTCCAAGTCACACACGATTGGCTAACGCAATTGATTAAAATGCAACAGTACTTTTTTAACCGAAACCATAATCTTTCTATATTTGTGCATTTTTGGCTACATAAGCAGTTTCTTTTTTAATCCGATTAAATTAACTTTTCTCTTTCTTACACTCTGATTCAATTTAGCTTTAGCTTTCCTGTTATTTATTTAAAATTCATATAAAATGTACCAGAATTCTGAATATTTTTATGTTAATTTCAGTTCTTTGGTTCTTCAAGGCAGCAAGTGGTTTGCACCCTCCTCTCTGGCCATGACTTTGTGCCTACACTTACAGTATGTGTGTCATTATTCGACTACTGTTTTTTTTTATGACTAATTATTCTTCGGTCATTCATTTCAGAAACTTCCTGACTCGAACATAGTCCTAAAATTTACTTAATTACAAGGTTTCAGTTATGCAATTTTTACTGACCTAACTTCAGTTAAACATCTGATCGTTCAGTGTCATCGGCCTGATGTATCATTTACGAATGCAAATTATGACCCTCTGGCCATGCCGTAACCCAGTGCACGTGCTAAAGATCATGTATATGAACATGTGTGACTGTACATACCGAGAGGTGTGTGTATATGGTGTGTGTGTGTGTGTGTGTGTGTGTGTGTGCTCTAGGAAACGATCAGTCAAGTAAGATATCGATTACTGCTTTATTAACTTTTTATTATTTTATTTTATAGCCGAACTCTCCTAATATGTTTTTTTGTGCATTTTTATTTGTTTTTTTTCTCCCCATTTGGTTTAAGCCTTCATTTTAATTTTACTTGCTCTAAATTGTTTTGTTCACTTGCCATTCATATACTTTGTCTTTTTTTTTTTTTTGACCAGAAGCTTGTCTGCCGATGTGGATTAATAAACAGTTTCTGCTTACATTTATTTTTCTCCACCTGGCTGCAAACATCTCCATGTTCAACTTTCTTGCATTTTTTCCCCATTTAAATTCACCCGCTAGCAAAACTGTAGTTCTACAGATGAATTTGCATATGCACAGACTCAATTTGGAAAGCTGACTCAATACAAAGTGGTTAGAAGTCTGATGAGTAGCAAATCCTACCTTTAATTACAATAGTTTAAAAAAAAAAAAAAAAACTTAAACTACATATACTGTATCTTTATATGATCCTTGATTTTGAAGTACAGTAAGTAGTCCAAACATGGATATACCATATTAGTGACAGGTCATGTTGTCATACACTGATTTACAGTCCATTCTAATATTGCACCACTTTTCCTCCCCAGTTTTTCACCAGTCCATAACGGCAGGCAAGAAGTGAAAAAGTTCATGACCATCATCCTTAAGATGATGTATTGAGTTAAACAAGGACCAAATGTGCAGATAAATTACTTTCTTATCACAATATTAAGATTTAATTACTTGTCACTCACAGCACAGTGAAATTATTTATTTTTTTTGCATTCAGGTATCCCAGTTAGGAACCTGGGGTCAGAGCGCAGGGTCAGCCAGGATACAGTGCACCTGAAGCACATAGGGTTAAGGGCATTGATCAAGTGGCGACTTGGCAGTGCTGGGTCTTGAACCCCCAACCTTCTGATCAGTAAGTCAGTGCTTTAACCATTTGAGCTTGGTTCCAAAATATGTTTGATTCCATACAATAAATATTTATGGTAAATAATTAATTAATAAATTAATTAATGTAATAAATCAATGATTAAAAATTCTGCATTAAAGTATTGGCATCTTTATTTCAATTTTGTTTATTATTATTATTATTATTATTATTATTATTATTATTATTATTATTATATATTCTGAGAAATTCCATATAGCAAAGTTGTGCAATTTTTTCTATAATGCAAAGTGCTGTAAAAATCATTTAAATGGATAGCCTACATTTATATTTTATTAGATCACAGCATAGGTGTAATGGTGGCCTAGTGGTTAGTACTATGGCCTCACACACATGGTCAAGGGTTCAAATGCATGTGCAGTTTGCATGATCTTCCCTTTGTTTGGTAGGTTGCCTCCTGGTACTCCGTTTCCTTCCCCAGGTAGGCTCACTGGCATTTTCACATTCTCTATGGTGTGTGTGAGTGATGCTGCTGTGGCCTGCAATGGAATGGCACCCTGTCCAGGGTGTACCCCTCCTAGTGCCCAGAGTCCCTTGGGATAGGCTTTTCTGTACAGGATAATGGATGAATAGGGAATGGAGAGTGTATTACAGAATTGGAATCATTACACCTGACCCTTTTTATCCACAAGGTATGCGGGCTTACTAAGTGGTTTGGTGTAAATGAAAACAATGCTATTTGTATTCAGTGGCCTCAAGGTAACGCCATCGCAACTGATCAGTTACGGGAGATTTCAGTGAGTCGTATTAGATGGTGTTCAAAAATCTACACTAGAAAAAATGTTCAGATACGTGCCACGAAAATCAAATAGGAACATTTAGTCACAGATATGTCTTTGTTGGCAGCATATATTTGATAAATGTGTGTAATTATGTAAAATTCGCATCAAATTTTGCAATAATCTGTTTGTACCACATTTCATGCAAAATAAGGAACTTAGATGTCTGCAGTTTTCTCTTTGTCCCTGAAAATGTTTTTTTCAATTTTAAATGTTCTTTCGCGTGTGTTCATAGAGAAACCGAAACTAAATCTGCATCCCACATTCAATTATGGTACTCGGTCTCACAGTCACTTTTAGTAAAACTTAGTCAATAGTAATATTAGCCAATAATCCGGAAAATCGTGTTTTTGTTCTGTGAATCAGAAACTCAACATCAAAGATAACGCTTGCATCTGAGATCATTTTTGATTTGGGCTATTTAACAAGCTAAACAATTCACTGAAAAACACTGCGGGCCATTGAATTAAACTGCATTCATTAGCTAAAATCAACGAATACAGATTTCAGACAAAACAAAATAAAAATGTTGCTGGCTTTATTGGAAATATTTATATCTGGCCGGTCATGTAACTAAAACCCCTTCTGAAGAAAGCGTTTTTTGTGTGCTTTGTCTGGAAATGTCTATCGTTATTAATAACTGGAACTGTACAAGTAGAATGATCAAAAAAGAATTGTATTTATAATTATGCTTTATTGTGGCTTTGAGTGTAGCTAAGTACTTCTGGTTAGTGTAAAAAAAAACTTCTGCTTTCGTTCCTTTTTAGTGGCTAGGCTTGTTTTCTAAGATTAGAAATACTAGGACTGTAGCTCACTTAAACTCCAACGTGGTCCAACAAATGTTTTCCAGTAATCAAGATTCAGCTACAGGATGTAGGTTTTCTATTGAGCTAAATCATAAAGGAAGCTTAAAATGCTGGAGTATCATTTCGATCTAGTAAAAAAAAAAAATCAATTAAATAAATGCAACGCACAAATATTAATTTCGCAAGTTTAAAAAAATGTCAAATGTACAAAAAATTATTAATAATTGTATGTTTTTCTTAGTTTTAGTACAATGCGTTATTAAAGGAAAAAAAAAGTTTAGGCTTTTTTTAGGCTTACTGCTTCATGTGGACCTTCCCCTATACATGT
>JAOTRS010000022.1:14368582-14380026 GCA_028565755.1 Dinotopterus cunningtoni
AATAAGAAAGGAAATTCTGTAATTTTTAGACACATTCTTAGATAAAGTTTGGTTCAGTTTAATTTGGATTTACTTGTGAGAAAAAAAAAGAAAAGAAAAATAGAAAAAAATACGGTTGCCCAGTTTGTTCATGTTCAGTTTCTCGGTTTCAATATTAGTTTTGATCTTGCAGCTGTCCTACACAGAGAATTAAATGACAGCAAGCAGGATTTTTGTCTCTTTTTCTTTTGACTCATGGAAATAGGACTGTATAAATAGATAATTTAAACACCTAACAAATGCGAGGACTTTTCTTAATTTTTAAAAATGTGTTAATTTTTCTAATATTTTTTTTTTTACTAATTTATTACATTTCTTGACTGAAAAGAATGGGATTATTATTATTGTTGTTATTATTATTATATATACATTCTGTATATACAAAATGTGTGTAACAGACCAGATTTAAAAAAAGCTGAGATTTTGAAATAAGACGTCTCCACGACAGGCGCAGGTGAGTGCGACAGCGTTCAGCCTGTGTGTATGTGTGTGGGACTATCTTGGGTGGGAATTGTTTGAAGCTTGTTTGCGCTGCTATGTGCCCCTTATGGGAAAAAAGAAGGAAAAAAAAAGTTGAGATTATATGCCTTTTGTTCTTACACACACACACACACACGAACACACGCAGTTATTCCCTGGGATGTTTTATAGACTTCGCCGTTTTACAACTCCGATTCCAATTTTAGCCCATTCAGACGTAGACGCCACTTCCTTCCTCTGTCGTCCATGTCTGAGTTTTTGTTTTTTTCCACGGAGGGGCAGGAACAGGAACGTATGGAGAGAGTGAAAGAAAGACTTAAGCTAGGTGTAAATAGAGACAATAATTGCTGCATATAAAGAGGTGCTGTTTAAAGAGGATGTGTTTTTTTTCATTTTGCTTCGTGTGCGTTTTGCTTCGTGTGCGTTTTGCTTTGTTCAGCTGTGCATTTTCATTTCATCATTACGAGTGAATATTACACAATTTAACCATTCTCGCAAATTAGGATTTACTGGAAAAAATTGTGTGCTAGTATTAGGTTAATTAATTTTCCTTTTAAGGCAGTTTAAGAATATGAATTTCCACTCATTCTCTCTCTTTCTCCATTTCCTCTCCCTGTTTTTTTGGCCTTGTCCGATTCTCTTTCTCCCAGGCCGCCTCTCAGCATAGCTCCGTCATGTTGACTACTGAGGGCTCCCCGAACACCGCCGACCAGGTGGATTTGAAGATGACCGTCGAGGACGCGGATATGTTCAAGTGGACAGAAGCCGAGTTTGAAGAGAAGTGCACCTACATAGTGAAGGACCACACGTGGGACGGCATGGACAAGCCGGATCTTCCCCGCGCACAGATCTCGCTGCCGAGAAACCTGGCATTCAGATATGCCCCTGACTCTAAAGAGGTACGGCAGTAATGACTCACTAGTGCATCATGTTCTCACAGACTGAGGAACTTATTGCCTGCAGCATGGCGTTTGGGTTTGTGGTGTCGGATTCGTGCATAGTACTGTATATACCATCTGCTTGTAAAAAAAAAAAAAAAAAAGTCTGTGAGTGAGTGTACCAGTTATTAGAGCGACGGCTCAGATTGACGCAAGATGGGTAAAATTACAGTCTCAGACTTGAGAATAAACGGAGAAGGAAGTTTTTCATTTATCTAAAAAAATGCTCAAATCACACAATCGTAATTAATCTTCTTAATCTTTGAAAAATAGAAGTGCTTCCTTTGTGAGCTTGATTGTCTCTTTGTGCCGTTTCACATGGCTCTGTAAGCAGAATGCCTCCCATCTCCCGTCACATCAATCGTGTTATCTTAGACAGACAGTGATGACTGTAGTAGTGACGGTGCGCAAACTTCCCCTTGATTTGAAGCGAGGAAACCTTTGAACACCTCTGAGCGCTTTCCTCATATCAGCTGAATAGATTTTCCTTTTTTTTTTGGTCTTATCTCTATCCCAGTTCTTAAGATACACTCAGACACACACACAAAAAAAATTTAATCCGACTTATGAAAACTGATGGGACAAGGACGGAAAAGAGAGCGGGAGAGAGAGAGAAAGAGACAGAGGATAAAAGAGATTGTGGAAGTGTGGTACAAAAAAAAAAATTCTCTGGCACGAAGCTCGGGAGCCGAACTAAATCTCTGTTAATGAGTTATCAAAAAGACGACCTAATCTCCCCACTGAGCTGCTGCTCTGCTGTAGGCTTTCGAGAAATGTGAGGGGATTTCCTACTGCTTTATCCGCATGCCTGTTTGTGTTTCGGGGTGAATATGGAAGAAAGGTGGTGGAGGGGCAGTTGAAGAGCGGATCTTGGTTCAAGGAGATTAGACCGAAGTCTGGTTGTTGTAATCCGAAAGGCCAGACGGTGGTTCTCCGCTCCGTCCGCCTTTGGGTTTCTCTGATGCCATTTACCTCAAAGGAAGAAGCGCAAGCTGTAATCGTAGGTGTGGATTTATGCTTTGAGGGTTGTAGTAGTGTTTGATGTGGTGAGGAAGGAGGCCTGGTAATGAGTACGGCAGGGAGGGTCTGGGCACTTAATGAGAGGTGAGAGAGGACAAATGAGACATCATTTTCTCAAACCTTAGTGGATGTCAGGACAGAACCTGGTTAACCTAGACGTGTCAAAGAAATGCCTTAAAAAGAAAATACAACTTTTTCTGACTGCATCTTTAATCTGACAACAGTCCTCAATGAATTTCTTAGAAGTGATGTCATCCATCCTCATAAATGTCTTGTAAACCCTCGTCCTGACTTGTAAATTGCTGCTAAGAATTTAATGTTGGCTCATAAAATAATTGGTTTACCTCCTGACACTTTTTTTTCCCCCTTCTCTACACAAGGTGATTGGTGTTATCAGCCGAGAGTACATACCAAAAGGAACTCGCTTTGGCCCTCTAGTGGGAGAAAGTTACACAACAGAAAATGTCCCCGAAGACGCCAACAGGAAGTACTTCTGGAGGGTGAGTTGTTTTTTTTTTCTTTTTTTTCTTCTTTTTCAAAAGCTTCACTTTCAGTAAAGGGGGAGCAAAAAATACGAGAGAGAGAGAGAGAAAAAACACTCACAAGCGAACAGGTCACTTCCTGTTCCACTGACTTACTTCCTGAGTGACATGACGAGTGCACGTCTTATGCGACAGCAGAGCGTGCTTGTGAAAAAAAAAATGCTGAGTTAGACTGTAATGTTTTGAGAACCACTGCTTGTGTCGGCGGCTCTGGCTGAGTGAGAGAGTGAAGTTTTATTTCGTCTTGTGTGATCTTGTTTTGACTGTGCTGTTTCTGAACGTCAAGAAAGGGCGAATGACTCGGCAGCACTAGATTATAAGATCGATGCCGTGCGACACAAACTGTGGCTGTTTAAAACCTCTCTCTCTGAAAGGCTGTCACATCAGGTTGTCATCAAGCCACTGCCAGTAAGGCATGAGGTGTGCTCGCGCTCTTCCTTGCCTGCGGCTTTCAGCTGTTGCATACAGATGTCGTCATGGCGAAAGTGTCATGTCATCCTAGCGCGATCCAAACCATGACCGTAATTTTTTTTTTCTTATTTGCTCAGAATTGTTTTTTTAGTCTTAAGACCACAGAGATCCCCTTACGGAAAGATGCTTCTCTCTACCTGCTAACAAACACTGCTATCTTTCCTATGTTACTGGAGTAGTACTCACTGATGAGAGGGCGGTGTGTATGTGTGTGTGTGTGTGTGTGTGTGTGTGTGTGTGTGTGTGGAGGGGGTGGGATGGTACAGTAAAATGTGTAGCAGCAACATAGCATCGTGTCACAGAGGGAAGCCTTGCTAGTGATGTCAAAGGTTCCTGGAAATGGTGAAGTTAGCGTGAACCAGACTCTAACCTTAGAACTACCCCAAAACAACTCGTTCCACTTCATAAGCGTGTGTGTATGTGTGTGTGTGTGTGTGTGTGTGTGTGTGTGTGTGTGTGTGTGTGCGCGCACGCATCTGTGAGTGTATGAGTGAGAGAGAGAAGACATGCATATTCAACATGAGAGTGTGAGTATTGGTGGGGGTGTGCTTACTGAGTCAGCCATGTGGCTTTTATAAAAGAGACTGTAGCTGTAGTGTCTCCCACTTGTCTGTCTGTCTGGTCGTCCCAAGGGCGAGTGCTCGTCTTAAAATCGCTAAAAGCATCGTGTTTCGTCTGCTCATTCTCAGATTTACGCGGAAGGAGATTTCCATCACTTTGTGGATGGCCTGGATGAGGAGAAGAGCAACTGGATGCGCTATGTGAATCCAGCTCACTCGCAGCAGGAGCAGAACCTGGCCGCTTGCCAGAACGGCATGAGCATCTACTTCTACACGGTGAAGGCCATCCCTGCTGATCACGAGCTTCTCGTGTGGTACTGCACTGACTTCGCACACCGGCTCCACTACCCTCCTTCAGGAGATCTCATGATGCAAAAGCTCAGTAAGTAGAACCAAAAAAAAAAAAAAGCCCTGCATTAATAGGACACAATGAGAACGAACAGGTTAAGTCATTTGTGTTGATCCTGGGGGTATTTTCGTGTCTCGTCTTTCTTACATACTTACTTCATAATGAACCAAGAGGAAGTGTGCTGAGTCTGTCATTATCATACATGCTCTTCTCCCTTTCATCTTGTCTAAGAACAGAATTTCTTGACACACTGCTTTTTTTTGGTAATGTTTCTGTTCAGGCGTAGTAACGCTGACCGTAATTACACACGGAAGAAGATGCGAATGCCCGTCATCTTTCCTTAGACGATCTTTCAACATGAAAGCTCTCTCTACACGCTCAATCTGTTATTGCTCAACCAGCAATAAAAGTTTCAAAGTGAAACCTTTTGTTTTGTAGAAGAGAGAGAAAGAGAGAGAGAGGGAGGGGAGGAAGGAGACAATACTCAGGTGTGGCGGGAACAGAGCAGTCTCTGTGGCTCCGCTCCCCTCGGTCATGCGCATACCCTCAGGGTTCGGGAGCCTGGGCCCTCCCCTTGAGTTCGATGCACAGAAATACAAAGCAGTATATAATTAGGCTTTCTGACCTACCACTGACACCTAAGCTCTCGTACCTGCTACCTGAGAAAGTAAGAGCAATCTCTTTATCTGTTGCCGTCTCTCAAACCAGAGTCATAGCACGAACAGGCTAACAGCCACTGCGCAAATGACTCAGTATAATGGAATGGGCTGAGATGACTGGCAGGGCCTCCCACATGGGATTGATTTAGAAAAGCTGTCTCACTCCATGGTTCACTAAACTTCTTCAGCTTTCTGAAGTAAATTGATGCTTCAGCTAAGCCAAGACTTTCAAGAACCTTTATCAAGTCGCATTTTGTAACCACTCCTTCACACACATACGCGTACACAGGGGAAGTGCAGACAGATCTCTGGCGCAACCTCGTAATTTATTTGGCACTTTAAAAGCGAGGCAAAGAGAGAGAGAGTAAGGCAGAGACCAAAAAAAAAAAGTGCTCCATTGACTACTTGAACTTCCTGGCGGCGGGGCTGTGCTGACAGATTGATATCTGTTGGGATTGCTTCCCTGTTTGTTTTGCACAAGTTCTCTGGGGAATGGCGCTATCTGTGGAAGAGAATTGGAAAAGAAGGGGGGGGGGGGTTACTGATAACCTCTAACTGCGTTTACACATTGCTCATGAAGCAGAAGGATAGGGGCTCTAAGAATGGGGAGTTTTTTTTTTTTTTTTTTAAGAGGATACTCATCTTGCAAACCACACACAAACATCCCGGAGAAGAAAAAGACTTTACTGAACTTTTCGTAAAAGGTCACAGTAAAGGTAGCAGGAAGTGATTACGATTATTTATTTCCTCTTTTAAAGCAGGTTCCATTATGAGGTGTGTCTCAGAAAATGAGGTAAATCTTTGCCCCATGAGATTCTTTAAGCACATTTCACTTAATAGGAAAATGCAACTCCAAGTATTCTCCAACTTAAAAAAAAAGCTTATAGTTTAGCTATGGTACTAAAGGAGCGTTCAAGTTCACTTTGTTTTGAGCTGCCTTTGAGGTGTGTGAGGTAACTGGAGTCATGGCTTTGTGGCTTCCTATTAGAAGGAAACTTTCAATCATTTGCTGCCACATCCATTAGATAGTATCAGTGCTCTGAGCAGAATCCAGCCTACTCCACCACCCTGACCGGGATCTGCTGTCATTCCTTACATCCTGTCTTGCAGCCCCTACCTCAGGATAATCAGTCAAACTGTCTTCCCTAATTGAACGACTAGGCTACTTTGTGTTCTGAACCTTCTTTGCCTTGGGAAGATCTATGTGCTCTGTCACAATGGTTCTCTAGCAGCAAGAAGCCAGTAGTGTGGGAGGAGTCAATTACCTTACCTAGCTCAGTAAATATATACTTTAAGGTTGTTTTTGTTGTAGTTGTTAATGATGTATTTAGGATCTGTGTGACAAGAGAGCAGATAGCTGGACGTAATTATGGTGGCTGAGGAATGTTAGGTCTGTAGTCTAATGTTCTCTTTTACTGTGTTTCTACAGAGCAGAGTCTGATCGAAGGAAAGCAGCAGGTATCAGAAGAAAAGCCTGTTGTCAAAAGAGAGCATACTGTCTCAGAAATCCTCAAAGACACATGGCCCGCGAGACCCCTGCCCACACGTCCCCACTGCCCTGTCAGCCCTGACAGACCCATCTACCCCCGTGTTATCTACCCAATCCAACCACATCCTCACATCAGAGAGGACATCATGAAATCCAACCCAGGTATCTGCTTTACCACTCGCTCGCCTGCACTGTCCTCAGCCACCCCTAGCCCATTGGTAGGCAGCAGCCCTGAAACCAGTCCAGGAAACAGTCCTGCTCCAGCAGATCCTCGGGATGCCCTGTCACTCTACAGTAGCAGCCTGGGTCATTATCCTGGCTACTCTCCACCTAATCCAATTCACTCGTTCTACCACAACCATTACCTCTTCGCCCCTTACCCCATGAGCGGAACACCACCGGTCGGGAATGTGTTCTCCCGCATGTACCCCCTTTACAACAGCATACTTTCCCCTCACATGCCCGTCCCACCCAGCATGCTTCCACCTGAGGGAGGACGTCATTACCTACTGCCGCCCCACAGGGACTTCCTGCTTCCACCAGCCAAGAGTGCCTTCTCTAGAGCGACGACCCCGAAAGACAAACCCTTGCATGGACACCCTCATGCCCCCGTTAGCGGTTCTCCCACAGCAGGTTCTGGTGCCTCTGTCGATCAGCAGCCTGCCAATCCAACCTCAGCACAGCCGAGCATCCGGCGCTCAGAAGATGAGGCCATCAATCTCAGCAAGATAAAGAGAGGCCCTGCGGGATACAAGACGCTGCCGTACCCACTGAAGAAACAGAATGGCAAAATTAAGTACGAGTGCAATGTATGCAGCAAGACCTTCGGGCAGCTCTCAAACCTTAAGGTAAAAACTGAAAAAAATAAAAATAAAAAAATTTCCATCAATCCCTCACTTCTACACACCTGTTATGCCTGTTATGAATGGGACCCTGTCTCTAACCTTGCTCCCCCTCTGCACTATTCTCAGGTGCACCTGCGTGTCCACAGTGGAGAGCGCCCTTTTAAGTGTCAGACATGCAATAAGGGCTTCACTCAGCTGGCCCACCTGCAAAAGCACTACCTGGTTCATACAGGAGAGAAGCCCCATGAATGCCAGGTGAGACTAATTCTCTGATACCTGAACATCTGTCAGCTAGCACTGGTTTGCTGCTTGAAGGTTCTTTTCCAGTCCTAAAGCTCATTGTTCTGTCTCTACAGGTATGCCATAAGCGTTTCAGCAGCACGAGTAATCTGAAGACCCATCTAAGGCTGCACTCAGGTGAGAAGCCTTATCAGTGCAAGCTCTGCCCGGCTAAGTTCACACAATTTGTCCACCTCAAACTGCACAAACGGCTGCACACACGAGAGCGCCCTCACAAGTGTCCACACTGCCACCGCAACTACATCCATCTCTGCAGCCTGCGCCTCCATCTTAAGGGCTACTGCCTGGCTGCCATGCCTTCCCCTCACTGTAGCCTTGACGAACTAAACCGCATGAACGAGGAGATTGAGCGCTTCGACATCAGTGACCATGCTGACCGGTTGGAGGAGATAGAGGGTGTTGATGTTGAAAGGCTGGTGGAGAAGCAGATCTTCAGCCTGATCTGCCGTGAAATGGACCTCAAGGCATCATACCACAAAGGCAGCTCTGAAGGGGATTTGCTTCCTCCTTCACACCTGTCTAACGCCTACAGCCTGTATGAGCCAAGCAGCGAAACATCAGTTATCAAACTTCTACCTGTCAAGGTCAAACAAGAGACTGTGGAGGCAATGGAATCTTAGCCCCAGCCCTAGCGCACACACACTCACTAAGACATGCTGCTCCTCAGCCTCATCGGTTCGCCTGGTCTGGCAGTCACAGGTGTACACAATCCTTTTTTTTATAAGGAGACAGGCTCAGACCTTTGCTTTCAGGGACTTACCATACTCAGGGCTAAGAGACACTGCTCCAGGCCACTAGTGGTCTAGTGTGTTCTACACTTACTTTAGAGACAATCATTTATTTCCTTATTTCATATTAATATTATTATTGTTGATGTCATTGACATGTTTTTTTTTTTTTTTTGCTATTGTTATTCCTTAATAATATTTGGTTCAGTTTGTTATGCAACCTCCTTAATTTATTGTCAATGTTTACAATGACTGGGTAATTCATTGTAATTCACTGTTCTGTATATTTTCTATTGTCACTCTTTTTGTACATAGTTTGGAGCCTGAGTTAGATGTTTGTTTGCCCTCTGATTGTGACGAACTAACGCGTACCAGATTTGAGGAGCTTGCCTTGATTTAGGGTTTTTTGTTTGTTGTATTTTTAAGAAGCTCTTTTGAGGAAGGCTGTCATAATACAACAGAGTGAAATTTTTTTCACAATGCCACCATCACCATGTCTTAAACGCTTAGGGGGAGGGGGGTAGGAATTTGATTTTTAAATAACCTACAAGCCTTTCTCTTAAGTTCTAGTGAGCACTCCTCATCTTCGGTGTAACACAAAAAGGGCATTTTGTAGATTTTCAACAAGTTACCTCAAACTGAAAGTGTGTGTGTGTGTATATATGTGTGTGTGTGTGTGCGTGTATGTGTGTATGTAGGCTATGAGTGTATTCAGAAGGAAGTCAAAGGCATATATGGTATTTATTGCTTTTCTACTTGAAAAAGAAACCAAATGTCCCTGGAGTAGAGGTCTCTACAAGGTCCAAAAAAACAAAACATGAGCCTGGTAGCATGTAGCACACTGGCTATGAAGCTGAGAGTACTTCTCTGTTCACTCACTAATAATTTTGGAGCAAGAGACTGGGAGGGTGGGTAGGTAGGGGCTAAAATACTGAGCTAGTTACCAAAGTTCACTTAAAGAGCAGTGAGTATCTATAGTGGTGTTAGTCGCTCTTTAGATGTTGTCTGTTCTACGCATTTTTTGTTTGCCCTCTTTACACTCATGGATGGCACAAATCAAAGTGCCTTGGTTTTTATATGCACTGGTTTATTTTCATGGTCATTTTCTGTATTTTTCTTTTGATTGTCTTTAAAATCCAGATTTTGTAAATGTCATCATTTTGATGGCTTGACCTTGACTTTCTTTCTCTAAGGCACCGAAGCGTGCCGTAAAGCAGTAGCAGCTCTGTTCTGAAGTATGACCAAAGTCTTCCCCGTATCTTCAGCTTTAAATGAAATGATGTAAAAAGGAACTGTTTACATACAGGTTTACATAGTTATTTAAGTGCAACTTGTTTAAAATGTAAATTATATAAATGTTCACTGACATAATGAAACGTCCGTCTCGTCATTTTTTCTCAAAGGTGGAAAAAAAACCCCAAATTATTTAGTCAAAGTCATAGAAGTAATAATGTTGATGAGTCTCGTACAAATACAAATGTGCAATTTCAGCTATATCTTCTACTAATCTAAAATGCGCCAGACCATTTCTTAAGTCTGATTTGATTTGAAAATCACTGAAATGACTGGACGAATCATGGAATTCGTCGTCTTACTCATCATTTTCAATTTGCCTTTGCACTGACACATGGTTCTCTTTCCAATAGCTTATTATTACTACTAAGGGAAATGGAACATTCAGATATTAACACAGAAGGTTCCACTGCCCCAGTAATCATGGGGCAAAACTAAGGAGCAGAGGCATACCGCTGCAACAACCTGGTAACATAAAAGAGTGAGGCATCTAAAGTTAGGCTCAAGTAATATCACGCTCAATCACTGAGGTATCTGATCTCACAGTGGTTCTATACTGTACATGTCAATATCAGACCATTTAAAGGGACTGATTCATTTTCTACTCTTACAGAAGCTCTGATGATTCTTATTTCTCTAAGACATGATTTCTGCTGAACTTTTGCTGTCAATTTTGGATTGGCACAGTCAAAGAGAAAGCGGCAACTGAGTTTTGAAACACTTTAAACAGCCTTTTGTAGACAACACTAGAATCTGCATTTTCTTTTGTCTCATTAAATTCAAGAGAGAGAAAAAAAGGAGACGCTTGTAAGGAAATGACTGTTTACAGCTGCAATGATGTAAGTGATAACAGAAACTTGTTTCATACATGTTCCACAACATTAAAAGTTTAATAACTAGATGGTGGGAGTAACTTCGCTATGCAACTTGCTGCATCACAGCAATCCAGATTTTGAAATTTTTTTTCCTCTTACTGCGCACTTTCGAATGTTTTACTCCTTACAGTACAAAAAACAATTTTTTACAAGACTTCTTAAATTATTTTCCACAAGCACTAATCAGGTTCACATTTCCATCATAATGAGGTGATTCTCACACCCTTGCCTAACCCATGTTGATACAAACATTTTATTTATATTTTTTTCTCTTCCCTCCCCGGAAAGAATGCTCGTCTTTCAGGGCGCCTGAGAAATTTCCGGAAAACAGCCACTGCAAATGGCACTTACGATAAACAGACGTTGCACCAAAGAATTTTTAAACACTGAATGACACAGTACAATCAACAGTGACTCAAGAAGACCCAGGGGGCCTTTCTGTAATGAACCGCCCATGCATCCCATCAGGCCCGAAGTGTGGCCATACACATTAAAGAAGAAACAGATGGGAACCAGGCCCAGACACAAGGGGGAAATTTCAGGACATCCGTCCCCAACAAAGGCCTTGCATTTATATGGGCCAGTATAAATGTATGATAAAGGCTGCGGTTGAAAACAAACCAATTTGAACACGTGTTTCAGAGAACCTCGGGAACACACAGCTTCCTGCCAGGGTGCTTCTTCTTAACCAAACAGTTTGAGGAATTTTATATAAACCTGTTTAAAAAGCCAAAACATGCATCAATTTAAAAAAAAAAAAAAAAAAATCATCAATTAAATCAGGGGTCTTCAAATCCAGTCCTGGAGGGCCAGTGACCAGCACAGTTTGTAATTCACCAACACCTAAACACACCCA
>JAOTRS010000022.1:14380242-14390749 GCA_028565755.1 Dinotopterus cunningtoni
ATCAGGGGTCTTCAAATCCAGTCCTGGAGGGCAAGTGACCAGCACAGTTTGTAATTCACCAACACCTAAACACACCCACTGAACCTAGTAATTAACAGATTAGTTGAATTAGCTGTGTTTAAGAAGAAGAATCACCAAACTGTGTTGGACACTGGCCCTCCAGTACTAGATTTGAAGACCCCTGAATTAAATGAACAGATGACTATTTAGGAGTGTCCAACAAATGAGCCTAAATGAGTCTATTAAAATTTTACCAGCTAACCCATCTGAAATATATTGCTGCCTTCTAACTTCACCACTAATGATTCCTTGATTCGCGTTCACAATAATTTGCCCAATTTTGTAAGAAACAATATATACATGTTGAAAAATACTGCACGTTATAGAGCAATTGTGCAGAAATAACTATATGGAGCACTTTATTATTATATTTTCTTAACTGCCGTAAAACCACAGTGTGTCCTCAATAGCCAGGTAACCATTTAGAGGCAAAACAACTTGTTGGTGACAGACGTCGTCAATAAATGTGGTCTAGGTATAACGCGTCATTTGCGAGTTTTGAACACAACATGACTCATTCATCCCATTTGTTCATTTCATACATTTAGTCATTTGTTTAGGAATTTGGAATTGAATATCAAGATGCATGATGCTAAAAATTTATTTAGTATAGGCTTGTTCGTTCTCAGTACGATTCGGGTTTAGAATTAGAGGTCTAGTTCCTCTCAAGGTTTCTTCGTATTGCCATCTCGGGGAGTTTTTTCCTCACCACCGTCGCCCTCGTCTTGCTCATCAGGGACTGAGAATTTTGATTTATACACATTTCCTCACATATTGCAAACTCGTTTTCTCTGCCTTTTGATTTTGTAAAGCGGCTTTGCCACAACCATTGTTAAAAGCGTCATATGAATAAAATTTAATTTTTATAAATTTTAACATACTACTTCTCCAGAGCATCAGTTTTGTGTACAAGACATCAGGTGGTAGAAAACGGCACAAGAGCAATAGTGACATTATGTTTTACGCAATAGCTATTGTTTTCCTTAAATCAAAGACTCGTTATTCCTTTGATTTCAAGGAAGCTTGTATAACCTACCCAACCTACACAAATTTTATAACACTGGTGCAAAAAAAAAAAAAAAACATACCCAAGACACCTTGTCTGACTTGAATTTAAACTGCTGCAATGACTAAAGCAACTATTGCATGCAGTTTTGGTCCTCTGCTGTTTAGTGGTGCAAAATAAATCCAAACCAGCGCATGCGCCAACCTTACAGAAAACGAGCTGTAGCAGAAAAGGAAATCTGACTACCGATTCAAATTCCATGTAAATTCACAGGCCACATGTGTCAGGTTATGAATTGTGTGTGATAATAGGCTTTCTTCACTTCCTGCCAGGTCCCACCACCAGCAGCAGTAGCATGAGTCAGTAAAACCACCAGACTCGACAAAAATCACGTGCCTTTTCGAATACAGGCATTTCTTTCTAAATAAGGCGAGTGTTATTTACTGTAATGATGATGTCCTCGAGCATGTTTGGAGTCGAAATTCTCGAACGGTTGGTAACACAGGGCTGAGTTTGGTATGCGATACAGGAGAATGTCTCTGACAAACAGAATTATTCCGATGTCTCATGACTGTTCAAAACATGTAGTGGTTTCACATTTAGCACAAAAATTACTTTCAATTACCCTTTAAAAGATTCCAGTTGTTTTTTTATGTTGTTTTTTTTTCTTTTCTGGCTGCGGAACTCAAATTCTTCCATTTTCATCTATGCCAAGTCTTGTGTTATTTCGCTGTACAACAAATTACAGTCTTCCTTTTGTCACAGCCAGCCAGGAGCCACAAACCACACATCCAGCCTGCTAAACAGGCAAACAAGTGCGCGCACACACTCTCTCTTTCACTCACACACGATGAATGCAATAAATGTTTATTTTGACCAGAGGCCACAGATTTTTCTTTGTCTTCCAGCCGCACGAGGAAGAGATATGCTTTTTGTCATGTACAACCTGAGGAATGAAAGCGATGACTCGTCCCGGGTAGGAGATGGGGGCCTAAACAAAGAGCGCAGCAAATTTCAAGGACGTGAATGAAGAGAGGCCTCTCGGTCGGTCCTCTCCTCTAAGTGATCACAGTGTCTCGGAGCCCCTCAGCACCTGCCAATTAGGGGCCTGGGTTAATGACAGGTTAGCTCTGGCCAAGTGGTGGGCTGAAAATGAGAGGGCACTTCAGAAAGGAGTAGGGAGAGTTTTGTTGTTTGTATGTTACGCTGTCCGACCCCCATCGCACTACTCCTCTCCAGGTGTACGTGAAGAAAGGGGTGCAAGGGAGGACAGAGGGGAAAGTTCTTCTCCTAACACCTCATATAAGTTCACAGGGCCATGGCTAGGTTATGGGCTTCCAGCCATCTCCGTTCTGCTATTACACCCCGAAATAGGTGGATGACAAGGAACAGGGTGTAGCAAATGCGTATGCGAGCGCACACACAGGGTGACCTGAGGCCTCCCCATTTAATCATTATGTGAA
The DNA here is from genome assembly GCA_028565755.1 of Dinotopterus cunningtoni. Lineage (NCBI taxonomy): Eukaryota > Metazoa > Chordata > Actinopteri > Siluriformes > Clariidae > Dinotopterus > Dinotopterus cunningtoni. The sequence goes on from JAOTRS010000022.1 coordinate 14,382,772, forward strand.
CTTCAAAGAGTGCTTCCGGGATAAAAGCGCCATAAGTCTCCTCGCTCGCGCAGGAAGGGTCGAGAAAAGGCACGGCGCAGGACGTACGGACACCTACGAGAGCCAAGAGGAATGACAGAGAGAGGAAGGGAAGGAGGAGACGGCGCCCTCTGATCTCTTTTAGTGACGGCTTTACAGGAATATGAGAGCGAGGCAAGGACAGCGTTACTTAATGAAGTCATGAAGACGACCTTTGATGTCCACTACAGCAGGGAAAAAAAAAGGCAGGGAGAAACACCCCCACTCCTTTCACACACACACTCATCATCTGTAGCTAGAAGAGTGAACCACTCTCATGTTTTCCCACAGAATCATAAAACAAGAAGGAGCGAGTTAGATTGCATGACCTTAATCAACCTGCAGAATCGGGCCAAAACCACTGTTAACATGCTTACAGGAAAAGCACACGGCTTCTTAAATCACAACAACAAGTCTGAGAGACATCAACTGAACACGTGGATGTGGTTTTACTGAGATATTTATAGACCAGATTTTGAGTGAATGACTTCTTTGCAGAAACATACTTCTGCACGTCAGGCACTAAACAAGCCTTGTTAGCCGTGCTGTCATTTGGTTAACTTTAATAACTTTAAGAACATTCCAGAAATACTTGGTCTCTCTTCATCTACACGATATTGATTCCAGGAAAATGCTATTTATTATGTAAATATTTGGCACTGTACCTTCTACCTTTGCACCCACACACCAGTATTAGATCGAAAACAGTTACCTTAGTTACAAAATATTGTTTTAATTATATATTAAGCATTTTTAAGTAGTTAAGTAGCAAAAGACAGAAAAAGCAAGCGTGAACAAAGAAAGAAAGAAAGAAAATTTTCATTTGATCACATTTGTTCTGAAAGAACGTGTGGCTTGCAGTATCGACATTTTAGCAGATTAAATACAATCAATGCAGTGCACACATCTGGAGTCCAATCGAATAAAAAAAAAGAAAAATTATTTTAAAAAAAATCCCCGAACACGCACATTGCGAAGTTTCAAAGCCCCAGGTTTTCCAGTCAGTTTGCTGAGAAGTGACCTGGTGTGGTTTGAGTATTCGCTCTCCCCATCTGTCTGCGAGTGTACACTCACTTATTCCTATAAGCGAATAATCATTCTCAGCTGCTAATCGTCTGCTCCCCGCTCCGACCTCCTCCGTCACGTCCTCTCCGAACGAAATAAACACAAACAAATGTTACCAGGCTAAACAGTTATGTCTACTGTAGTAGTTGTATAATCTGAGCTGTTTAAAATATTGTCCTGTATCAGCTATAATAATGTGTTACATTTTTATAAATCTCTCTCTCTCTCTCTCCATATATATATATATATATATATATATATATATGTACTAAACTTCCAATCAGGAGACTACGTTGCAGTTCTCTTACGACAGACATCCGGAGTCAACCGCAACACATGAACAGGCTGTTATTTTCTCTTTCATGTTGTATGATTTGGATTAGAGATAAGTATTTAAGTAAATCATTTCTGAATGACAGTTCCAGTTCCCAGACTAAGCCCACACACAGGAACTGAACAAAAATTTGCTACCACAATGCAATACCACGGATGCAATTCCTTTTTTCAACGTCCTTTGTGCGCCGAAAAAAATCGTTGAAAATAAATTTTCTGTTCCAGGGATGCTGGTTTTCCTGATAATTAACTAAATTCCAAGGGAGGATCTATATGAAGAATCCGTGTATTAGCTAGCTGCTGTGAATACTGTAAATATTCTGCACTGATGTACATCCTCATTTTGCAGAATCACATGCTTCCCTGGGGCGGAGCTTAGCGTATATTTGATCAGCCAATCACTAACTATAATCGCTATAACACCAAAGTGCATATATGAGCAACTTGAGCAACTGAGACAAACACATTTTTATTAACGGCTTCAAGGCAGGGATGTAGATTCAACCTGAAAAAGAAGACACTCCTACACACCTACACTCTGCTGACTTATGCAAAACAAAATGATTAAATGTAAACGACTCCAAGCACAGACACCGTTTTTTTCTTTCTTTCAAAATCAACTTTTGTGCACAGAGACAGCGTTTGTTCCCTCATGTTAGCGTGCCGTCTATTAAACTTTATTACTAGCTTTGATTACGTGTTATAAAAGAAAGCCTAACTACTTAATCTTGGATCTTAAAATTAGTGCGAGGTTAGGTTTAATGCTTTAATGCTGAAATCATTATTTTGTTCAAAGTACCATACTGAGACTGTTGAGAAAGAAAAACATGCTGTACTAGTGAAGGGCTGATCAAAACTTAAGCTCTGGCCTTTTTGAGCCAGGGATAACTGTCATTCAGCAAAACCAGGACAAAATCAGGAGTGTACCGACTCATCATGAAGGTGAGCGAGTTCTAAGGCAACATGTAAAGAGAGTTCATCAGAGAGAGAAAGAGAGAGGGGATGTAAAAAGGTTAGTTATCTTATTAAACATGGTGTGAAAAAAATATCTGAATCTCATTTGGAAAAAAAAAAGACGACATTTCTGAGCACACAGCAGTCACTAGTAGGATAATCTCGTACATAAAAATACCACGGTAATACTTGGACACCGAGACAGTAAAAGGTGGAATTTACATCCCTGTGACATGCATAAGAAAAGAAGAATATTTCTATTCCACCAAATCTCGTAGCAAGTAGGCGCGGCAGGCCAGGTGGGCAAATGTGAATGCAGGAAGTGTGAGAAAGTTAATACACTCTTCTGGAAGGGTCCCTCCTGGATGACGGGAGCAGCAGAGTCGTTCTCGGGCCACATGGGCAGTTCGGGGTTTAGTCGCTCGGCGCCGGGACGATGCAGATGTGGAGGAAGTTGTCTGGATGGCTCAGGTGCTCGCTGAGCCACTGGACAGGCGTCTCGAACAGCGGCTCGATGCCGTGAACCACCACTTGGTATTTCTTTGGCTCATCTGTTATGAAAAGAGACAGAGAGAGTTGTTGGATGAACAGATGAACTGTGAGTGACTTATCAGCCTGTGGCTCAGTCAAGTGTCCATTTGCCTCCTTTCCTAAATGTGCCTGCGAGTCCCTCATCCATCATTTTGTCTGAAAAACAAGAGGGCACTCAGGGGTTCAAATGATCATGACAAGGACTGATGTAAGTTAGTCTCCTTCAGCCCCTGTAAGTCTAAGTATGTTCGCTTTTTTTTTTAATATATATATATTCGAAAAAGTAAACTGTTTATCATTTCTTACTGGAAAAAGAAAGTCGGAATAGTTTAATTCCCACACTTTTGGTGCTACAAGTTGCCCGACCATAAGCCCTTAACCACACCCTCACTATGTCTTGTGCCCAAAAAATGTGGCTGGCTCTTATGGATGTGTTCATGAATAGCTCCACTGTTTTTGCTGGAAAGCGCACAACAGCCACTGTCTCTCCATCATGTCTCTTTTGCTCATGACGATCTGTGCTGAGCTCACACTGGAAAGCCGAGGGCGAATGCTGGAGGCAGGAACATTAGCCCGCTGACCTACGGGAAGGAGGTGAGGTTAAGTAGCTAATGCGGCAGGGGGAGAGCAAAACGCCGGCTCAGCCGCCGACGCACACACTGGATGACCTTCTCCTACTGCTGACCTGAACCGTGATCCACTTCAGCTTGAACTGACTCGGGCACTTTCAATAGCCTGAGGTCTAGATCCTGTGTGTGTTCCCATACAGTTTCCAGTGAGGCTGCGGAAACGAATCACAGTTCAATACATCTCCAAACAAACTGTACAGCTGATACAACATTTCAAGGCATGGATATACTATAGCAACTTTGATAGGTAATGATAATTATTTTATTGATTTTACTTTCTAAGCTTTTTTTTTTTTTCCACTACAGAATTAATTCCCCCAAAAAAAACAGACCACCAATAGAAAACAAGCACTAATAACTGATTGTTGTATAAAAGATATAGACGATTGGTTATTCTATTAAGTTTACATTAAGTTTAAAAGAGGTATGAATACAGAGTCGGGCAAATATTTGGATCCATACGAATACATGTAATCTGAAACTTATCTTTTTACCCAAGATGTCTTTTACACTAACAATGGAAGATGGACTAGAACACCACTTTCTGGTCTTTGGGGTCATCTGAAGTTAGCAGTCTATCACAACTGGCCCAGAACAATCGCTGGACTAAAGGAGGAAATCACCTCGGCATGCAACATCATCAGTTCTGCCTATAGATCCAACCTTATGAGCCATGCTGTACAGAACAATGCCAACTGAGTGAGTCTTGATCCTCCAGCGAAAAGGTTTATAACGTCGTCTTAGTTGCTTAGATGAAAATATTGTAAGTTTTTGCTGTGTTAAACGATTGTTTTACAGGATTGAATCTGTGTAAAAAATTCCACCCAATATCAAGAACAAGAAACTTTTCATGTATGTTTTACCAAACCAAAGGCTTTTAAACTTTTAACATGCTTTACTGGTATTGTAAAAAAAAAAAAAAAAAAATTCTCAAGATAAAATTATAGCAATAATCAATGAATATTTTCTTATTTGTATTCCTCCCCAACATAAATTTCTTACTTATTTCGATAGTATCTGAACTGGTAAGTAAGATAAAAGTGCCACCTACATACTGTAACCACATGGAACGGTTCATTTTAATCACCAGGGTGGGCATTATGACAAGAATATCATGTCTCGATTCTCAGAAGACAACAGAAGACATTGTAGATTCTTTTGGTGGAGGACATGGGAATCTACAGTACTGAAGAGCAGGGGGTGACATGATGGCTTAGTGGTTATCACTGTGGCCTCGCATCACCAGGGTTGAGGGTTCCACTCCTGCCTCGGGGTCTGTGTGCATGGAGTTTGCATGTTCTCCCCGTGCTTGGTGGGTTTCCTCTGTGTAGTCTGGTTTCCTCCAGTTAACTGGAATTCCCAAATTGCCTGAAGTGTGTGAATGAGTATGAGGTGTGTGCATGTGTGCCCTGCGATGGATTGGCACCCTGTCCAGAGTGTGCCCGAAGTTTCCTGGGATAGGCTCTAAGTCTCCAGTAACCCTGTATACAGGATCAGCAGTATAGAAGACGAATGAATGAATAGCAGGCTATGTGTGTGTTTTTTATTTTTTTGCAAATCAGGTGGCTTCCAGTTTTAAGTTCTAACTAAACATAAATAAAACTATCACAATGCTCACAATATAAGAAAAAAAGTTTTGACATTGATTATTAAGATACCGATGATGACATTCGAGACTGGTACTTAGATACTTTCAGCTATGAATCGCGATTCTTTTGTGTGGCGATTCAGGTATTCAAAATCATTTTTTTAAAGTGTTTTTTTTTTTTTTATACATTTATAATAAAAAAGAACAAGTCGATTGGCCAGTGACCAGAATTAGCTGGTTTTCAGTTTGATTGTATGTGACTGGTGATCATCTGATCAGCCTCAGATATGAAGGATTCTGTACTGAGCGTTATATTATAAAAATACCTGCGTTAAAAGCCTCCGATTTGCCTTGTTTTTGGCCATTCTTGCAAATTAGCCTCAAAAACATGCCTACACCAGTCTCAAAACACCGCGAGCGCTAATTAGTCAAAAACCTTATGCGTAGAAGCCCTGCATGCCGCAACAAAAGCCACACTTGCCCACCTGCTCACAGTCACTTAACCTGCATGCTCACTGATGAGTTTTGAGACTTTGGAGGCATCTGAGGCAGTAAAATGTCACAGTTTCTTTATAATCCTACAGCTAAACTATTTACACATTTTCATCTTGTGTGGTAGGACTGAATTATTTGCTACGTTTGTTTATAAATAATAATTATAGTGGATGACAGTAATGTATTGTTTAAATGCTGCACTTGCCTTTTAAATGAGAAAACTAATATTATAAGGAATGAGCTACATTTAATTAATTATTTATTAACCTTTTTAAAAAAAATTTTTTAAATTGTAATAAAAATCGGATGAAAATGTAATATCAAATCGGGACATTTATAAAATCATGATACTTGTAGAATCACAATTTTAATCGCATCGGCACCTACAGTAAGAATTGTGATAATATAGTATCGGAAAGTGACTGGTGACTCCATTTCTAATGAACATCATATAATCTATGTTGGATCATCCACGATAAACATGTTGGCAATTGACTCTTTTATGGCTGATAATGGTGTTCCACCGCAGCAGTCTGTAATTAACACACACCCACCCACTCTCTCTCACACACACACACACACACACACACACACACACACACACGCCTTGGTAATCAAACTCCATCAATCAAGCTGTGTCACCTTCTAGCTATGAGCGAAGCGCTTAAACTGGGGTTAATGCTAGTTCACGGAGAGTGAGAACAACGAAGGAGACACGTACAAGACAAAGTTGGCGTCAGGCTCCTGGAGGCCACACCCTGTCGTCCACTCATACCAAACTTCAATTTGGTGCAAGGCGAAGGGCGGAGCTCTAGCAACTCATCATGACTAAAAGCCTGACTGTTTTAATCCCGGCCCTGGTGCAAAACTAAAATGCAAGTACACATCATAACAAGATAACCGTTATAAGGGCGGTTTGACCGTTAAACATGGCCCAGCTCTGAGACAGAAAGGTTAAACGGAAGTAAAACAACGAAGAGCCAAAACCAAACAAAACTATTTAACGACTATTCACGATAACCTTTATAGATATCTTATCTGAACAAAACAAACAAACAAAAAAAAACAAGGCATTTGTGGCATATCGAAGAATCAACCCGTATTAAACAATCTGGAGGGGTTTGATACCTGATTCCAAACAGACTTCTTTTCACAAAGAGAAAGTAACAAGGAAGATTTAAGCAATGCTCCCTCATCACCAACCAAACCACAACACCTGAAAACAGAGAGTAAAAGTTGAAGGGCGTTATAACAGCTTTTCTCTTTTAGCTAACCCTCATATTTTCTCTCTCGGCGGGTGGGTGCCTTCCCCTCAATCACTCTCAGAATGACACAAAGGGGAAATTCAATGACAGTAAAGAAACAACATGGTCATACAGTGGATCCTAAAGTGAGCACAGACTCCCACGTGTCCCTACGCACGTCGCTTCCATCGCCAGTTTCTTTATGGAACGTTTTTGATTTTTTAATATCGGACTTCGTATCAAAATGATATTTCCAATGTGAAACCTGGCCTGAGTTCCAAGGTGGAATAAAAGTGTTTAAAATGACTGGTCTTTGTAAATATGAAACCACACTGTGATTTACATCGTCGAAGGATTCCCTGCATCTTTCACCCCCACGTGCCAAGTGTTGGGTTTTTGTTTGTCTGTTTGCATCAATATAGTTTATATTGATTGTTCATCCCCGTAGGGGATCCTGAATTTTTTTTAAATATTAAAAACTACTAACTGTAGTTAATAAACACTGAGGTGTTGGGTAACGTCTTGATTTTTATTTATTTATTTATTTTAAATGTCATGCGATAAACTTTTTTCCTGCCAATCGCCTTCTCCAGACTCCAGTCCAGTAGATGACAGCATTTCACAAACCACCCTTTTACAAAACAGGTGTATTCATAAAGATGGAAACAGATTTTCTGCTAAAGCTTTGGTATATTTTAAATAAGAAATCCATCAATTTAACGTTGCAAGTTTAACTAAATTATTTAAAAAGGGTCAACTAATTTGGGTGCAGAACTGACCACTGACTCATTTAATTGAATCGAACTACATAAAGTCTAATAAATTTCAGTAATCACTGACAAACAAAATGACTCAGATTAATTGTGGAAATATTTCACATTTAATTATGGCATTTTAGTGGACTATAAAATGTGCAATGCAGAAGTGCCAAAACATGCAGTTCCTTAAATGACCACTAGGAAAAGTGGCTCCAAAAGTGAGTCAATCCACATATTTAAAATGTTCAACTTTGCAACAGAAACAAATTAATGTTTGAAGTCTAGTACCAACTCTCCTTAATCAGATTCCTTCATGATGACACA
>JAOTRS010000022.1:14421881-14445692 GCA_028565755.1 Dinotopterus cunningtoni
GTAAACCTCGCCAAATTAGTTCATTTATTATAGTAATGCAACTTACAAGGTGAAACTAATATATCAGATCGACTCATTACATGCTAAGCAAGATAGTTCAAGCTGTGATTTGTCATAATTGAGATGATTATGGCATACAGCTCATAAAAACCACAAATAAACAATCTCAGAAAATTAGAATATTGTAAAAAGGTTCAATATTCTAGGCTCAAAGTTTCCCACTCTAATCAGCTAATTAAGCCATAACCCTGCAAAGGGTTCCTGAGCCTTTAAACAGTCTCTCAGTCTGGTTGAATGGAACCACAATCATGGGAAAGACTGCTGACCTGACAGTTGTGCCGAAAACTATCATTGACATCCTCCACAAGGAGGGAAAGCCTCAAAAGGTTATTGCAAAAGAAGTTGGATGTTCCCAAAGTGCTGTATCAAAGCACATTAATAGAAAGTTATGTGGGAGTTAAAAGTGTGGAAGAAAAAATGTGCACAAGCAGCAGGGATGACCGCAGCCTGGAGAGGATTGTCAGGAAAAGGCCATTCAAAAGTGTTGGGGACTTTCACTAGGAGTGGACTGAGGCTGGAGTCAGTGGATCAAGACCCACCACACACAGATGGATCCTGGACATGACGTCAGAAGTGTCTTACCTGGGCTAAAGAAAAAAAGAACTGGTCTGTTGCTCAGTGGTCCAAAGTCCTCTTTTTTGATGAGAGCAACTTTTGCATCTCATTTGGAAACAAAGAACCCAGAGTCTGGAGGAAGAATGGAGAGGCACACACCGCAAGAAGTCCAGTGTGAAGTTTCCACAATCTGTGTTGATTTGGGGAGCCATGTCATCTGCTGGTGTTGGTCGAATGTGCTTCATTAAGTCCAGGGTTAACGCAGCCGTCTACCAGGAGATTTTGGAGCACTTTATGCTTCCTTCCGCAGATGAGCTTTATGTGGATGCTGACTTCATTTTCCATCAGGACTTGGCACCTGCCCACACTGCCAAAAGCACCAAAACCTGGTTCAATGACCGTGGGATTACTGTGCTTGATTTGTCAGCAAACTCGCCTGACCTGAACCCCATAGAGAATCTATGGGGCATTGCCAAAAGAAAGATGAGAGACATGAGACCGAACAATGCAGAAGATCTGAAGGCCGCTATTGAAGCATCTTGGTGTTCCTAACACCTCAACAGTGCCACTGATAGCTTCAATGCCACGCCGCATTGAGGCAGTAATTGCTGCAAAAGGGCCCCAAACCAAGTACTGAAGTCCAATATGTTCTACGTAAAATCCTTGTTTTATTGATTGCATGTAATAAACTAATCTTCTGAGATTGTGGATTTGGGGTTTACATGATCTGTATGCCATAATCGTCTCAATTATGACAAATCACGGCTTGAACTATCTTGCTTTGCATGTAATGAATCTATCCCATATACAAGTTTCACCTTTTAAGTCGAATAACTTTAAATAAAGTTGTTTTCTTCAAACTGAGAATATTAGAAGGTTCATATGCAGTACAACACAACTTTTAAAAAGGTGTCATTTTACTATAAATTGTGATAAGTTTAATTACAGGGATACAGTATGCAAACACATGAAAGAGGTCTACAGTATATTAAAAAGCTAAACTAAGCACCCGGAAAAAGAAGCGTGATTCAATATTGGAATAGACGTTATTTTTGGAATGCAGCGGGCGTACTGTACAGGAGAGCGGCGCCCAGGCCTGCCTTCTGTCACCATGACAATGGCTGTTTTAGAGTATGGCTCAGTGGAAAAAGTCTGCAGGACAGACAGGTGGTACATAGGAGAGTCCCGTGGCACTGTGCCCATGGTTTTTCCCATGATCGCCCCGCTCGCTCCCCGCTGGCATTTCAAACGCTCGCTGTCCCCATTTTAGCAACACTTTTACGCACTTTTACGCACACGGAACACAAAATACAACAGGATGACAGATGTGCTTGATCCACCTTTATCCATCCATTTCCAATTTGACTTTGTTTATATCCAAACACTTTTCCAGAACTTGTTCAGTTCAGCTTTGTAATCAGTGGAACGTTTAAAACGAAGCCTTAGGCGAAGTTACAAAAACAAAACAAAACAAAAATACACTCCTTGCTTTTCAATCATGACAAATCCTCTTAAATGGAAACTATTGGTATGCTTCTGGGACAGTCTACACCTACACTGTCAACATTTTGAGATCAGCAAGTGATTGATTGCGTGTTTTGACTACAAAGTTTTTGGAATCATACTGAAAAAATGTCTAGGTTTATTGCAAACATTTTACAGATTATATTAATCTATTATGTGTATTTTACAGATAAACTGGCCACTTCATTAGGTACACCTTGCTAGTATTGGGTTGAAACCATTTGCCCCTTAATTCTTCGTGGCATAGATTCAACAAGTTGCTGGAAACATGCCTTAGAGGTTTTGGTCCATATTGCGATTACATCATCATGATCTTGCTACAGGTTTGTCAGCTACACATCCATGATTCGAATCCCCCGTTCCACCACATCCCAAAGTTGCTCTATTAAATTGAGATATGGGACCATATTTACTAAGTGTTTTAGAGTAGGCAATCGCTCCAAAGTGGCCAAAAATTCTTAAAGTAATGCGACTTTGGTTCTCCTTTTTCAGAGTAGGAGTAAGAGCAATTTATCAACATGAAATAGGAAATCACTCCTATCTCCACCAAAAGATAGGAGAGCTCTGGAGGTATCCTAACTGGTTAGGACAGAGACGTTGAGCAGGACGTGCACGGAGGAACTTTTAGTAACATTGATTGACCTACATATTACACTTCATCAGGTGAAGCTAATCACTTTTTCAATGGCACACAAAGCTTTGCAAAATTGGATATATTAGCAATATTAGACTTTCTAATATTTGCCCACTCTTTTTTGCAGAACTTAAATTTGAAAAGTTAAATTTGATGGTGATCGTTTGTGGACTGCAGTCTTCAAGTCATTCTACAGATTTTCAAATTTAAGTTTGGGCTCGGACTAGGCCACGTAAGAACTTTTTCTCCTTCAACCACTGTGTAATAAGTTTTCATTTGTGCTTTGGTTCATTGTCACATTCTTCCCATTGACAACTTTCTGGCAGAGGGCAGCAGATTTGCCTCAAGAATTTGATGGTATTTTATCCTATCTATTTTCCTTCCTTCCTGACAAGTGCTCTGGTCTCTGCTGCAAAGAAACACCCCATAACAGAATATTACCACCTCCATGCTTTACTATAGGAATTATGTCATTTGGATGGTGAGCTGTATTGGATTTCTGCCAGACATATCGTTTGGTGTTATGGAAATAGTTTTAGTCTCATCTGACCAAAGCTCAGTCATGACTGCATGTTGCCTTTGGTGAGGAGTGGCATTTTTTTTGCAATAGAAGCCTCATTTGTGATGTTGTCACATGATCACTTTTTGTCATAAATTCCTGAAACTGCTTCAGAGTTGCTGTAGGCATTTTGGTCTCTGACCAGTTTACAGTTTTCCTAGAATCGGGTAACGGGTTTGCTTTTTTGCATGGGTGGCACCACAGACATGAGGGAGGTCTTACCGGGAAATTTTATTTAGGAAAAAACAGGGAAAGAGAAGGGTAAAAGGAGGAAGGAAGGGAAAAAATATGAGGATTTTTAACGCGGAGAAAACCCGAGATCCATTAACATTAATTATCACCAGCTAGCCCAACCTAGTGGCCTCGCCCATTCATGCACCTGCAGGAGGGGGGGGGGACGCCTACTTAGGGAGCCTATGAAGGGAGCGAGAATGCAACAACAGGTTGAGGTGCACGCCCATCACAGGAGCACGCCGTGACAGGTGTCTTCAAAGTAACTTAAAAGTAACGTAATTAGTAATCTGATGATATTCTACATATTTTAAAGTAGCAATTAGTAATTTGTAGTAGATTACTTTTTTTGAGTAACTTACCCAACACTGCTAGGAAGTGATAACTTCCAGTCAGTTAGGTCGAGGACCACTGGTTTAAACGACAATACTGTTTTTTTTTTTTTGTATCTTGAGAAGTACAGTAGCTAATAAAACTGTGAGTTGCATAAATTTAGGATGTGTGAATGGGACTGGAAAGATGGATTGGATAAAAAAAAAACCTTCATTATGCATACTTCAGGTTTATTTGTATCCAAATACAAATACAGATAGAGATGATGACATTGTGTTTCTGTATTTAGACAAGTTGTCTAAATATATCGAGATACAAAAAGCACCGGTCAACACAATACCTTTTAAATATTATTTTTTTTATTCCTTTAATTAGCAGAAAGCATACTGTATACATAAAATACCCTTGAGATTTCTATAAATATTCCATATTAGAGGAGATAAAGGAGTGAATCCAACGTGTGCCTAAATTGAGGAGGGGAAAATAAAGAATACAATCAGCTCAGTTTAACAGCTTAGCAGAATAAGGCACACGATCATGCGTTCATAGACAACAAAAAGAAAAATATCTCAAAGTATCTGTTTCACAAGAATGAACGAAGTGATATTAAGTGCATGCTTTAGAAAGACATCTTTCACTAGAAGACAAGTGAGCCTTCATTGAGAGCAGACCTCTTAGATTTGGTATTGTAGAAGTTCCTAGACAATCGTTCCCAGTTCCAGTCCTGGACACTGAAAGCTCTGGATGTGTCTGAGGCATGACATGTCTTATTATTTCGTTATCAAGTGATATTTGTCAAAGAAGCTCACGAAAGGTCCACTTCTTCATCTTTAGGGACACACGGCTGATTATAGAAAAAACATTGATAATGTAATAAATCCTTTGGTGTCGTCGCATCATTTATTGCTGCTGGTCTTCATCTCCATGGAACCCAACCTCGACCTCTGATTAATTACACATATTGCTGTATGCTTATTAAAAGAGAACAGGCTTTGCTGTATTATTCTAGTTCTGTATGTGTGATGGCGCTAAGGGAAAAAGTCCCATTAGAGTAATGCAAGCACAGAGCGCAAATGGTTTAATTAAAACAAAATGATTTTTTTTTTCGGTTCCATTTGCTCATTTGCAGAGACAGCGTCCTTGGAGTGGTCACGAACCCTGTCGCTGGAGATCGTCCCAATTTGCAAGCCAAATCGAACATGCCTTATGCAGCTAAGCAGCAAGTGGTATAACTAAAACCCTAAATGTGATGCTTAGATATTCTCCAAGTTGGATGTGATTTTATAGCTAGGACAAAAATGCTAACAGAGGTTATGGGCTGTTAAGTAAACAGTCCCAGGTCAATTTGACAATTTCATTTCAACCTTATGATTGTCATAAGATAGCAGTTTTTATTTACACCTTATTAATTGCCCTAATAAAAAAAAAAAAAAGAGGTTTTTGAGAACTCCACAGCAACCCTGATTCCTTCGGCCAAACCTCTACATGAGTCAACAAGAAATGTGTTCCACGTTATTTTCCAATAACAGCACGTTCCAAAGTGGTTTATTCCACTTTTTCCACAGAAATTAGTTAACAATTACAGCTGTTTATTTAATCAAGGAATGACACACTTTTTTCTTTAAAGCAAAAAAATGAAAAATTAAAGTTACGTTAATGTTATGGAACATCCTGCTACTATTTTCACTTCCATTTAGCAGCTATCAGCGTCCCTTCTTTCACCAGGCTTTCTTTTTGGTCTTTTTTAAAACGTTAATAATAATATAAAAAATAAATATAAAAAAGCCTGCAAAACAACAACAACAACAAAAAACCCTTAATGTCTTTAAATGTGACTGTAACAAAAGACTCACACTGGAGACTCCTTTCATAAACTTTTAAAAACGTCCCCCGATATCAACATACTGTACGTCTTTTGAAATATTCGTGGAGCATCCATTGTATAAAAGTTGTGCTGTCAAAGAAAGTACACCTATCAGAATGAGACCATGGGTTAAAACCTTGTAGACGGAACCACGGTCTAAACTGCGTTGGTATAGAAAACAAATCAACAACCTTGGACTAATCAGAATAGATTTTTCAAGAGTGTTGTGGTATAAAATCGTTCTGTTAAACATGAGTACGAGATGTGCTAACGTCTAACACGATCACACAGCTACCAAATTCTAATGTTTGCTAGCCTAAGAAAAAAGCTCAGTCGGCCATTTTAGCCTTAGTTATGACTCATGAAAATTTAGGAGCCAAGATCTCCAGGAAATCGGTTAGTGACCACTACCGCAGGAATAAGTGCTCTTTCTTTTCTCTCAACTGGAATTCAACTGGATTCTTGGTCTAATCTCGTTAACCACTTCGTTTCTTGCTGTAGTACTGGGGTAGGAGGGGATCAGGGAGGTAGTCCAATTGGTGGTCCGATTTCATCAAGAGACCATGCACTACACAAGGTTCATTAAGGCATATATACAGCACATGAATCATACACTTTTATACAAAGACTATGTACTACTGACATCTCTATATGTATGCGGTATAAAAAAAAAACATGGTCTAAACACAGGTCTACTTTATTCACACGTTTCCACACACATCTACACATTCCAGCCTTTCATATTTACTGTAAACAAATGAGCGACCAAAATGTAAAGGTATAAAAAAAAAAAAAAAGAAGTGAAATGAAGAAGACGAACGGAATTGCATCCCCGCTTGGTCTTGCAGCAAGGCACTGCAGAAATCTGTCCCGTGTGATGAACCAGTCGGGACAAATCGCTACGGATCGACAGCGTTTGTCCTGAACGCCAGCACGTACACACATCGAGAAGAGAAGAAGACTAAAGTCTTTGAGATCTTGGTCCACCGTAGAGCAGTTCTAATAGTTTAAGGCAAGAGCAAGGACAAGCACACGAACAACCAACAAATTAAACAAACAGTCACTTCTTGTCATGGTGCTTTTTTTATACACCCTTAAATTTAAGGCCTTTCATGTGAAACATGACGTCACGTCATCCTCGTACTGTAGAAGTTCCTCGAAACGTGAGGACTGATTGTCTAATTGCGGGTGGCTTCAGAGGGAAGACATCTTGGTCCCTTCTTTCGTCAGGCATCTTCATGTTCATGGCCATCTATGAGTGACCGTGAGAGGAAGTGCAGGATAGGTCGTTCCTGATAATCTCGTTAACTGTGGAGACAAAAAGAAAAAAGAAGAAGCATTTTAAATTTCAAGCAAAATGTCCAATTCAGACATCAACTATAAGATATTGAGGTTGATCCCTTGCTATGCTGAAAACTACACCTAAAATAACAAAATAAACAAAATATGCAATTTACATACTACAAAGCAAGTGCAGTTTCTTCTCTTTGAGGTTTACTACTACTTCGTACCAACAAGTAAAAAAAAGGAAAATTTAGTGAACAGAGATGCTACAGCGATAGATTCACAGTTTAAAGTAAAGTAAAGTTCTTTGGTGACTTTAAAGGAAAAGAGTTTGTTTAAGCTGTAGGGGTATCTATCTATCTATAGATAGACTACCTATCTATTTTTTGTTTAACTTCTCTAATTAGATGTAAGTTCCAATGCAAATCAATACTCGGTCTCTTCTAATTGATCACCTTTATCCTATGATGAAACATTTCTACCCTGACGGTTATGGTTTCTTATTGGATGAACCCGCCCTGCTGTGCTAGGGTTGAAAATTATGTAAAATCAGTTCTGTGCAAAAGTCTTGAGCCACCCCCATTTCTTCAAAGTAAATAAATTTCACTGATGCAGATTAAATGAAAGAAACAAAAACAATTTTTTACTGCAACAGGCCACAAAGTGCCTAAAGATCCCTTTTTTATGTAACAACCTCGGCAGCAACCTCGTTTTCCCTCTCATCTGTTTCAACCACTCAGCATTCAGCATCACCATTATACTAATAACTGCCTGATCATCTGTCATCATCTGCACCTGTTTCACACTGGTTTATGCCTTAAGTTAGATGTTTCGTTTAGAATCGAATGATTCATAGGTCACTGTGTGGCTTAACAAACAAAATAAATTCTTCTGAAAGGCTCGAGTGAGCACTGGGCCGGCTTTTGCACCCGCACATTTCCCACACTTTCATCCAGACTTATCCTTATCTCTGTGTTCTTTGGCTGGACTTGAGGAAGTGACTACACAGAGTGGCTGGGTGACCCTTAAAGGCTCCTGATGACCCCTGAGATCACAGCGACCTCTAAAAGCTGTTTAATGACACACCAACACCAAGAGTGGATGAAGCACAGGAAGATCTGGCTGTGCTCCATACCACAGAATCAGGGCGGATTATAACTCACGCCTTTATGATCACAGAACACCATCGGCTTATTGCCTTATCAGCTCCTCCAGCAATGGTATACACACATGTGCGCGCGCACACACACACACACACACACACAAACACAAACACACAGACACACAGACACACTAACGCCCAGATCTCGTTTTCCTACATGAGGGAGTCCCAGTGGAAAAGTGCAGGCTGAGCCAACACCACTGGCTGTTTGTGCCTGCCACAGCTCACAGCAAAACAGGCATTAACATGCCGAAACCATGTTCTTCATTGTAAACACTGGCAAAAAAACATAAAACCACAAACCCAGGATCTCAATTATGTGATCAATCTTTAATGTCTATACTTAAAAAAAAACCTCGAATAAAAAAAAATAATAATAACAAAGCAGAGTGGAGGTAGAGTTAAAAGAAATCACACTAAATGTAAAACAAAAGTTTTTCTTGCAAAGGAAGAGTGCTCGCTTCCTTTTTATTCTTGTCAGTCGCGGTAACGGTCGGGTTTTCTCCGAAATTTTTCACACCTACACAGCAACCACAACATTGCGCTGTTTTGCTTTATCAACTAATACTTTCCATTTCCAAGCCATCAGCTTTTCCACTGCAAAAAAAAAAAAAAGACAAGAGCTGGAAAAAAAAGACTGATTTATGCCAGCAAACATGTCCAGAGGCTTTTAATCACTCTTTTGACGTTCTGAAACACTGAAACAGGATGCTGTAAACTGTTAAACCTCAACGCTATACCTATGTGTGGCTAATTATAGCGTTCTATTAATATGATCTGCCAGACTGCTTATTAATATGATCAACAAGTTCAACAAAAAAAAAAAGATGGTAAAGATCAGTTAATTGTTTGTGATGGTGAAAGAAGATAAAATAATAATAACAATAATAATAATAATAATAAAAAAAGCAGTTTGAATGTTGAGGTGTAGGATAGTCTCCAGGGCTTGAGCCCACCTGATGCAATGCATTGTAATGGTGCCTGGAATTTTAAAAGTAACTAGAGTTTATGGTAGGCTTTAAACAAATATCAAATAGTTATTCAGTATGCTTGAACTATTCAGCACTTTGGAGTGTGACTACTTGCAACTAGGTCATGACTATACACAAAATAACCTAGGAAGTAGGAAGTGAAGTGTGGGGGAAATACACAATGCTACCACTACCACGTTTCACAGTGGGAATAGTATTATTAGAAATTAATAAAGTAAAAATAGTAATGTTAAACAGTACTATAAGCTGAAATTAGCCTTTTACAAAAGCTTTGATTAATTAACATAGCATAAATATCATATGTAAAAAAAAAAAGTAGTGAAAAATCTTGTTTCATAGAAAAATCTGAGCATTCATTGTGATTCAAGGGCTGTTCCAGTCAAACCAGGACTTTGTTACTGTGCAGAATAACCAAACAAACACAGTTATATAATCCTCTGCTACACTAATGCTCTTATCCCAGCATTTCACTAGCGCTTTCTCAATACGCCGAAGACATGGGATTGCCTGGTTCATTTATAAAATGCTGGCTTCCCAGGAATTCCTTTAATGGCCCAAACAGGTGGATATGGCTTGGAGCGAGGTCAGGACTATATGAAACATGTGGCAATAACTCTCAACTAAGTTCCTGTAATATGCAAGTGGTGTTGGTGAATTATTGTGTGTACAGTTCCCACAGACTGACGCAACTCTTCTGCAAAGTTGCCAACAAGTTATCTGTCAATTTTCAAGGATCAAGCGTTCCACTCTCTGAATGTTCATGAGAACGACTGCAGTGGGCTCCAAGTCTCCTTGTCATTCATGGACATACTGCCTTCTTTAAAATGTTAAGCCTTCATTTACCATAGATTTCATCACACCCCTGATCAACACCCCTTCTAAAAAACACGACATTTGCTTTAAGAAACCTGAAAAGCCTATACTTAGGCATTATCTTTTATTATCACATATTGGCATTGGGCATTGGGCTTGGACAATATCACATATATATATTATCTTTTTTTTTTTTTTTCAGTGTCACTCTGATACCAAGCAGATCTGCACATTATTATATTTTCAAGCTGTTAGACTATAACCCAAGTCAGCAATTACACCAACAACCCACCAAAGCCAGCAAACAAGCAAGCATGGCTGGTTTCAGACAGAGTGTTTCTAAGTGTGACAGAACACAGAAGGTGCTTTATTAAAACATGCATCATCCCTGCAGTGCCCCAGCCTGTAATCCTGGCACTGCCAGCACACACGTGTGTATAGGGAGGGCAGCCAAACCATCCCTCCTGATTTTCCTTTTGGGTGTGGTGCTGTTTCAGGTATCTTTAAATCTCATTCCCCGTACAGGGATCAGGGACTGGCAACTGACGTTTGCTGGGCTAAAAATACACCACAGGAATTCCGGCTTTGTTCACTTTCAGCAAGCTGACATGTTTTTTTTTCTTTCTTTGATATGACACTGTTTTCCTGTCAATACCAATGTGAAGCTGTTTCACGCACTTTCCGTTATAGCTTATTCATCAGTTGGGTATGCAAGCTTTCAAAAAGGTAGTGGAAAAAAATGCTGATAACAAAACCACAAGCTGTTAGGGAATTGCTGCTTTTCTATCTTGCGTTGTGTCCTAATTAAAAAAATAAGTTCTTATATACAATAGGCCTACTGCAAATATAGACAATCCTATAACAAAGCTAACGTTACCAAGTCTTAAACATTATCAACAAACATGCCACTCCCACAAATATAGATACTTCCATGGATAGTCATTACATTATATCTAAGAAACAGCCATGGTTGTATTTGTAGAAATTTGTTTTGTAGTTGCAGTTGAAGAAATAATTTAGCTAGCTTAGTCAAATTTGCTAATTGCCACAAAGCTAGCAAGATACTTTAATACAAAGCTAATTTCTGGAAGATGATTAGAGTCAGCATTAAAAATAGGATTAGTGTCACTAAAGAAAAAAGCTCAGTTCTGAATTTTTTCTTTCATAATCTTGACTTTTTCCTCTGAATTCAGAATTTTAATCTCAGAATTCTGACTTCAAACTAAAGTCAGAATTTTAAGATCAAAGTCAGAATTCTGAGTTCAAAGTAAGAATTCTAAAAGACAAAATTCTGAGATAAAAAAGTGAAATTTCACGGAAAAAAGTAAAATTCTGAAAAAAAAGTCAAAAATCTGAGAAAAAGTCAAATTCTAAGAAAAGTCATATTCTGAGGAAGCATAATTATGAGAGAAATATGTCAAATACTGAGGGAAAACATCTGAATTTGAGAGAAAAAGTCAAATTCGGAGAGAAAAAAAGTCAAATCTGAAAGAAAAAAAGACAAATTCTAAGAAAAAAGGTCATATTCCGAGAAACTATAATTCTGATAAAAAAGTCAAATTCTAAAAAAAAAAGTCAAATTTTGAGAAAAAACTAAATCCGAATCCTGAGTTTAAAGTCAGAATTATGAAAAAAAAGGGCAGAATTCTAAGAAAAAGTCAAATTCTGAGGAAAAACAAAATCTGAATCCTGAGTTTCTTCTAAGAAAAAAAAATCTCAGAAGAGTCAAATTTTGAGAAAATAAGTCAGAATTCTAAGAGAAAAAACTCAATTCCGAGAAAAAAAATCAGAATCCTGAGTTTCACATCCTTTTCGAACTAGATGCAAATGAATAATAATAAAAAGCAGATTCTTATTCACACATACATGTAGGCAAGGAGATAACAGATGGTAACTTTTAGTTTATGTTACTTATAAAGTAGCATGAGCAACAGTTTGGAAAAGAATCACTGGAGTCCCGTTTTAATGCAATTTTACTTTATGGCACAGCTAGCCTGGTCTAGGAAATGAATTTGACTCTACAGTTCACTAATTAATTCATCCAGGTTTCAGTTAGTAAAAAAACTCCTGTAGGTCAACTCAGCAAAACAGTTCGCCTAGAGCTATTCATTAATCTGACATTAACAAATACTATGGAGACAAAGTACTCACAACTGAATATTTTATTATGTTATAGCTTATCCTACAGTTTTTCCAGCATCATAACACTGACAATTTCTATCATAATCAAGCATGATGAGTACTGCTGTATTAGCTGTTATCTGGACACTGTACATCGAAGCTCCATTTAGGGACCTATTGTGTGCTTTAATGTACATTAATCCCTAGAAAACAAAGAGGGGGGATTACTAAAGTACGTTTAACCGAGATGAGCGAGAGGTAAGAGCAGGGAGCCTGTGGTTTGTTTTGAGATGGATGGCCATCACACCTTGGACAATCCTTAGCATGAAACCTGAGACTCTCTTGATGAGCATGAGGGGAAACCAGCTTTTTCAATCAAGTTTGATGAGTTTAGCAGCTAAGATGCAACTTGTTTACTATTTTTGCATGGTTTACAATTAATAAAATATAATGCATTTGTTGAAATTTGCTAAAATAAAAAAAAAAATAAAAAAACGTTAAGTGACAAGCTCTATCGCCCCCTTTTATATCTACTGAATATCAACTGAAATTCAACAACATGTTTGTGGCATAATTGTGAGATCACAATATCCCGCTCTGAAATTGTATATGTTCAATAGGGTGGCTTTCACAGAAATGCTCTAACCTTGTTTAAACCGCCCGTGAAATTGATTTGGCAAAGGAAGCTTAACTCTGAATTTGATGCTGTAGGAGAAGGGCAATTGAATTTCCTGCTACATATTACTTATTGTTTCCCCACAATATCAAATCTGCTCTCGCTTTCAGCCGAAACGCTAATGGGCCATTCGCAGCCTCCCACGCGCGGAGCCGCGCCAGCGATGGAGCTAGCATGCCAAGCTCCTGGCTTAACCCCATACAGAAAGACATTAGAGGGGTTAAGAAACAGTACAAATACACACATGATGAAAAATTCCACTGGATCTGTCATTAGTCAGTTCAAGTTATAAATAAATAATAATAATAATAAAAAAGTATATGGTTAGCATGGCCCGTCAAGAAAAACTTGACTGATTCGAAAAGCCTGCACTGGCCATGTGGAAGCATTCAGCTCAGAGGCTGACAGCAGGGGGACAGACAGAAGGAGGGAGAGTTTGTTTTAAAATGGCTTTGAATAAACTCTGGTGTGTTATTCACCAGGCCCTGGCAGCAGCTGCCGAAACCTTTCAAATCCCCACCGTGTCCCAGAAAGAGAGAAAGAGAGGTTAAAGGAGTTTCTCCAGACTACCTGTGTACTTTTTGACAGCGGAGAGACCAAGACAACTCCTATCCTTGGAATAAACCTTGCCACCCCAACTCATTCCTTTAAGCTCTTTACTGTTATATTCTCTTTAGGTTGCAGTTGTATCTCCAAAGCATCTGATAAGTTTTGTTTATACCACTGTGTTCCTGTTTTCAAAATGAATATATTTAAAGTTTAGTCAATTTGATCCTATTGAGCATCCAAAGGGGATGCTGGCAAGTCTCCTTAAGATGATATGAGGAAGAAACCTTGAAAAGAACAAAAAAAGAAACCATAATTCTTTGTTATTTTTTGGTGTTCATTGCTTTCACTTTGACTCTGACGCTGATTTGACTTCACCCTCTTAAGTCACTTAAGTCTTAATTAGATCTCAGCTAGTCCTGGAGTTTGACTTCAACTAAAAATAACTCACCCTACAGTATCTACAGTATCCATTTTTTACTTGAATGTTCAGGAATAGAAATATGACTGACTCTAATAAATATAAAGCATATTAATATATACTGTACATTGAAATAGTGTTCATGAAATAAGTCACATCATTAAATTCAACTTCTTGGCTGACTGCATTATTGAAAAATTGCTAAGCAGGTCGGGAGGTATGACGTAAATTCCCATGCCACCTCTTTAGAGAGCAATGCATTTAAAATTGTCAGGTGGTGCCGAAGGTGAACTCGAAAATTATATTTTACTCACAAACTATATTTGTATCAAAGCTGCGAAACTACACATTGCTGCAAATTCCATTGAAATAAATAGAATTTTACTTGTAATAGCAAGTCCCTCTGCCTTTAGTGTGCCCCTCCCTCCTTTGTGACTCAATGCCCTTCATACACACACACACACACACACACATACACACACACACACACACACACACTTAATTCACTCTTACAGATCTTCATCTGCTACAGGCACAGCAGATAAAGCGATGAGCTTTGGCACTCCACCTGCTTGATAGAGGCTGATGCTGAAGTGTGAGCGCTGAGGCTCCCTCGAGCATGATCAATTACAACAGTTGCCAGGGTGAGCGAGGAACCCCAGGGGATACACGAGTCTACTCGACCCAGACAAGACAGAAAGAAAAACAAACCTCTGCGCAACACATGCTTCCAATGCGACTCTCTGCCTACGCGGAACCAGAAAGAAACGGTCGCCAAAATTAGACGGTTAATCTAACAACACTGGCTGTTTGCATTGGCTCTGTTTAAGAAAGGCCCCTTTTCACTTTGATCCACCAAACCTTAGTATGTCTCCCTGCAGCGCTCGTCTTCCCCTCCCTCCCCTCTCATCTCTCTGCTATCTTCCTCTTCTCCTGCAATCACTTCCTTTCTGACTCGAGGGAGGCCAGGGTGTATGTGTCGGGCGGTGTCCCCTAGGGTGGCGTATGTGTGTGTGTGTGCAAGGGGTGTTTACATGGTTAGGCCTGCTCTCCTGTGCCCTAATCAGAGATGTGCAGAAATTATTTACTATTTGCTCAGCTGCACACACACTCTCATACACACCATCATTTCACTGAGCAATTTGCACAACAAGGAGTCGGCAAATGCAAAAACCATGACTACCTTTTATTCCTGGCTGGCCTATTACATCATCACAAGGCACGGTGCAACACCGAAACGAAGCCGTACCGTGAGCGCAGATGTTTTAACCCCAATAAAAAGTGCACGGCGTTTAAAGAGCAATGTGTTATGAATAAAAAAAAAAAAACGTCTGCATTTCCACATGCGCTGGTTCATGAGAAAAGCTCGCCAGCCATCTGATAAGCAGCGTTTGACAAACGCGACCTGGCGAGACCAAGCTGAGAAAAGAGGTTCGTCATCTGCCATTCAGATAGAGCAAGGAAAGCAGGAGCATATTGAAGCAATCACGGTTGCATTTAATGGGAGTTATAACATCAGGATTTGTACACTGCCTCTTTAAATCACCTGTCGCCTGTCAGTCTTGGTGTCAGATTTTACTCTTATGTATAGAAAAAACATAGTGTATATTCTGCATATATGTGGTCCTTGTGGTGTCCAAAAGGATTACATCAATGTAGGCTTTACTGGACTCTATTGTCCTTCATAGGGAGAGTGCAAAGCATTTTTCCTGACCATCTCTTTCATTCCATTTCATTTTATTTTATCACGTCTGAGCGGTGAGAATCCGCGAGTTCCTCTCCTTAGGTGGTGTCGTTACCGCTCTCTCAGGTTATGGAGCTGAAACTGAGATCTCAGTAGAGTTAACCCATACTACTGTTCACTATTTCAGCACCTTCCTTTTTTTATTTCATCACAATACTACTGGCTAGAAAATCTTCCAGAATCTGTCTATATTAAATGGTTGGCATATTTGAAATCCATCTGTAGTGTTTCCCCGTTCTTGTGCTGGCTTTTCCACTTCACTCTCCCTCCTTTTTTTTTTAAGGAATTCTTTAAATGCTTCTACGGCTCCTACATCTGGATGCTCTGAAATACCCATTAAGCAATATACAACGATCAGAATCCACTAGGGTCTACTGAGCATCCCCTCCAACTCTTCCACACACACACACATACTCACACACCATGCATGCTGAGATGAAAACTTACCCAGCACAGACATATTCATAACTCATGAAGAAGACAACAGACACAGGTTTATCACGTCCAAACACATGCAGCATGGACGCGGCGTGCATAAATCACAACTTCGCGTTCGAAAGTGCGATTTCATCACCGGTAGGTTTTATATCGCTTTACGTCCCGAGCTCTCGGGGTATGAGCGTCTTAGCAGAGCCGAGGAGTGTGATTCCAGTAAAAGTCCTGCAGGTTTAACATAAACACCGATGATAAGCCTCGATGCACACAATGTCCCCCAGGGGGCCCATTTTCCTGAAACGCCATGCTTAAACTATTCCATGAAGAGGAAGATGGAGGATTGGGAATGACCACTGGAAACTGAGTAAGCTGATACTGAGGATCTGGATCGTGACCTTATGATGCTGACTTCGTGTGCAGTTTTTTCACCTTTTGTTTATTTAATGGAGACTGATCGACTATTATAGTTTGAGGAATAAAATTCTTGGGGGCGTGCTGTTGTGGGAAGATTATGAATGACAATGCAATATGATCTTGCCAATATGTTTTATTCCTATTATACCATGGGGGGGGGTCCTAGGACACAAACTCACTACGGGCAATTAAGAAATTCTAATTAGCCTACTCTGCATGTCTTTGGACTGTGGGAGGAAACCAGATTATCCAGAGGAAACCCATCAAGCATGGGGAGAACTTGCTAACTCCATGCACACAGACCCAGGGCGAGAATCGAACCCCCGGCCCTGGAGGTGTGAGGCCACAGTGCTAACCACTACACCACACAAACAGTCACTAGTATAGTGCGTCAGTTATCACATCAATTAGTCTCTTTGTCAAATTTTAGCTGTTTATTGCAAAAAAGTTTTTTTTGCCTCTATCATGCATGTAGCACTATACCACTAAACTTTCAATTAAATAAATAATAGGACAAGCGTGAAAATTGCGACATTTAAAATTCCTCTTCGTGTTTTCGTCTCGCTCGTAAAGATCTCTGGTCTGTCTGCAGTCACACGAGGAATAATCCAGCCTCAAAGTAATCCGTATTTACTGAGTTATTAGTTACGTAAGTGGAAACGAGATGAAGTGCAACATATGTGCGGCGGACACTTTTACGAGTCTAAGGCCTGAATGGGATTTGAAACATGCCGTGATTCATGAGGGAGCCAGAATACGTTAAATGAGAGCTGTTAGAAGCCACCGAACTGAAGCGCGCTAACTTCATCTAGCGAAAAAGGGGTGTGTGTGTGTGTGCGTACTGCGTGTTACTTAGTAGGACACGCCAAGCTAAAGTGGTGATTTTGTGTGGTGTGATGTGATTTACAGTCAGGAACACGAGCTGAGTAATTAACTTGTCCTGAACAACATTAAACGAACAACAAGACCGGCGTTAGAACTTCGTCGTGTCATTTGCCTTGTATACTTTCACAAATATTCAAATTTCACCTGCTATCCAATTTGATTTCATCATTTTTCCATTCATGTGAACGTTATCGATCTAAAAGCAGGTGGAAACCCCACTTCTCTTACACACTGTTTGAAGCCAGAGCTCCGATCCGTCTCCATCCACACTTTTTCCTATCAGTCTGGCTGTCTTTTTGCATATATATATGTGATTAAGTGTGTCTGCGTGTCTATGTATTGTCTAGGTGGAGGTGTTCGGGTCCGTGTGTGTGTGTGTAAGAGAGTATGTGGACTTATCAGTCTCTTCTCACTCTATCTGTGAGCTTGTGGCCAAGAGCTCTAACTCTTTTATTCTGGCTGAGAGATGATGAAGGAAAGAAAGGCAATAAATTGAGCCGTGAAAATTCCTTCCGCTCTGTTTCGGGCCCCACGTTTACAGATCTCGGCAGGGACGTACTGTGTGTGGTTCGTTCTACTGAAATCAAGAAACAGGCAGCTGTGCAAGCTAGAGGGAAGAAAAGTCCTTTTCATTTATGACGCTTTCTTTCTCGGACTTTCTTCTAGTAGGGTTTTGTGGCAAGGGAGAGAGAGAGAGAGAGAGAGTGAGAGAAGCAAGAAAGAAGGACAGAAGCAAGCCAAGATCAGCAACGCACTCGACTTCCCTTGGCCTCGCATTTTGCAGGGGCTTCGCCTGTTTACATCCTCCACGACGGCATAATTTCTCTCGTAAATTATAAACAGGAAATATGATTGAATGCGAATTTTGAACGGTTCAAGATTGAACTCTTAAGCAATGTGGCTAGTAATAAATAGGCACAATTACTCAATTCCAAATAACAAATAAAGCTTTCCGTGGTATGTTGAAGAAACCAACAGGAACTTGAATTTAGGCTTTGGATTCGAGCGTGACCCGACCAGAGCCAAGCTTTTTTCCAAGCCACAACTCTCAAACTCTCTCTCAGGAGCGTAGAAGTACCAACCCACAAACCTCCACCACATAAACTCGCGGTGCATGCCGACTCCTGCTTCCTCCCTCTGAGACAGGACTCACCAATCTCTCTTCCATCAAATGGTTTTAGACATTCGTAGTTAATTCCTTGGACAGCGTAGTTTAAACATTCCTGCACTCTGGTTTTTCAAGCCTGCGATATTTTCACCAGAACACCGTGACGACCCTTTCCCCTTTTCTTTTTTTTAAAAAAAAAGGAAAAAGAAAATCAGGTTTTAATTTTGAGGTTTCCTCATCAGACATGAAGAAAGCCAATTTGTTTAGACAGTGACGTCGTTACGCACCAGACGGATTCCATTGCCGTGACTCGAGCGTAAAGATAATGACGGAGTGGCTGAAACTGGACCACTCTGAGCGAGCCGAATGAGCCGCGCCACAGGAACGAGCCTCGCGCGAGAAGCGAAGGCTATGAAGTCAGACCGAGCATTAGGAGACTGTTAAGCTCATCATGAAGCACTTTAGTACTCGATGACTTCAAAGAACCAGAACCCAAATACCGACGAAGACTTTCACAAAGTCGTTAATGTACTGTCGGGGCCAAAGGGGATGTGTCCAATACAAAGTGAACGCAGGCTAACACAAGTGAGATTATATAGGTAGCACTTTTTATGAAGTATTGACATATTTAGAACTCATTATAATGTTAAAATTATATGAACAATAGTAATCATTTGGATAACTATGAGACTCATCGAGTCGTTTATGATAACAATCATTTCATGACTCAAGTGTTGATACTTAATACTTGTAACACTGTAGGGTTCAGAACTAATACTGACTTGTTTCTAATTACAAAGTAATTTTAATATTTATTAAGAATTATTTAATACAACATTTTGCATGGAAACCAGAGAATCTCCATCCAACCACGGACCCTGGAGGTGCAAGGCAACAGTGCTTACCACTAAGCCACCGTACAATAAATTGCTATAGATCTTTTGCACCGGACAGTCTGAAAGTCTGTCGCCATTGTTCAGCCTACTTCTGGATAGCAAATAGGATAGCAAAATGCTAAATTCCACATTCAACACCAGTCATGGAAAAAACATCTTTTAAGCAACAAGTTGTGTCTCAAAGTCATTCGGAATCACCTCTGAACTGTCCATGTTGTTTTGTTCATGGCTTACCCAAGCTAGAAAGCTAACTAGATTCTACCACAAGGCTCTAACCCCTGATCAAGGGCACTACTTGGTGTGTAAAACAAGGAAACACAGAGCACTAGCTTTCCATTTTGCACTATTTAGAATTCAACCCCAGAACAGTTATTTAGTTATTAATTAGAAAGCTTGAAATGTCAGTATTAGTTACAGTAACTTTATCTGTACATCATTTTATGAAACTTAAACGTAGCGTATTCCATAAGCATCGTCTCATTTGCAACAAACGCACTGAAAGAGCACCGAACGTTATCGCTAGCAAACGCCACCGAATCATATATTTGTACACAGGTTTGACAGATCAAACTTTTGAAAATTAATATCCTTATTACCTGCTCCATCCATTTTAACACAGTTGTTTCACTTTGGAATAAGTTACAAAGTCCACAATGACATATGATCAGTGAACACAATGAAAATAATTAGTAAAACAGAAGCTATCAATTGCTAGGTTCCTCTTGTATTGTGCTCTGGTGTAACAAAGCATTAGGTAATCCAGGGGATAATCAGGTAACCATCAAGTAATATTACATTTTTTGGGCTCCAAAAGACATAATTACCAACGAAAATATATACATCGTAGTCTAATGTCGGTTAATGGTTCTGCTTCTGCCAGGCATTGTTGTGACCCTCATCTTGATAGTAATGTCGAGTGAAAGTGTTATAGGGTAATAGGATTACCATTTATTTATTTAACACATGTATTTTTTGTGACACATTAAAGAGCCGCAAAAGTTGAGTTTCATAAATTAAATAGAAGTAGAACCCAGACATTTGGAGCCTGGTGTGTCTGATTAAAATGCATTGTGGAGAAAATGGTGTAGTCTAGATTTACAATCCATTAATTATATTGATCATAATCTGATCAATAAATAAAGATCAATTGCACTTCTGCAAAGTCTGGAAGCTCCTTACGACACTAACCTCCAACCAGCTAATATTTTCATACTCTATTTACCCAAGCTTTATGCTATAAAAAGGCTGTGAATGAGTGTATTTGTTTCATTTCCTGTCTCTGACATGAGCGTTAGCAAAAGAGAAATGAATCAGGTCATAAATTGTGGCGTGTTTGTCCGTGGCTGATAATAACAAAAGCAGACGTCTGAGGAAATTTAACTTAAAGCACTATTGGGTTCATATGTTTATTGGATTGGATTTATATTTCCAATGATGGAAATCACCACGACAAATCCCAAAATGTTCTGGACTTGACAGTCTGGTTGCCTTCCTAGCACTCTATCCAACCCCAAAAGCCCTCTGCGGCCACTGCTTTGGTCTTCGGTAATCGCTGGAAAAAATAACGTAGGTTCCCAACGGTTCGCTCATCTTCTAGATTCGTAATCCGCAAACATTACAACTACAAGCATGGCCTCGCTGGTAATGAATAATAAAGAAAACCCTCACCCTCATGTTTTACCTATCGATAAAGGCTGAGGGCACTTCACCAGAAAGCCCCGATTCCTGTTCGATTAACTCCGCCCTCTTACACCAAGCCACAGAGGTCAAAGTTTGAACGCAGTAAAAGCTGCGATCCTAGCCTCAGGCCGCGTCTCAAGCTCCCTACAGACGCTCTAGACCCTGCTATTCCCAAAATGTTTGTGACCTTCACCCCCTTAATGCAAGACTCAACCCCATCCCAAAGCTCTATGCTACAATGTTAGCGACTCAGCGATTTCAGCACGGGACCGGACGCACTCTCAATCATCATTAGAGGTTCGAGTGGAGTCCTGCTGCCCTGGGCTTGCTGCCAGAGCGCGTCAAAGTTTCCATGAGGGAAGCCGCAAATCGGGGAGGGAGGAAGAGGGGGGTCACAGGGATCCTCTGTAATTTAAGACCCCTGCTCCATTAGGAAAAAAGAGAGAGAGAGAGAGAGAGAGAGAGAGAGAGAGAGGGAGTCTACAAAAGTGTACAACTTGGACAGAGAAAGAGTTCAAGTATTGTCAAGTGTACCAGACAAAGATATATGATAGTTAGCGAGTGTTCAAAAGTAAAAAAAAATAATACATTTTGAGATTCGGGCTCGGTTCAGGATGCCAGGTTGGAGGGACACAAAGCAGTTTTTGACGTCATCCTACAGCAGAAATTATCCATATCTAATAATCATCAAGTGAAAGAGAGCATTTGTCAATATGTGATATTTAGCAAAATATATAATTTGTTACCAAAATTAAAAGCTGCTCAGCCACTTATAGTTATGAGCATGAATCTTATGACATGAACAGGTGGAATGAATTCATGTGAACAGCTGGAGTGAATCCACCGTACTGATTAGTTCCACTCAAAATGCTTGAAACCTAATCAGCTCCTGATAACCCAAACGAGAGAACTCTTACACATCCAAAATCATTAGCCACCCACTATAAAAGATCTAAAACTGTAACACTGCAGACAGTAACTTAACTCATGCACACACACACATATGAAAGAGATGCATGATATCACTCCCGTCCCACCAGCATCTCGTCCAGCCTTTTATTGCTTAATTAGGGAAAAACAAAATGAGCCTGATGCAAATCCCATCTAAAACGCCCCTGTTTTTCACATGCTTCCCCCAAATGCCATGTGGGTGCCTTGTACATTGTAAACCACTGTCAGTATGAAAAGGAATGACCCAACTAAAACTGTTATTGGATGCTACTCAGTTTGGAGACCGCAGGCTGGATTACACAAGCGCTAGACACAGCAAACAAAAAAAAAAGGAGATGGAGACGCTGTAAAGAAAAAAGAAGTATGTTTTTGATTTCAAGTAGCAGTGAAAAATGCTCGCAGTGTCCTCAGTGTCTTGGCGTCGGACCGACCAGCCTTCAACACTTGATCGGAGAAGAACTTGTTTATTTGGATCCTTTCAGCAAAGAAGCTACTGCGTTTGGCGGAGCAACGTGCTGAACCCAGCAAGAGTTCAGCTAGTGAAAACGGAGAGCGGTGATGATAACGTGTACTTTTGCTCCTGAACATCATGTCCTCTTGTGATGTTAGCAGCAGTGCTGAGTGGTGGGCAATTTGAAAGGATTTACACACATACTGTATCCACACACACTCTGCCTCAGATTTCCTCTAGTCTCATATCCAGCTGTTGAGAAGCAGACCGATTTCTTCGGGGTTCACTCTCCAGGATGTTTAATGAGCCTGGCAAAGGAGGCCTTCAAAGTGCTGGTCCGAACCCCTGCACCAGAGTTGTTTATTTCATTGCTCGGCTCGTTTGAAATGCAGAGAGCGAGCAGATTCCTTCAGAGGATGCAGTTACCACCGCACACTTACCGGGACTCCAGCAGCTGACCACAGACGCTTATTCAAGCATTAGAGCGCGCGAGATGGCGGCCCCGATCGAGCTTTTTTCTTTTTTTTTTCCCTGGGACGAGAACTGGAGGCCCCCTAGCCAATCGATATGCATTCCTGCAGCTCACTTAGTGCAAGTGTAATCACAGGCCAAATGCATTTCGAAGCACAAGAGCTAAAGTGAACGAAAATGAGGTGCAGGGCGAAACACCGAAAACAAGGTTACGTGTTTTTTTTTTTTTTTTTTTTTAAAGGTGGAAATCCGGAATACTTTCACGTCTGGCCAAGCTGCAGGGCAGCTACTGGGTAAAACGATCCAATAACGAGCTTATATAGTGCATTGACCCGAGCTAAAGTTTCAGCTCTATTCGCTTAATACCACCAGAGTTCAGAACACACGAATAAACATGTCCTTTAGCATTACAGACTTAATATGTGATGGAGTTACACTCGATATCCGTGAGGTTATTCGATTTCTTTTGTTTCCTGACACATAAAGGATAACAGCACGGATCTGCCTGACACCAACAGATGATAAATTCTGGCTGAGTGTGAATTGACATGACTTTCAAAATGTCACATCTGACCATGTTTGAAGTCATTAATGGGGCTGATGACAAATAGATGACCTCGGCTGCAACCGTGTTGTTTATTTATGAGCTGAGGATGTGGTGATGACAGATTTAGTGAAGGCTACATTCTAACTCGATTTCTGCTCAGCCCCTAAATACTCCCCACCCACACAGTCAGATATACACATATGCATACACACACACACATCAAGACCACAACAGGCACCTTTAAGCTTCCTTTCACTTCTTTCACTATTAGCAAGAAAAGAACATTGCGTATTTGAATATCCATATAAACAGATAATATGGTTATTGTACATCATTTTCAATTAATATTTCTTTATACCTTTTTAAAAAAATATATTTTAACTTGCTATATTTGTAATCAGCATTGGATTGTAAAGCATATGAACTGAGGCCCATAATTTTATTTTTTAATTTT
>JAOTRS010000022.1:14465976-14476120 GCA_028565755.1 Dinotopterus cunningtoni
AGCTAGAGTTAGCTGTGCATATTAAATACATAATTGTGTGAAGAATACTGTATTTTCTTTAAAACATGCTTAACTTAGCTAATTTAGATGAAAAGTTGAGATGTTATCAGTGTATATGATGGTGTATAAAGGCAAAAACATCTCATCATCTATCTCCTGCAGACTATGTTAATGCTAAAGACATTTACGTCCACATATAAATCCTGTCAGGTTAGCTTTTTTGAGCTAATTAAACCGTGTTGTCAGTGAATATGATCAGAATGACTTACAATGTCAATTTAGTGTAAGTTACTGAGCTAAATAGTGTTTAAAGGAATGATAAAAAAAAAAAATCCTGACAGAAATGCATAAAGTCAGTTTATGTACATCACATAGCTAGAATTAGCGTTAGTCAACTAGCTAGTGTTAGCTGTGAATATTGTAAATATTTGGAATTATAGGTCAAAATGTTTACTTAAAATCCTGGCAAGTTAGCAGGGTCAGTCTTTGCAGTGATATAAGTGTGATGAAACTTTATTAGCATTCGCTATACACATTTTTGTGGGGCGTGGTGGGGTTGTTGGGAGGGCCTACAAAACCCCCAGGGCCTAAAGGCAGGTTAAAGCAGCACTGATTAGCATTGGACTAGATTTAATAATAATAAAATTGGACATAGAATTTCTGTCAGATTTGATTAAATTAAGCAGCTAGCTAGAGTTTGCTGCGAATATTGCTAATGTTTCAAACGATCTTCAGGGGAATCCTGTCATGTCTCTTTGCTTCTGCTCAGAACCAGCAGAGACAACAGCAGCGATTACAGCTGTCGACAGCTAAATAGCATTCACACCATCCATTTATCAAACAGAAACATGACGGATGGTTAAATTACATATACAGTGATGGGAGCGATTCAGCCCTGACTTTCCCTCTGCATTTCTTCTCTGTGATTGCTGCATAGGGAAGTTATTAATTTTAGGAGAATGTTAACCTAGAACCTTAAACTATCTGCCTCAGGTCAAGTTTGTGTATGAGAAAATAAGAAAAGAGAAAATCTCTAGATCCCTACATCAAAGCTGGTAAATATGAAGACCTGTCCTGACAGAGCGACGATAAGAGAAACTGTGTCTGTGAGAGAGTCTCTCCATATAATTAAGGTACTGTATGTCTCTTCATTTCTCTATCCCGAGTCTTTTAGCCTTCTAATGTAAGTTTCTTAACTCTGTGTGTGTGTGTGTGTTTGTGTGTTTGTGTGTGTGTGTGTGTGTGTGTGTGTGCGCGTGTTCAGAGAGAAGAGAGAGAAAGAAACACATTAAAGTGAAAAGAGGGGCAAAACACATTAAAGGAGACACAAAGATAAAGAGTCAGGCAAAGAAAGGAAGAGATACTGTACATAAAGAGGGAAAGTAGGAAATAGAAAAAATGGACAGCCAGCGAGAGTGAAGTAGACAGACAAAGAGAGAGGGATAGACATCACAGCAGAAAGAAAAGGAGGGACAAAGAGATAAAGAGTGAAGTAGATATAGTTGCTGAAAGAGGGAGACATAAAGAGAATGAAGAAAAAGACAATGACAGACAAAGTAGGAGAGACAGACAGAGACAGTAGAGGAAAGAAAAAATAGAAAGAGGTCAAGGAAGCGGCAGAAAGAGATAAATATATAGACAAAATTGGAATGAGACAGGCAGATGGAGAAAAAACAGAGTGAGGGAGAGAGCCAAAGGGAGAGACAGACAGACAGAGAGACAGAAAGGGAGAAATAGAGTGAGATAAAATGATTGGTAGACAGACAGATGGAGAGAGATAGCTGATGCAGAGACAAACAGAAAGAGGGCAAGGAAGAGGCAGAAAGAGGGAACAATATACAAAGGAGACGAGAGACCGGCACAATAAAGGCAAAGAGAGAGACAAAGAGGAAGAGGGCAAGAGAGAGACAAAAAGAGAAATGGACTGACAGAAATATAGCTAGACAGAATGAGTGATAGAAAGATATTGAGAGAAAGACAGATTGATGGAGAAAGAAATCCTGGCAGAGAATGAGACAGCGAAAAGGTAAGACAGACAGAAGGAAAGATATGACAGAAGGAGTAAGACATACAGAGGAAGGTAGACAGTGAGAGAGACACCTCAGCGAGAGAGGGAGATAGAGAGAGGGAGAGAGAGAGAGAGAGAGAGGCAGCAAACAAAGAGGGAGAAAAAGACAGGCAGTGAGACAGAGTGAAAGACAAAAAGAGAACAGACAGACACACAGACAGAGGAGAGGGGGAGAAGGAGAGATAGAGAGAAAGAGAGAGAGGGAGAGAGAGAGAGAGATGGGAATGGAGAGAGACAGACAGACAGAGAGACAGACAGAGACTGAGAAATTCCAGTGGTGTGTGCAGGATCCAGGCACAGCTCCAATCGGACCAGATGTAAAACGCATCACGGCCATGAGGGAATTCCTCAGAGAGGCTTTCCCCAACACACACACATACACACATGCACGCACAAAGACACACACACACACACACACACACACACACACACAATCTCCACGAGGTGTGCCAGGTATGCCTACGAGTAGCTTTGCCAAAACTGAAGGGAACTCTTCGGCTCTTACAGACCCACAGGAAGAAAAAATGACCACACAATCACACACACTCTCAAATAACAAAGTGCATTTCCATGCAAACGTCAGCCTCACCCTGGAAACATAAAGTTACAAGCGCAGGAAAAAAATCACACACACATTTGGTTCTGGTCAACAGAATTAGGGGTGAAGGACACGCGCCACGCTGCTGAGCAGTTTTCCAAAATAAGCCGATTTCAGAATACAGCCGGGACGGATCTTATCACGTGGCATAAATCCTACATAAACATGATTGGCATATGGCTGAGTATTATTAGAGCTGTGTGTGTGTGTGTGTGTGTGTGTGCATGTATTCCTGAAAGATTGGTCTGTTCCTATTTGCCCCTCTGAAGGGAATCCCTCACAGCTGAGACACTAAAAACACTTCCTGTTCAAGATACAAACAAGCCTGCAGGCTAGCTACACGCACACACACACACAGACACACACGAACGCACAAGTAAACA
This sequence comes from Dinotopterus cunningtoni, assembly GCA_028565755.1. NCBI lineage: Eukaryota > Metazoa > Chordata > Actinopteri > Siluriformes > Clariidae > Dinotopterus > Dinotopterus cunningtoni. The sequence goes on from JAOTRS010000022.1 coordinate 14,469,026, forward strand.
AGCAAACATCCATAAAAAGCAGGCTATATTTAGATTAGTTTCTACACACACAATGAGGGATGAGCTCAGCGTTTAAGTAAATGGAGATTTTTTTAAGTTTTAATAGCAATCTGACCCAGTGACTGACTGACTGAATAGTTTTGACTATTTTACATATCCTAATATTTAACACTTTAATCGCTTCATATTAAACAAAAAAAAAAGGAATCAGATTCTACAAATATATAAAATGGAAATTTTGTGTTATCATTTGAAAATTTTGAAACGTCTTGATGGAACCGACACACCCCTACCCTGGAAGCCCCGCCTCCTAGCTCTCGTCACGGTGCGTGCTCTGATTTTGAAGAACGACACAAAATGTATTTCACTCCAAAATGAATTTTTGGTGCAAAATGTTCAAGATTTTATTTCATACACTTTGCGAATACACATTTGCATGCTACAATCCGATTGGCTCTCATATTCTGTGATGCAACAACACCTGTTTCTTGCATGTGTCCTTATACCATCTCGCATTTTAAACTTTTGTGATGACACTTTGTTTTACAGCTCCAATGTTTATCCAGAAAAGAAATGATTTAATAAAGCTTCTGGTGTAATTTTGCTTCTTTAGCGTAACTTCCAGTGGGGATGAGAAAACCTCTTTTTCTTAATTGGCCTGATGTGATGTTATGTGCGAGTAAAGAAAGACATCTGTTGCTATTTAAAGGCTGGAAATTTGAAGAAGGTGTTTATTGGCGGCCACTTCGGAAAGCCGGTGCTGCTCTTCAGCTTTGATGGCTGTGGTTAGGAAGCTTGACAAATGTTTTGATGGTATTAAAGGCATTCGCGTGAGTTTTAGTACTTTGACAGTTCATTTGTGTTTGGGTTTTTAATTAGTAGAATAAACTTTAACGCGTCTTCTTATTCTTCTCCTGTTTTCTCGCTTTCTTTTGTGCCCTCTCTTTCACCTTCGTGGATTTACAGAGAAGGGCTGATCTCCAAGGGTTGATCTTCAAGTTCTTCCATCAAGACTCACTAGTTTTGGAGATACAGATAGACAGCCATGCTGACCAAAGAAGATCATCAGGAATTCATCAAATCATGCAAAGAAAGAAGAGGAGGCTGCAGAGAGAGAAAGAGAGAGAGAGAGAGAGAGAGAGAGAAACGCCTGAGATGGCAATAACAGACGAGCAAAGTGCTGTGGGCTGCACAAAAACAGCACAGGCCACATCAGTGGGTTAAACGGTCAGCCTAGGAAAAGTAAGAGAGAGAGAGAGAGAGAAGGAGGGAGGGAAAAGTGAAGGGAGGACAGAGGGAGGGCTTCCCTCTCTTGGGGATTCCCTTTCTTTCCACTCCAATCAGGCCCGAATTTGCATGCACAGCCTGCCGCTGCATAAACAGCTCACTCCGAGGCTGATGCCTGACGTGTCAGAGTGTATGAGCTGCTCGTGTTTAACGGCCGCTCCGGGCCCAAGCATATGTGTGCGCATGTTGTGAAATCCAAAGCCAATACCAGGCTGGGGAATTTCTCTTTCCAGAAATGAAACCCACAAACCTGATGGAGGGAGGTAGGCTTCTATCCAAGAGCTTCAACAGATTTTTTGAATAAGTCGGCAAAAGAAACGCTACCATGTCTGTAAAGTAATTTCTGAGCTACCAAACACAAGCAGTCATGGGCGATATCTAGAACCAGATGTTAACTTATTAACTGTATTGCGATCATTCAGTTTATTTTCTTAGGAGCTCTTCTTTGGGAATGTTCCATGTAGAACCCCTTTAAGAAGGCAGTCCCCCTCACTCTTAAAAAACATTAACACATTAACATCGATTATCAATTATATAGCAGTAAACTGGCTACAGGATCATGGGCACCCAATGGCTTCCCGCGGGGACTGTCAGGTCTGATCCCACAGAAAAGCAGTGGTAGAAACACCCAGTGCATTACAGCCAGCTGTGCATGGGGCCCAGCAGGCAAAGAACCCAAACTCCCCAGATCCCAAAAGGATCAAGCACCCATGGAATGCACAGGACAAATAAGTCCAATCCACAAAAAGCACACCCTGCAACACACAGCACCCAAAAGATCAACTGCCAATGTCCTGGAGCCAGAGCTCACCATGAAATCTTGGGGAGTCATGCCCCAAGGGGTCAGAGCTGGCCTGGCAGCACAAAGGGATCCTGCACAATACTGATCTTAATGTTCTGCGTTGTAATATTATGGCTGTTCGGTGTGTGTATATATTATAAGATGCCAGTTTTGAGTAGCATAGAATACTTTTTTTTCTCACATATTGCATCTTCCAGCTTTAAATACCTTTGCAACTATTTTCCATTTAGATTTTTCTAAAAACACATTTAAACTTAGCATAAAAAAACAGATGGAGACACCACTACTGACTAAACAATCAAAAAAAAAAAAAACACATTTGCCAAATCTCTGGCAGTCAGTTTTCCCAAATGTCTCTGGATGTAGCTGTCCTAAACCAACGTTCTGGGAAAGATTGGACCTATGGTAGGTATCCATCTCGGTTCAGGAAAGATCATTGTTTCTAGATTTCCATCCATCTTAATTCATTAGCGTTTAATGTGACGCTTCAGCACAACTCCTCTCTTAGGGGCCGGCAGCAGGCCAAGTGAAGTAAAGAGTTTACCCCAAGACAGTGGAGACCCTGCTGAGAGAGGAACAGCAGACACATTCGTATTCTTTGGGAAAAGCCTGAGGCGAGCAATGCCAAGGAAAACAAGGTAAAACATCACGCAATTTCTTTTTTTTTCGTAGTGATATATATATATATTTTTTTTTACACTCTCATTTCAGCAATTCTGAACCGAAGCGAAATCCCGAATCTCGGCCAGCGGGAACTGTGCAGTCTGATCCACTAAGCCTAGAAGAGCTATGCTTAATTTGCAAATGTTGGGTTTCACCCTTTTCTGCACTGAGAGGCAGTGTGTTAATGCCCTTGCTTAAATTAACTGAAGTTTTAAATTAGAAAAACAGTAAGTATGTGATCAAGACGAGCATCAAAAATCAGAACTCCTTCAGCTTTATTTAGATATCTATAGCGTAATCACGAGTGGTGGAAAACACGTCTTATCTGTTTTCCCATCGTCATCAGAGCGTGTGTGTGTGTGTGTGTATGTGTATAGAAAGTGGCGGTTTAGGCATCGAAAACAGGTTTCCAAACGCAATCAAGGAAACGACTTGTAGCCCTCGAAGATCAACATCTTGTTGCGCTTTTCCACCCAGACAGCACATGTTTGACAAATAAATTCCAGCAGACGGATGAGGTGACTGAAATAATAGAGAGATCTATTATTTTTATGGAGACAGAAAGATGGAGGAAAATGGGGAAAGGGCTGGTGAGGGAGAAAATGAGTCTGCAAGACTGAAAGAGAGTGCAGGGGAGAGAGAGAGAGAGAGAGAGAGAGAGAGCATGAGCGAGAGATTGCACATGCCCCGTTTGTGATTCATTCCTCAACTTGCGGCTGAACGTCAGAGAACAGGCAATGGAAACTTGTGCAAATGTAAATACGTTTTGGTTTAAAAATATAGCATCCTAATGCACACCACATGGGCCGCCTGGCAGGCCGTGCTCTATTTTGACGGAAGGACAGACCGAGCGAGCAGAAGGAGAGGGAATGGTAATAAAAAAACGAGGGCAAGTGAGGAAGCAAATGCGAGTGAAATTAAAAAGATGGAATGAGAAAAGACCAGAGTAGGCTTACCTTGCGCTTTCTCCACAAACATGACTTTGGATTCGGGAAGGAAGTTATGGCCACTGATGAGCATCCTTTTACCTCCTGATGCAGGATAGCTCTCCAGACTCTGCTTCTCGACCAAAGGCAACTCCTGAGCTGAACGCTGGGCTGAAAGGGAACAGATACGTGTCACTAAAAAGCATCAGGCTTTTGTCTCTTAACCTGATCTCCATCTGTCCCTTTGTGTCCAGAAAGCAATTTTTTCCATATGTACATATACAGTACTGTGAGGGTCAAAAGTATTAAGATTTTAAACCTTCGACCCTATCTGGCTGAAGAGTTAGTTAATGGATGGAACAAATATATATCAGGACTTTTTTTCCACTTCTGCTCAAAAATGGCTAAAACTCTTAAATGCATTCTCAAAAGAATTGCGAACTTCTGTGGCAAATTTGTGTACATTGTATTTTGGAAGCAATCAAGCAGGCATAGATTGAGCGAGTGACACCAGAGTCCTGCAGATGTCTTTTTGATGCCCAGCCAGATCCACCAGGAATTTAGGAATAAAGGACAGACTAAATATTGATTATTGTACAGCAATTTCTTTGCATAAAATAAAAAATTATTCTTGTTAGCTTGATTGTCGTGTATATATATATATATATATATATATATATGTATATATATGTGTGTGTGTGTGTGTGTGTGTGTGAAAAAAAACTAACATTCTCAGATCTGTTCCTACAAGAACATCAGTCACTTATACAATCATTTTTCTCAATACTGTCCTGTGTATATGATTAGATTCATTATTATTTAATAATATTTATTATTAAATACTATAATATTTTAATTATTTAATACATTTATACGATTGATTAAAATGTACTTTTATTTCACACTCCATGACCAAACTGTACTGCTGCTGTCTGCACGCTCCACTTACTTAATAAAGTTTATTCAAACACTTCTAACTTTTTTTTTTTTACATTTTTAGATACTTTATCTGGTCTATAATTTTTATTATAGGTTTATGGTAAAGGATTAAGACAGAATATGTTCGGAAATGATGATGATCTAATCCCACTGACTGATTGGAAAGTTGAAAGTTTCTTTGAACATTTTTTTGTCCCTGTTCTCGCTGCGTCCTAAAAACATGTTGTAGAACAGAGTGAGGACGGGGACAAAATGGAAAAATGTGCATTTGTCAAGTTCGTACTACTTCCTAGCCGCGTCCATGTCAAGTCCTCAATGCGTCCATCATGTCGTCACTAATTTCCCTTCACACACACACACACACACACGATCACACACTCACCAGGTCCAGAGTCATTACTACGTCCGATCTGATCAAACCGCGCTCTTATCTTATCCTTACTTCATCGTCGTTGCGTCACGTGTTGCTGTACATCATGAAGTGACGGTGTGAGTGACTGGATCCAGCGTAGACACTAAACTATACGCCATAAACGCGGAAAACACCAGAAGAAGGAAATCCGAACCTAACATGATCTTCTACAGTACAACGTGACATGGACCTACCGTGGTCATAGCACAAGCCTGAAGGGGGCGCTGTGAGAACTCCATTCACGGAGTGTTCTTATTAAGTTTCCTTCCTTCCTGTGTGTCTCACATCGATCGCGTCCTCGCCGCACTTTTCTGAACTCGTCCAATGTAAAGCGTCAAGTCAGACACCACCACTGGTTCCTGCTGCGCTGCTTCCAGACAGTTATTTGAGGACGTAGTGGACACATGGGACAGTGTGACATGGGGTGGGGGGGATGTGAGGGTCTGCTGGGGGGAGGAGGTGGGCAGGGTAACAATAACGCTTTCTTTTAATCATTAAAGTCCAACAATGATCTGTAAAGTCCCCCAATCTGCTGAGTAACGGAGGAAAGTTCAGCGATAAAACAAACCGTAACACGTAAAGCACGGCGAGGAGAGAACATCACACACACACACACACACACACACCACGAGATTGTCTCTGTCAGAGCGTTACGTAATAAAGTAAATATATGTGACAAAAATGTATAGTTCCTGAGTCAATTCAGAAATTAAATTTAACGATTTTATTAATTTTATAATGATCTCTTTCTTTATTCCTGCTTTAACACTATATAAGAAATCTTTATATCAATTTTTATAAAAAAATAAATAATAAAACGTGTACGACGGGAATCACCAGGTCATCCGAGTCCGTCTGTCTCACCGTCTGTGTCATGGCGGCTCATCAGATCGGTGTGAAAGAAAAGTAAAGGACCAGACCAGAAGAGCAATGAACACTCAGAGGGAAAGATGGAGCTGTTTAACACCAGAGAGAGAAAGAAGAGCGAGAAAGAAAAGCAAAAGAAGAGAGAGTGAAGAGAGAAAGAAGGGAAAGAATGAAGAGAGAAAGAAGAGCGAAAGAAGGGAGAGAAAGAAGAGAGAGAATGGATAGAAAAAGAATGAAAAGAGAATGAAGAGAGAAAGAAGAGAGAGTGAAGAGAGAAAGAAGAGAGAAAGAAGAGCGAAAGAAGGGAGAGAATGAAGAGAGAGAATGAAAAGAGAAAGCAGAGAGAGAATGAAGAGAGAGAATAAAAAGAGAAAAGAGAGAGAGTGAAGAGAAAATGAAGAGAGAAAAAAGAGAAAGAAGAAAGAGAATGGATAGATAAAAAAATGAAAAGAGAATGAAGAGAGAAAGAAGAGAGTGAGAGAGAAAGAAGAGCGAAAAAAGGGAGAGAATGAAGAGAGAAAAAGAATGAATAGAGAAAGAAGAGAGAGTGAAAAGAGAGAATGAAAAGAGAAAGAAGAGAGAGAGTGAAGAGAGTCCTGCTGAGAGAACGAGTGTGTGTCTCTGTCGGTGTGACGAGTTGTTCTGTAATAAATAATAAACTCTGAAGGTGAGGTGTGAGAGGAATAAAACACTCAGACACACTGAGAGGAAACTAATCAACCTCTCATGGTGACCTCAGTGACTCCGCCCATATAACAACACGCCCCTCCCCCCATGTGCTCTGTTCCTCTTACACCACGGCCTCGTTTACACAATTCACATCTAATGAACAACACACACACACACACACACACACACACACACACACACAGTCCGTCTCTCTGAGTGTTAAGAGTGGAAACGTTTCAGATCAGTTAAAGCGTTGTTGAAGTAAGTGTGTGTGTGTGTGTGTGTGTGTGTGTGTGTGTGTGTGTGTGTGTGTGTGTGCGCATGACACCAGGAGAAAGATCCATTTCTTCCCATTCATCAGCATTCTCAAGAGAACGAGTGAAAAGATAAACGATGCTGAGGGACGAGTAGAGCTTTCACTCCATACTGAGAGGCAGATAGAGTGACGGAGAGAGAGAGAGAGAGAGAGAGAGAGAGAGACGGAGAGAGAGAGAGAGAGAGACACAGAGAGAGAGACAGAGAGACAAAGA
>JAOTRS010000022.1:14476220-14494187 GCA_028565755.1 Dinotopterus cunningtoni
ATGACAGGTGTAGGAGGTGGGAGTATAATTACCAGATGGAGGAAATCTGTCAGTGACTAAAATCCTCCTTTTTGTTTCAGATTTACAAAAATCAGAAACAGATTTTTATTGTGTTTTGCAGGCAATTAATAATCCATTATGTTTATAGCTTATTCCATGGATTATTCCATATAATTAGTAAAAATGTGAAGTCAATCATGGAAGTTGTACTGAAAAAAAAAAGTACTTCTTACTTGCAGTGTGTATAAGTTAATTCCAATAAAAAAAAATCTATGTTCATTAAGCTAAGCAAAAGAAATGTTAAACTGGAGGAAAGCATTGTTATGAATAATTGGACCTTTATATTATTCATACCCCCAATGCTTCAGCTTTCTATGACTTAAAAGGGATTTCTCATGAACTCATTTCAATATGTATATAGTCACTTTTTGCCCCTTAGACAGTGTGTTTTGTTTCTTCAGCCTCATCAGTAAACTCATTTTAGTGCTTACTTAAGCATCAGCCTGTTGTTAATTTTTAATGCCAAAGCTTGAGGCTGTTTTGGTCATTCTGCGCGTTTTCACAGCCAGAAAATGTAGCGTCAAAATTTAGTTTACTGTTTTTTTTATCAGAATTTTGGCAAAGTCTAATCTTAATTTATAAGTGACAAAAGAGAGAAAGGTGTAGTCCATCTGTTTGCCCTGAAAGTAGAGAAATATTATTATACCAGGGCAGATTTATGGGAATGGCAAAGAGACCTGAATAACATCATGGTTTTTTGATAAGTAACAATGCATCCTCTTTAAACAACTCCAATTATGATGTCTTAGAAAATGATCTTTGCATCTGGAAAATGCCCTTTTCCTGGCCCGATGTAAATACCTATACACTGACCAAATAGCTGTTATACTGTAAATCTTTTAATGGCTTAGATAATGTTGTTGACTTAACATCCGCTCATGTGCACGGTTGTACACGTTCACCTATGAATAACAATTAAGATTCATCATCGTGTGTTTTTCACATCTTTGCGTGTACTGTACCTAAGAAATGCTGCTGTAATCCTAGAGACCATCCTGTACTTGAAACAGAACTCTTAATCACATTATAGTCAAACTGAAATTTTTGGGGGGAACATTTATAACTGTAATGATTTATGATCCTGTGATGGATCGGCACCCCATCCAGGGGGTACCCTGCCTCGTGAGCTAAGTCTCCTGGGATAGGCTCCAGGCCTCCCATGAGCCTGTATACAGCATAAAGACGATGAGTGAGTTAGATGATTTATAATCACTCTTTTAAATCTGGTTCATGTCAGGATTTCTTCGTCGTGTCATCTCAGGGATTATTTTTCTTCACATTTAGAAATGTTGTCACCTCTGTTTTGCCCAACAGTGATATAAATCTACATCCAATTTTTTTTTAAACTGCTTGGTTTCAATGTACTATAATACAAAAAACCAAATAAAGTTTTACTTAGGCTAAACAATTTGATGAAAAAAAAATAATAATCATGAATAAAATTTTGAATTATTTGACACATTTCGGGATTGCGATTTTGCGATAGTTATCTAGGCTTCTACAAAATAATGTGACAAATTATCGCATTACAAGGATGTTTGCCATAATTGCAGCTTTTCGCTTTTAAATAATTGCTTTGGTCCATATTGCGATTTCGATTTTTATACGATTAATTGTATTACGGGTACTTACAGCACTCTATGGGGTTGGATGCAACTTGTAGAGACACAGTCCTGCCATTGGGCTGGTTAATGTGGACACGGAACACCATTCGGACTCGGGTGTTTTTGCGGCCGATGTCTGTCTCGCCCTTCCTCAGTTCAATGTCAGAGTTTCGAAGCTTCAGGATTCCAGCACAGTCGATTCTGCAGGGTGGAAGAAGTATAGGAAATCATTAAGAGTTTCCTTAATAAATTCCTTTACTCATGCGGAAAGAATAAAAAAAAAAAAGGGATGTGAACCAAAAATTTAAACTATCAAACTGACAAATGTAAAAAAAAAATGAGCATTGAAATTTTTATTGATCCCAAACTAAGTGGAGTTTGCGAGCTTTATGGCTGATTTTGGACAAAGTGATGGAACTAATGCATGTACTGCCTGTTTGTCATGACTAGCAATGACATCAAGACCGACGTGTAAAATGCTAGGCTTTGTAAGGGTGAGGCATGACAGGTCAAAGTCTTTATCCCAGTTGGTGCCCTCACACCCTGGAAGAGGGACTTCCCTCTACTAGCTTAATTGCCTCCCTAGTGTCCATGGAATGGGGGATCTCTGGTGACTCTCACTGTGTTTCCAGAGGAAAAGCACATTGGGCAGCAAACACTTTCTCAATGTTGGTCAAGCATCTTAATTCAGGCTTCCCCCACAAAACTTATACCAGTACAAACAGCTTCTATTTTATATTTTATTTATTAATGAGACATTTGGGTGAAAAAAGGTCTCATGTTTAAAGCTGGCATTAAATAAAAACAAAATAAAACTAAAGTAGAGCTAATTAAAAAAAAAAAAAACTGAGAATGCACATGGGATATGGCTTATTCTTCCAATTATTTCATATCAGAGTTTCGGAAAAATGGTAAATGTCAAATTTTACACAAATCTATTTTCCCCCAGTTCAGCCAGTTACAACTTGAATACACAGTACTGTAAATACCCCCATAAGCACATAACTAGCAGTGTCTGATGTCTCTCTCAGGTAAAACAAATTTGAACAGGAATATATTATGAGAGTTCATGGCCAATTGAATCATATAAATGGCTGGCGATCATATATTTTAATTTTATAATGGTCTGTAAAAGAAAGCAAGATGCAGAGACCATCAGTGTGGGCTGACAGACATTTCCCTGAAACCAGGGTTAAAAGTGTCTCGTGTCTTAACCACCGCTAGGCTCTTTCCGATGTTAATACTTCTCTTAGCAATATAATTAAGAAACAAGGGAAATGATGGGAAAGAAATGACCTCATTTGCCTCGACGGCGGACACAGACCAATTAGGGACACTCTTTACACCTTGCATGCTCGCTGGATGGATTGAGGCCGCCCCCTCGAACCTCCCACAGGATACAAACATGACTTGTTTTCATCTTTCTATTACATAAAAATGTAATTTCAGAGAATACAAAACTATCCCAATGTGTTTCAGACTGAATGGTTGTGCTGCTGTTTTGCTTAATTTATTGTACAATTACGCGCCTTCATGATGTCAAGTGTAGACTGTAAAATGCTGTAGTGCTTATGGACCTGATTTGGGCAACATGGATTTCCTGAAGCACTGACACACAGAAACGGAGAGATGGAGAAACTGAACTGGATCTATAAGGGAAAAAAAAAACTGGCTTGTGTCTTATCAACAGCCTGCTTATGGATGGAAAGACCACATCAGCCAGCCTCCACAAAACCTGGCCTTTAAATGAAAAAAGGTCCTCAGCCCACACCTTCCTGTCTGAGATTGGACCGGAGAAAACCCCCTCACTGCTCCGACATTTCAGCAGACAATCTAGCCAAGACTTATCGGGTCATCAGGACACAGAGGAACGTCTGCTCCTCCTGTAATTCAGTTAACCGTCTGATTTGTTCATAACACTTCCACGACAGATTTCTTACCGCAAGTAGAAATGAGAGTTTGCTTAAGCACTGCTTGTTCAAAATTATTTTTTTTTAAACAAATGAAGCTGGTACTGGGTGGGGGTTTGTATTCACTTGAAACCAAAGTGTTTTGCCAGTAAACCTCAACAAGTGGTGTATTACCATAGAAAACAACAGAAAAGAGAGACGTTTAAAGGTGAGAGAGGTTATGTAATGTCTGGGTTCGATGGCTTATTTCTTTTACTCAGAAGCTGCTGGGATGAAAGCCAGTGGAACTGTTGAGAATGGAAGCCAAGGAGTGCTGCTGGCTGGACGGTGTGCTGGGTAAAAGCCCCAGGGACGTTCAAGCTCTAGGTGGTGGAAGTGGTGAGGAGGGGGTGTTAGGGATAAAACCTCTATAATTCATACAGCAAGAAGCAACAAAATTACTGACACGTGTAGGATCAGCATTGGACTTGGACTTGTCAGAAGGACAGGGATCTGGGTATATGTATAATGGGTATATTCTGGTGCAGGATAGATTCCTCAAAGATTGTTCAAGCTCAGTAAAAGGAAAGGCAAACCCTTTCTGGATTCAAGGGTCCACTCAGAGAGACCATTTAGGGAGATCCAAGGAATTCCCTTAGAAGGTGAGGGATGAAACTTTAGATATTAGATATTGATTATTTCATATAGATTCCGTGTTGTACTGTATATATTGTATATATAGTACAAGAAAGATATCCGACACACAGTACATCTACATACAGTATATAGTGGCATAATATGTATAAAAATTAATAGAGGCATAATTGATACATAAAGGTTGCATACAGATGGGACACACTCACATGGCTCTCATGTTGTTCTCAGGCAGCAGAGGGATCTCCAACACTTTGGTGTTCGATTGCATGGCCTCGTGGCTGGCAGTGGAGACTGTCTTCCCGGTGATGCGATGAACCTGGTAGAAAGCGTGTGGTCGCAGAAGTCGGTCGTCTGCCGTGCCGATGAAGAGCTGGAGCGTTAGTGGCTCACTCTCCATGTAGCCGTAGAGCTGGCAAAACAACAAAGAGAACTAGGTGAGCTCGCAAAAAAAAAAAAAAACTCTTAAAAGAAGCCCACTCTTAAAACCCCATCTCTTCTGTGCTGTAATTATTTCTGCACACTGTGGCTAAGGCTTCCTAATGATAGCTTTTAGCCTCAGAGAGGCTCGCTCGTGTTAGCAGCACTGTATTTGTTTCCCTGGTCGGGCTGGAGACGAGCCACATTACCTTCGACCTAGTTCTCTTTGCCCAATTAAGTGGGTTCCCTTTGGGGTTTTGGGGGATTCTTAAAGACAGGTTTGATCTTTTTTTTTTTTTCTTGAGGTTATGCAGCAGAAACTCTTTCAGAGCCTTTGTTCTGTAACACAGAAATGGATGTTTGGTCCTGTCACGCTTCTCGTTGTGAAAATTTCTCAGTAAACATAAAAACGATACCTATGGAGAAATGGGTCTTCAGCAGACACTGACTCCATGGAAAATAACCAAGATTTTAAAGAGGTCAAACATATAAATTTAATATAATCCCTCTATTTATTTTATGATGGCTAATAACATTTAAAACAAAATTTACATTGTTAAACTACTAAATTGTTGTGATCTGACATAACCCTATTTTTTTGGTTACAGAATATTTTTTAAATGTCATGGTTCCAGGAACTTTTGCTTCTTAGAGCATTTAATCTGGAAAGATTTTAATCCAGATTTTTTTAACATGCCTACAAAACCATTTTTAGCCTTAGAAGCGTTAGCAAATTTGTCGATTGGCTCTATACCATTTATTTAAATGTCATACTAATGTTCAGGGAAAAAAAACTCTACAAAACCCCTTTGAAATTATTGATTTTACACTTAATGGAATTAAATAAGCCTAAGAAAGACACCAAACATCTATGCACTCTTGTTCCCAATTGTTAGCCTGATTCAATTGAATTTTGGTGATGGCAGCATTTCTGAGCATTACTTGCTATTAACACGCTGTTAGCCTCCATAATGCTGCCCTGGGGGCTTTCTGACATGGAACACAATGAGTGTTATGATTTTCATTATGGCTGGCAAAGCTTTGGGCCAGAGCCAGCGACGGTGCCACACTGAGATAAAAGCACCAAGAGAATCAGAACCCCTTACTTCAAACAGGTACAACTTCCTGTCTCTCTCCGGTTACCACTTAGCCCTTCTGCTCACTAATAAAAACCACTTTAGCACAGGCAGGGGGAAGAACTGGTTGTTCTGTAAGTGGGAGCCAACGTAGTATATGTCAATGTGTTAAGATTGCTGTAGATCTGTTAATTTACACTTATTACTGTGGCTATCCTTGACCATGTGCTATAAATGTTGCATGAACGTATTAAGAAGTACAGTACATGCTGGATGTGCAGATCACGACTGCACATCCAGCAACCGTAATGGTACAACTGAATAGACTTTGGTGTAACCAGATCTTTCAGCGTGCATGGCTTCATTCTCTACATTGTGGGTGGGCGACTGGACTGCACCCTAAAAACAGTAAAAAAGAAAACACTAAGATTAGCGTCCAAAACTCAATCTAATTGGGGTTTACTGGCCACATGTTCAATTGCCCTGAAAGCAAATAAGAACGACCTGTCAAAATAAAGTCCATGTGGTAAATCCAAACTGCACAGTTTCAGGTCTAGGGCTTATGGAATTTCAATTGGTGACCGAGTCAAAACGGTAAGGATGTCAGGCTAAATAATAGGGGATCTGCTTATTTAACAGACTGAGTCATCTAAGAGAATGTAGACCACATGTAACCTATGACATAATCTGATTAATGCTTATATAATTACCCCTGTTTGGGTGTGGGCGGGGGTGTCAGGGAGGATTGAGGTATTTTTGAGAAATGGACCAGCAGAGGAATGAGAATGAGGCATTACTGGAAATCCCTGCCAACTACAATCTGGAAACTAAATAAATAATAATAAAAGTCAAGATCCTTTCCCAGACCAGTCCCCCCCTAGTTGTAAGTGACACTTCTGGCATTTATGGCACAGTGGCACCTTAGACATTTAGCTTGGGTCAACCCTGAGCTTGGGTTATTGTCTGTGCAGATTTTTTAGACATTCTTTCAGGGCCAGTATGGGCTTCTTTCAGGTGCATTGGCTCCTCCTATCTCTGGCTTCAACAAAACATGCTGGTAAGTGCATTGCCCCAAGTGTTTCATTCAGGGTGTATTCCTGTCTCACATTGTGACCCTGGCCAGACCAGGAGAAAGTTTCCTGAACATGAACGAATGAACTCCCATTATACTACATTGTATGACCTCCTGCCATCATTACTGTCCCATGTAGACCCCTGGAGACACTACCCCTCCAAAAAAGCCATTTTAAGAGCTGTACTATTTGCTTTTTTGCTTTTTTAACAAGTGGCCCTTTGGATGGTTGAAGGAAGGTCTTGAATGATTGGAGTCCATGTCTTGAGACAAGGAACACTGTGTTATAAAAAAAAAGCATAGCATTTAATTTGCTATGTGCGATTTATGTCTCATCTGACCCAATATTCTGTGCTCTGAGTATCTAAAAAGAGGTTATTGTGACTAGACTTCAGAAACTGACATAAGGCTTTCAGACGATATAGTTTCTAAAAATGAATGGATTTCCAAGCATGATAAGTTATCCAAGATGAATAATCATTCTCAATACAAAACCCATTGTTTACTAGAAGACCATTCTCAGCGTCAATCAATGAGCTGAATGGTTAAGAATGACAATTTTTATGCCAGCAATTGTTGGATCATGATCTATCCACACTCCTGGCTCTTTTCCTCCTTTCAGAGTCTCAACAGATGTCCTGACCCTGAACACTAGTCACATATGCTTGTCATCAACAAGGCATGCTGGGGTCAGGGGCTTCTTGAAGTCCTCGCTTCTCTAGAGAGCACTTTATCTCCAAGGTGATCTCACCAGAGGCACTCGCTCTGCTTATTATATTTTACTCGCTGTGTCACCGCAGCTAATTAGCTACAGGCCTGTTGCGCTACCAAGAACTTCTAGACAAATGATGAAAAGGGGAAAATGTTGCGAGTGTGTTTATTGTGCACTTGATCAAAACATGTAATCGGAAAATGGTCTTTTAAATAGTGCAGAAAAAATCTGACGTTTCTTCCTTTGTACCGCTTATAACACAGGATTATAGTCATTGCGCACTGCCATAGTTTTGTGTGTTCTTTCGAATAGCCATTACCTCAGTTTTTATGTGTTTAAGGGAAACGGTTTTTGAGCTCACAGGTCTAGTGGTGTAGGGCCACAACCATGGCTGGCTTCATTCAAAGCAAAAGTGACCTCATGCACAAAAAGGAAGTGATGAATGAGGTCAGGTAACTTGCAGTGACGCTGGTCTTCCTGAAAGTAACGTAACATGTTTTTGTCCCCCTTGGGCAAACTCCCTAGATTTACTTACCATATGTGTTACTCTCCTGCACTCTCTCTCTCTCTTTCTCTCTCTTTACTGTCTTCATCCGCACTTTTCTAAAAGACACCATGAAATCCAAACGACTGTCCAAATGGTCTGTTGGTGCCTAAGGCTGAATTTTCTTTATACAGGGTATTATATGACAAAAATCTTTTACTTAAAGAAGATCTTTTATGCAAAATTCAATAGTCGTTTTCAGACACTGTGGTGGGTCTAAAATGTGTAAGAAAAAAAAAATTGTAAAAAAAAAAAAAAAAAAACAATCCCAGCCTTTTGTCCTTTTTAAATTTGTATTATTTACATGAGCTTAAAGGAACCAATTAGATTTTTCCCTCATTGTGACCTCATATAAGAAGATACCCTGCTATCCTTTGGAATGTGTGACTCATTTAGGAGACACTGAAACAGTTCATTTGGAAGAGGAGTGAAATAAACGGAGTATAAAGTTTCACAAAATGACAAAATCTGACTGAAGTTCAGCTGGGGAATTAACACACACATTTTCTGGGAGCTCTGAGACCTGTATTTACCTGTTAAGGAAATAATAGAAAAGATAGCCTTTAAATTTTATTTTACATATGTTTTTGAATCTATTGCTGGAAAATGTGGAAAATGCCTTTGATCTGTCTGGATTTCGGGATGTGCCTTAATTATACCCACTGACGCTGACATATTTAGCACACCTATACAAATGTTTTTAATCTTCAACTGTCTAGATTCTGTTCACAGCTGAAAGAAGTAGAACCCAATGTGGTCTTCCGCTGTTGTAGCTTACCACAGTTGTAAAAAGTGGTTATTTGAGTTAACAAGACCTTGCTCTTTGTGCTAATCAGTCTAAGCATTTTTATCTCCTAAACATATGTCTGCCACTTCACTTTGAACCATTTTTGGTTTAGTTTTTTACACCGAGAAACTATTGTGCATGAAAATCCCTGGGGTTCGGCACCTGTCTGGGACCAACAGCTCTGCCAACTTTCCTCAATTCTAACATTTGACATTTGACATGACATTCTAACATTTGACGGAAGCACTTGACCTGTATCTGTATTATGATTTTTATGCATTGTATTGCTGCCACATGATTGGATAACAGCGTAGAGATTCCTTATAAAATGGCCAATAAGTTTATGGGGATCAAGTACACCCCATTGACAAACTACACCCATTGACAGTTAGTGGATGTCTGTAAAAATGTAATTAAATTAATTAATTTATTTTTTTACGGTATGTATAAAATCGTTTTATTGTTGTTGTCAAAATCCTATACATTTTAATCAGTTACAAAGGAAGAATAAAGTAGCGAATTTCATTAAAGGATTAGACACAACTCCTAATAAACTGGAAAGAGCCCATCCTCCTCGGCAACCTCATGTTTCAAACCAGGAATCTGAAATCAAATCGTGGAGCGTAGTTCCTCTGACCGAGTTCTGCATATTACCAACTGTTTTGCATCAGAGAGGTCTGAGTGTCAGCCTGTGAGAAAGCCAAAATCTCTAGTACTCAAGGTCTGTTCCTACTTTACACTGATTTGCCAGTTTATTAGGTTTACAGATCTAATAAATAATAAACAGGCAACTCATTCTACATAGTTGTTTCCATATTACCTATGTTGCCAGTTAGTAGGCCCAAGGTATAAATCTACAGAATTACCAAGGAAATGTGCTCTTATTACGCATAACTAATATGGCTCATGACATGCTATGCAGCAGCCTTACTACATCAGGTATTAGTGAAACATCCTCTCTGGAAACATATCAGCCCTGCTGGGTCACCCAGCTCCAGGATTTGCAATGGGAACATTTGTTTAAGGAAATAAGAGGCTCATGAGTGGTGACATCAGAGATCTACATTAAGGAAGCTGTGTTTTCACTTTTTCTTTCTCTCTATTACTTAACATTATGTAACTAGTTCGAACTTCTTCCCGCTCTCGTTTCTGTCTCTTGTACTCGCCGCGGTGGTGAGTAGGAATGTCATGACTGGTCTAGTCCACGTGGCGTAGAAAGGGGGAGAGAGAAAGAGAGAGAGAGAGAGAGAGAGAGTGCAAGGTTGGAGGGAAGGAAGGAGGGGGACCATGGTCCATTATCATAGTCGCTCATAGGCGCTGACAGTCACCTGGAGAGGCCTCTCAGTACCAAATTAAATCTACACTCATCTAAGTCTTTTCTCTCCACCCTAGAGTCTCTTTTATTAGCTCGGCTGATTCACATAGGATTTGCTAAATGTCTGTGTGCGTGTAGCTTTATTGTAATTGGCTGCCTCAGTAATCAGTGTCACTTTTATGGTTTTCGGCAGAGTGACAATAGACTGTGGTGGGTATTAAAATGCAAATGCAAGACAAATGTCATTGAGGGCCAACGTTTAAAGCGCCCCGTGTCTAGACTGAAGATCATGGAGATCATAAGCATTGTATAAATCGATGGCTTAAAAAAAAAACATCTTAGAACAGGAGTGCCTTGCCAAACACTACACACTGACGTGTGCAGGATTCCAGTGCCCCGTGATCTAAGTGGCGGCCAACGATGCCTTACCTCATAAATCTGTGGTCAGCACCTCAGACCAATGAAAATGTTGCCGTCGCACAGCATTCTTTGAGTTACTCCATGGTTGCAATTAGTGGTTTCCCAATACCAAGGTCTTGAGTAAGGGGAGCCCCTCAAAGAAAAGGAAATCTTGGCATGGAGTGATTACTGGATCTTTACATAATAAACACGAGACAGTAATTATTTGCAATATGCTGCTTTCTTGATTTTTTTTTTTTTTTTAATAGAGCTGTCAACCATGCTTCATGGGGATTCCAGTAGATTTACTGGAGAAACATGTTTTTTAAAGAGAAAATGTCTGATCCTTAATGCATTTCATTTCTTTGTCCAAACCTCAGGCTTTGGAAAGAGAGCGTTCAAGTAGTACCCAAAACAGAGAATCTATCTACCCGAAAGGGAATCAGGTTTCCCCATCACCCTCGCTTTCAGGTACAGTTCTACCAACTTTAACCAACTTTAGCCAAGTCAAAAAATAGTTGTAAC
Source organism: Dinotopterus cunningtoni (assembly GCA_028565755.1). NCBI lineage: Eukaryota > Metazoa > Chordata > Actinopteri > Siluriformes > Clariidae > Dinotopterus > Dinotopterus cunningtoni. The sequence continues at coordinate 14,487,278 of JAOTRS010000022.1, forward strand.
TTATGGGAATACTAACTGAGTTACACTTTGGTCTTCAACAGTTTTTAAAACATAGTTCCATGTAATTCAGCACTGGCAAACACTCACAATATTCATTTCAGATTGATGGAAAACCCATCATTCTTGAGGTGCTCAATCCCTCAAAGGTAGTCCTTGAGATTCCTCTAGAAAGCCTCCAAAAACCATCATGTAGATGTTGGCAATGAATTTGGAGCAACAGTGTGCCTTTTCCACAGACGGACATCGCCCCAATAGTATTGCGGTTGGCAGTAGTTAGTAAAGAGGAAAAGTGGCTACAGGGGTCAGCTTCCTTCATAAAAGCCATACTGGGAAATAAAAGACGCGAGGGGATCAGGGATACGGGCATAGACAATGAGGGAATGGTTAGCCGGCAATATCCTTGTCTAAGAGGGGGAAGAAGATATCTACCAACATGGGGCATCTCCGCTAAGCCTTGGTCTCCAGTCTGCCAGTGGTGTAGTGTATAGAGAGAGTGATGTCACCTCTAGGAAAGGAACTTTCCTAAACAAAGGGAAGTCTGTGTGTTTGGCAGCGGTGAAAGGGGTTAGAAAAACACCTCTGCTCATTACGGCAGAACCTCAATGATAACTAATGAGTATGCCGAGGGGAGAAGGGGGTTGCTGCCATTTTTTTTCTGTTGGTGTTCCAGCTGTTTGCATCACATGACAGAAAATTAAAATACAAACCCCATGTGATCGCTATACAAATGATGTGTGATGTGGCTCTGTTTGACAAGGGATGGGCGCCACTGGTGGCTACCACTTTGTTTGTATTCTTGTTTTTTCAATGCTACTCTACAGGAAAGTTGTGTCACCACCACAATAGAAGCAGTGTGTGTGTTTATGTGTGTTGGTGCATAAAAGAAAACATTTTGGAATGAGTGTCAGCTCATAGATTGACTTGGGAGCCCTTTTGAGAGATGACTGCCTCAACAGAAATTACACAAGCAATGAGACGAATGCCCCTGGAGACGTAGCATGGTAGCATCAGCTGGGCTGTGGGTCTCCTGTCTCTCTTTGCCCCATATCATGCCCTACTCCTCCTTAAGAGCACCACTTGTGCCTAGGGTCCTTAATCAGCAGGAAGCATAGGGTCCCAGAGGGGAAGGAGCTCTGCCGAGCCTCAGCTGGCTGCCTGTTGATTCCCTGCGCCCCACACCCCCTGCTGCTGTTCTCCATGGCTGCCACCCACCCGCCCAAAGCCTGCTCTTCATTACTGCCTTATCCTGGCAGCCATGATGTGAACGATGCTCAGGCAAGGAAAGTAAGTAAGTAAGTAAGTAAGTAAGTAAGTACAGGGGTTGGTTGGGGGAGTCAAAATTACAACCCACTCTACTCTCAGCTTTGGATCATCTACGATAAATGTTGGCAAGAGTTGAAGCATGACTAAGCTAAAGCTCCTTTCTTACAGCACTTCTCTCTCACTGGACCGGATTGGCTAACCCAGACAAGAGAGAGCAGCGAGTAAGCTTCTGCTGTCTGCTCGGAAGGCAGCAGGCTGACGAAAGCCCTCGTATATCTCCCCCAAACTGGAGCGGTTAAGGCATTAAATCACAGTGAAGAAAAGTAAAAGCTGAAGCATGATAACAATGCGAGCACGGAAGATGAAGTGCGTCACCGAAGTGGTATTTTTCAGCTTTCGTTCTTTTAAAGAAAATCTAATCACATTGTACAACTATAACATACTCCAAAATGGAAATTCTACTGTTTTAAAATAGAAAAAAATGGAAATAAAGCAATTTGTGGTTTCTGCATAAATAAATGAAGCTGACCAGAGACTGAAATACTAGATGGTCAAAAGTTTGTGGACACCCGATAGCGCTCCTATTCTATTGGGGTATTACATGTTTCACATATACCACATCACATGTTTTCTTATAATAACCTCTACTGTTCTGGGAAGGTTTTTCATTTAATTTTGAGACATCATTGTGATTGTGCTCATTCAGCTGCAAAAGGCTTAGTGAGGTCAGGCAAAAATGCTGGATGATGTTGGGTCTGTGGCGCAGTTAGTGGTCCGGTTCATCCCAAGGGGGTTCAGTAGGAGTATGATCAAGGTTCTGTGAAGGGCAATTGAGTTCTTTTACACCATTGTGTTCATGGAGTTGTACATGGGGGGGAGGGGGGGGGGCATTGTCATGCTGGAACAGTTTTGGACCTTTTAGTTTCAGGAGAGGGAAATCTTAAAACAATAGCATAAAAGATATTATAGAAAAACTTTGACCGTCTAACTTTTGGGGAAATAACACATATGAGCATGACAGTCAGGTGTTCACTTACTTTTGGCGATGTAGTGTAAGCCAAAGCATATGGGTGCCGGGGTTTATATTTGTTACTAATGGTACTACACCCATGAGAGATGGATGGCACTCTTGGCAGTCTTAGTCGTGTACAACTCTCAATCGCTGCCATGTGACAGGCTACACTGGTTAACGTCTACCTCCCTGCAGGCCTGTGTTAACAAATTCAACCTCAGCATCGAGACATGACTTCTACTGGGGGGAGGAAATGGATTATAAATAACACCTGAGAGTTGATGAATTAGGTTTGAAACTGGCTGGGCGGCAGCTGCTGTGCTGGGAAGTGAAAGTGCCCGTGTTCGACTGGGGAGAAAATAAGGGTTTGGAAAACAGCTGCAATGCCTTGACTACTGCCTTTACCAAAAGACGGCAGCACCGCGCCAGTGTGTCTGCGTCTGAATGTATTACATTATTGATTTCACGGCCACACGCGCGTCACTCTCGACCACATACACACACACATGTAGCGTTGCACTTTCAAGTGCACTTTCCACCTTGGATAAACCAAGACGGGAATTAGGGGGCTAAGTTCAAGACAGAGAAAAATAGAGAGCGCTTTTTTCTAACACGTGTTAGGTAATGCAGGTGAGAGTGACGTGGGTCCTAAAACCCCTGCCAAACACAATAGTTAGAGGCAGTGCTCTCACCCCACAGTAATTGCGATAATAATCGCCACTGCAATTCGCTCCTAGAAACGGTGTAGTTCGATTGACTTCGGACTTCACGGGCCATTAATAACACATACACACCAGCATCTCACTCACAAATGTATACACACTCTCTTTTTCTTTCTGTCACTCTCAAATGCATGTTTACCTTTATTTAAAGCTCAGATGGTCAGCCAGACATTTTATAAAAAACAGGGAGAAAGTCATGTGTAATAAAACAGTTTCTTCATTTCGGAGTAAAGGCAGGAATAATTCCAGGTACTAATATATATATATATATAATATACACACACTATGTGATGGGAACTCAGGATTGCGATTAAACAGCTGTGCAGCCATAAGAAAGGCAATTGTGAGACTAATCAGAAAAGTAGGCTTCAGCTTGCAAGGGAGCATAAAGATTGGACTTTGGAACAATGCAAAAAGATCACTTGTCCAGACTGACCCTGCTACAGAGCGATGTGCGTGCCGTGGTACGAGGGAAAGTGCATAAAGTGATGCACCCATCATACATAGTCCTCATTGCATGGCGGTGCTATGAACTGGGGTTGCTTCAGTTGCTCAGGTCTAGGCTCAGCAACGTTATGTGTACTATGTATAGATTGGGTTATACACTGAATACTAGCTCAATCCATGTGGCTGATTAGACAGAAATGACTGTAGATGTTTTCTCTTGTAAGATTTTCTGTATAGCAGAAGAAAGGTTAGCATACCTGCACCACAGGGTGCCCTCCTGACAGGGCCTTCACTGCTCCTCGGCTGCCCTCCGTCTCATAATGGGCACGGTGGTGGGATTTGGGCTGCACCTCAATCTGCAGATTGTAGGGACCTGAGCAGGACGGCAGCTGCCAATCAAGAGCCGGCAGGGACGGGCTGCCAAATCAGAGGACAAAGCACTTCATCAAGATTTATGCATTACACACACACATACACATATACACATACTCCACTCACAGACAGTCTTGCAGGCATTAATCGGATGAGTGAAACCAGATTTTCGGCCTGCTCCGGCAAGCGCACGGGACCCGGACCCCTTCGTTTCATCATTGTCTCTAATCTAATCTGGTGTAGTCAAAGTCTGACATACTTAATTTTCAAAGTCTGGCAGCTAATTGTGGAGGTTTTTTTTGTTTGTTTCTTTCTTTTAGAAGAATTAATGAAAGAAGCATGCGCTTAATTTAAAGTGTACCATGCATTCTATCACGATCTGACAGCTCATCAATCTGGGTCTCCACAAAAGTGCTCATGCTTTTAAGTGGATGAATTCGGTTCCACCAAAATTATAAAACTTTAAAAAAAAATAATAATCAAATAATAATAATAATATATATGTTTTGTATTGTGTTTGTGATTCACTGTTGTCCTGAGAGAGTAAGAGATGGGAGAACACGTTCCCACGTGAAAAGTCACACAAAGCACACACACTGACGGAACAAAATTTCACCACACCCGGATGCCTGGACGATGCAACCTAAATCAACACAAACGGACACAATCTCAGGCATCCTCTTGGAACTTTCGGTGTGTTTGCTGACCCGAAACGAACCGGCTTTCCTTTGCACTTTTTATCTGCATTTTTATCTTCCCTTTATCGCCCTAATGCGTCTGAGAGGGAAGGGGAATCTGCAGCCAGTACCACCAGGACTGACACCATCACTTCCTGCTCCGCACTATCACCCTCAAACACTTGATTTCCGACAGGAAAGTGTGCCGGCGGAGGAAAGTTCGCGCACACATACACACTCGTGCACTATGACCACAGGCGGACCCAGAGGCCTGTTAAAAACAGTAAAAACAACAAAATAATAAAGTCATGTGTTGGTGAGTGTTTATGTGTGGGTTGCTATAGGAACTGGCCCACAATGCATTGCGCAACCCTTTGAAAAGTGATTTATAAAATACGTCTCCTGTCTCTTACTCTTAGAATAAATATAGGATCGACTAAATAGAATAAACTGGTTTTATTTTTGACACCAAGGAGGAGACTTTGTCTGCATGTAAACTCAAATTATTCATCAGCTCTATAACCATGTGTCTGAAGTCCATGTGTCAATAATCCTACCTCAAATGTTTAAATAGATTCAATTCTGTGTACTATTTTTCTCGTACCTGAGGTAAGGTTTGGGCTTGGGCCATGAGTATGGGTGAGGTGGCACATCCAGGAATCCTGAGCAATAGCTCTCTTTCTTGAATGGCATGCAGTTGGAGTTGGTATAGTCGTCCTGGCCTAGTTCTGTGCCTGCATCGTCATTCGCCGGCTCCACCTTCAGACTCATGCTGGCATTGTGCTCTACACTGGTCTTCCGACTCTTGTTGGGAACGCCATCTCCGAGATCGGGTAGGCCGTCTGTACTGAGAGCATTGATGGCTGCCACGATGGCTGAATTGGTGTACTGGTTAGTGGTTCCCAGCCAGCTTTCTTCGATCCTTGGTGAACCTTGAGGTGAAGCCCCGGGAGAATGGTTGGGCGAGATGCCTGGTGCGTGCCCATAAGGAGTGCCGCTGAAGCTATACTTCCGCTTGCCATGACTTCCGATTTCCTCGTTAGGGGAGTTGGAAGGGGACTGACGAGGGGACGGCCCAGCGGCATGCCCATGGGGTGGGCAAGACAGCATCAAAGAGGACGATCCTTTAGGCGAGACACACGGTGACTGCCAGGGTGAGTTTTGAGGTGAGTTCTCATAGTTGTAGAAACCAGACTCAAATGAGGCATCAGAGTTGCAGCTGCTTGCTGGACTCAGACTGCTCGGGTCACGGTACCCATCAGCGCCGGGCAAGGTCAAGGTCACAATGTTGACTCGCTTAGCCACAGGGCCCATGGTGCCACTTTGTTCCACCTCTTCCTCAGGCATCTGGCCATAGGACGTTATCTCGATCCGTGGCCTCTCCAAAGGTGGTGCACCATTGGGACGAAGCCCGGGGAAGTAGTAGTTGGGAGCCATGGCGCTCTCGTGGAGTCCGTAGCTCGCTTGGTGGCATGATGAGACTGAAATAACGGGGCTTGATTGAAGACTGTGGTACTGGGATGCCAGGCAGGGGTTGGCCATGCCAAGTGGGAGAGACAGACTTACGTTTGGTGCATAGCTAAAAGCCTCTGCAAAGAGAAAAGAAAAAAAGATGATAAGTTAAAGACAAAAGTCTGGCTTTAAGTCTATTAGTGAAAGATATAGAAAGTAGCAGGCTTACTTTAAAATGTACTTTGGGGCATGGAAATTTCTTTACATGAGTATCATAGGGAAAGTAAAAAAGTAAGAAGGCTGGTTATAGGAAATCCAACAAAATTACTCCTGCTGATTTAAGTTCTTATCTATATTTTATTATATGCATCTTCTTACATATTTAAAGATTGGTTAGCACAAAGTATCAAACATAATAAATTCCAACCATCACCCCGGGATTATTGATCATTTGTAGCAGTTATTTCAAAACCTGTGATGTAATTATTTCACTCGAACCTGGATCAAAAGCGTACAAAATGATTAAATGAGTAAAAACAAAAAACTCCCTATCATGACCCTGTCTTCGTACTCATTCAGGTTTCTAAAGAAAACACTGCGTTCTCTTTGCGCAGTGACGCTTTCTTGTGGCCGGCCCCTTCACCTCAATCTATATTTGCTAACTGCAGCGGTACGCAACCAGGGCACCACGTGAAATGATGAACCTGTCATGCACCACAGAATGCGTGGGCAGAATGACTAAAATTAGTGTGTGACAGACTATTTCCAGAAGCAGATACACTGAAAAAAATGCTGTCACTCTTGAATAGATTTTGTGGTTACAAAAAAAAAAAAAACTAAAAAAAAAAATGTAATAATAATTTTAAAAAGCTAAAAAGCAATTTAAAACAGTATGATTTAAATAAAATAATCTTTCTCTCTCTTTCTTTCAGTTTCTTTTTCTATCCATCTATCAGTCTCTGACA
>JAOTRS010000022.1:14592068-14603914 GCA_028565755.1 Dinotopterus cunningtoni
AACAACGTTCCTAACACCATACAGAGGGAAACGCCCACCCAAACACACAGCGCAGTGAGACCCAACAACGTTCCTAACACCATAAAGAGGGAAACGCCCACCAAATCATATTTATCAATGAAGAAACAATTATTAAACAACATTTTGCTTACCAGTTGGGTGAAGTGCCTCAGAAAAATTTGGGTGGTAATTTTTTCCTCATAAAGAAAATCCTCACAAACTTATAATGGCATAGAATTATTAGCACCCTTATTAAAAAAACATTAATAAATAACTAGAAAGATTTAAACAGATAGAATAGAGTGGTGGTCTGTAGCTTGTGTCTCTAAACTTGTTAGACGCTCTTCAAAATATTAATAGATAGCAGAAATAGATTCCTCTACTGAAGAACACATAAAATTATGTGTTCTAATTATAAAATTATAAAATTGCTTTTACCCTTCTTAGCCTTTAAATTATAAGGATATTATTTATTTTAAATTTTATTGGACACAAATTGTGGCAATACTTTTTTTTTTTGCTAAGAAATCCTGGTCATAATTTTTTTTTTATCATTATAAAAGGTGCCAATACTTCTAGTTAACCGTGTATTCCTTTATTCATAAACACTTCATATAGTATAAACGCAATATAAAACACAACCCGCACCAAGTATACTGTGCAGTCACGTGTGTTTTTAATGCGAGGTCAGTTTGTTCAAACCATCATTCCACATCATCACACAAATGGACCGGGGACAAGGTCGTGACCTCGACATGATCGATACGCAGATACACGTCCACGCTGGCTTATTAACATCCATCTCCTGGTGTCAGAGCACAGCAGATCATAACTCAGAATATTTGTACAATACAACTACTTAACATAATGAAATGAGACTGAAAAATATTACTAGATGTTTTAAAAGTAATATATTATCTCAATCATATTTAGTAGAAATGTGTCTACAATATTTTTTTTAATATCCCTTTGCTCATGCTAATTCGGTCCGAGAGGTGCTGGCTGAGGTCACTGTCAGTTCTATCCATTTAATACCCACTTATGCCTGTGAAGCAGGCCTGCGTGCAGGGGTCAGAGCTTCCACTCGGGAGAATCCGCCTCGTGCTTTATCCAATAATCTCTTCGAATATGGGCTCGGAAAATGGCGAAAGATCAATGGAATTAATGAGAAAGGGTAAAATGCGTTTGGTTATGTGAGGGATAATTAAAGCCGAGCATCTGTCCTGCTCGTTTTGTCTCGGGACAAAACGGTAATAAGAAACCTTTAGCAGAATTTGTAATCATGCATCATAATGATAACCTGACTTTGTTCTCCTTTCATGCTGAGCAGAAAATTTGCTCCTGTGTCTGTGTGGCCTGTGAAACGTGAACCTTTTGCTACTGCATTAAGAGGATGAGCTTTAATAATTCTGTCACCGGAGAGGAGAATATCAGACATGGATCACTTTACAGCTCACACAGACACACACACACACACACACACAGATGCATTGCACATGCACGGTTGCACTTGTATAGTCACACACCCACCCCATAGAATCGTAGGACGATTTGAATTTGTATATTTAAGCTACTTTTTTAAATGACTACTTAAGGAACTCCAGTATATTCTTGAAGAAATATGATTTTGACATACGAAAGGGAACAAAACCAGAAATGTACAGTGTGACAAGGCTGAGAACTGTTTCTCCATCTAGGATTAAATTGCACTGCCTTGAAATCTAAGCTTGCACGGTAACAGGGTACAGCCACTTAAGATGGCCAGATAGGCTCAATGATGAGCACTTTAATTTTTTATATATGATATGAACCAAAGGTGGACGTGTCTATGAGCGTCTTCTGGAGGGACTATGCGAGATCTGGTGTTACACGTGTAATTGCTTTCAATGAGTGAATAACGTTCAACGCAAAAAAGCCTTTAATGTGGAGAGCTGGCGTAATGTGCAGGAAGTGTAGCGGAGCACACCACATGGGGCATCGCACATAAAGCCGCGCTGACGTACAGGGCAGTAGCTGCGATTCAAGCTCCACGTTTTACTCTATCCGCCATAATTGACTTCGCTCCAGATGCCTCCTTTCGGCAACTTGCGCCTGATAAGAAACACACAAGAAAGCAGAGCGGAAAGAAAAATATAAAAGAAAACCGAATCTCTGGTTTTATTAAAGACTACCCAAACCGCTATAGCTTATAAGAGCCTGTGTACAGACCTCTCTGGTTTAAATCACGCTGCCGTCCGGACGGCATGTTAAACGTAGGTGGTAAGCTCATATATCTAATTATACAATAGCTAAACATTTTTTTGTTAATGAAATGGAGGGAGTGTAATTGAAAACTTCAACATAATTATCACTTGGCAAGAACAAGGCCTGGAAAATTGCACGTGTAGGAAGTGCTCCCAGCAGGATACCGATGACTTATGAATCTTGCCTGTTCTTAAACCTGCGCCACGCATACAGTAAATGAAAGAGCTAAAAGACCACAGAGCATGAGAAATTTAGCACTAAAAACTTTGCTACAAGGAAAACGACAAATAGTAACAGCTAGTGAACATCAAAAAATTTGCTTATTTTGAGAAAATTCAGAAGAAACAGCTCTTGAGTTCCTTCAGAAGGAATACACTTTAACCATAACACTATTAACAGTCTCAACCATGCATCTAGGAACCTATGCAGTCCAACTAGGGACTGTGGAAGCCGATGGTGAGCATTGTATGACCATGGTAGGATTTTCTGTCAACATTTTGTATCACTTTGCTAATTTAAAATATTAATAATTATCCTAGCTTGCTATCTGGATTTAACTTTTGTCTCCCAATCAGAAACCTTGTTAATGGGGGATGCCTACAGTAAGAGCATGATGTCACATGTGGACAAAAAAAGGGAATTCAACTTCCGAACGCGTTGCTGTGACCAAAAATATGCCAGAGGCAGTATTTTCTAAAAGGATTAACACTCCACCCAATTTATCCACATCCTTTAGAATTACATCTAAATGCATCCTGGCAGTTGATAACAAAACACCTTCATCTTTTAACCATTGAAATCGTTGTACAACCAAGATGCCTCTGCAACACAGGCATGCCGCAGATTTCCAAGTCCTGGGCGAATGCCTGCTCAGCACTTTTTCCCTCACCGTTTTCCCAGCAGTGACGTGGCAGATCATGACATCTGCAGCCGCTAGAAGCTATGTTGCTCCCCTGTACCGTCTTTGAGAATCATCTGGAACTGGGATTATTCACTCAGTTAACCACAAGACCAAAATCACTCCTGAGTCACACTAGGACGTTCTTTGCCAAATCTTGCCAAGTCACACACTGCCCAAGAAAATGCGAGGTACCATTTAACAAATCAAAGCTCACAATCTCAACCAGCAGCATGGAGGAAGATGTGTTTAACAGGTATGCGGTGAAATAACGTGCATAGAGGTGATCAGGTTTCTGGTTGAGAATTACTGAGGGTTTTTGACTTAACACATCCCACAATGCAATGGGAGAAACACTACTAAGACAAGGCTTTGTGCCAAATAGGAAAAACAAATAATCAGCTTGACTGCAGCAGTGCTATGAGCTCATGCCATACAGATCCAAAAAATGCAAGCTGGACGGTTTTCATCTGTTTGAAACAAACAATTAACTAAAATAGGGTATGCTAGTTTTCAAAAGTAAAGTCCACTCGCTCACTATCTTTACCACATTATCCTGTATTCAATGTTGCTGTGGGCCCTGGAGCCTATCTCAGGAGACTTAGGGCACAAGGCAGGGTAACCCTGGACAGGGTGCCAATCCATCGCAGGGCACACACACATGCTCATTCACACACTATGGACAATTTGGGAATGCCAATTAGGCTAACCTGCATATCTTTGGACTGTGGTAGAAAACTAGAGTACCCTAAGGAAACCCACCAAGCATGGGGAGAACATGCAAACTTCATGCACAAAGACCCCAAGGTGGGAATCAAACCCAGACCCTGGAGGTGCAAGGCAACAGTGCTAACCACTAAGCCACGTGCCGTCCATTAAAAGGTGAAGTTCTTATAATTTATCATACAAAAACTCAACACAAATTTTAAACCTTGATACATTTCCAGTAGAGAGTTCTCAATTGATTTGGTTCTACTGTACAAAAAACTTTAAAGTGTTTCTCCAAACAAAAAACAAAGATAACTTTTTACTCGTCATAGACAAGTGCTTTCTTAAAAACTCATAGGTTCTATCTAAGCGATTAGCAACAAAATTCCTGAAAGGTTCTTTGAACAGTTTTGAGTTTGTAGATTCCTTAAAGGTTGTTTTTTTTTTTCTTTTTTGGATGCCCTCTCTTGTTGGGTTAGACAAACAAAATAAAGGGTAAGAGTGCTAGGACTTTTTTGTTTAATTATATGTATGTACACCAATCAGCCAAGGGCAGCTCTGGCCCCTAGGGTATGACTCCAAAAGACCTTAGGTGAAAGGTGTGCTGTTGTGTCGGTTACCGGGAAGTTAGCAGTGCTAGTGGTTGCAGTGTGGGGCCTCAAGGGATCGGACTTGTTTGTCTGGAGCATCCCATGAATGCTATGTCAAACTGAGATCTGTTCAATTTGGAGGCCTAGCCAAAAACCTTGAACTTGTTTCTTGCTAAAACTCCACAAGACCTCTGGCGGTGTGCTATGCTGTCTGGCACACGTTGGCAGCGGATCCTTTTGGGTGTTGGGGGTTGTGGCTTCTATTGGTCTGACTTGTTTGTCCAGCGCATTCCATGGGATTTTAATCAGATTTGGATTTTGGAAGCCGGATTGGTTGTCTTGGGTTCTTTACCTGCTGGAATGGTGCATGGCAAGTTGTGGTACACTGGGTGTTCTGGATTCCTTTTATTGAGGCCAGCATTGCCTTCCTTGTCAATTTCTGCTCCATTGGCTTTTCTGTGGCATCAGACCAGATGGGCTGGCCGTTGGTCCTTGCAGGCATGGGTGAGCCTTGGGTGGCCATGATTCTATCACCAGTTTGCTGGTATATAATTTTAACAGTTTTATTTCCTTCATCTGTCATAATGTATACACAATATATATGTATAGTAAAAATGCACAGAAAATGTGATCAACAGCTTATCCTAGCCAAGAGTATTATGGCTCTAAAAAGGAATTGAATACTGCTGCTGGAATTAAGGTGAAATGTTAAAAAAAACAAATCATAATTAACCTAAACAGCTGCCACAGGCTCAGCAGCAGGTCAAAACTCTCCTTCTCAATGACCTAACTATGTTTGTCACAGCTCTTCTACTTTCTGCCCAGGCCTGAATGAAAGAAGAAATATGGAGTTACTATGAGTTATTTATGACACTGAAACTCAAGCGCTCTTGTTCATCCACGAATCCATCCTGACTCATCGAGTATCGCTTTTCATCTGAGATTACAAATGACTCGGTATCAAAGTTGGAAGTAAACGATTTAGCAAACGACTAATCAAAATAGAGATTTTTATCGGAGCCTGACTGATTGTCGTGAACAGATTGTTTTGTAATGGATACATCTGGTGTCGTTGTAATTATAGATTTTTTCTGTGATCTTTCAACACTAAAAAAAATGAAAAAAAAAAATGGTAAAAGAAGCTGAGTCAGGTTTATAAAACATAATTTGAAGGAATACATGTGGGAAATAGACATTAGAATTGTGGTTATTTTGGAAAGATTAGTGATTTGCACAATTACTATGACACTTTGTAAAAAAAAAATCGCTCGGGCACTCAGCAGTTTTTTTTTTTAAACATTTTGTGTCATTTAGTTTAGCTAAGTAAAAAAAAATTAAAACAAAGCAAGTATTAAATACAGTGTGTATACAAAAGTATACAAAACTGTAATAACCTTTATGTTTATGGTCTTATAATGGATGGAAAAAATATTAATTGTCTCCCTTTTCATTATCTTCTGTTCTCTACATTCTAGACACACTCACTCTCTATACTGCTTATCCTGTAGATGGTCACAGAGCCTATCCCAGGGGACTCAGGGCACAAGGCGGGGTACAGAGTTCTGTAAAATATAAAAAATGAAAAATATAATTTACCACTACCAGAATATGGGAATTTTTTGGTCATCGAAACAATCTAAAACAACAATAAAAACACATGATCATGGTGTATCTGTGCTATTTCTTTGCCTATGTGACCCAATTTTTAAAAACTTTTCGCTCAGTCATGTTTGGGTAGTTGGTTAAAATTAACTAAAATTCAGTTCACCAGGGCATACAAGCCATTGTCACACACACACCAAGTATTGCCCTTGATCAGGGTTGTAGAGCAATTTGGAATTCAGTCTTGTGGTAGAGGCTAGTCAGCATTGCAGCTGTAAATAAAAGAACACAGATGGTTCCAAGACATTTTGGAATTTTGCAATTATTAAGGAGTCAAAGTCTTTTTTAAGATGACATAACATTAAAAGATATGTTTTCTCACTGAAATATCACTGTTTTATTGCTGTATATATAGAAAATCACTGAAGTGGGGGTGTGCTTACTTTAACTAGATATGTCCAACCACAGACGGTCCTAAGCCCGGGTAAAATGCCAGGGTTGCTTCAGGAAGGGCATCCAGCGTATAACAGCTTTTTGCCTCACTTAATCATTTTATTTTTTATATTTTTTCCATGAAGATTCAATAATTAATTAGCAATGTATTTTGTTTGTCTTTTCAGGTTGTCCCAGCCATGGGTCACTACAATGGACCATCTAATCAGCACAGGTTTTACACTGGATGCTCTTCCTGAAACAACCTTCTTATTATATCCATGCTTGGGACTGACACTGCATCCAGTGGGTGAGGTTTGGGCAGTGGGTCGAAATCAAACCTGGGCCTTCCACATGGTAGGCGGGAAACCTACCACTGAGCCACCAATGCCCTGCATGTGGGGAAATATTTTTAAATTATGATTATCAGTTTTTCCCTCATGAGCAAGTCGAGGACGATGGTGGCAAGAAAAAAACTCCCTAAGAAGACAATAGGAAGAAACCTTGAGAGGAACCAGTGTCAACATTGACCCCATTCTCATTTGGTGAATCTATAATTCACCCAACAATATAGAGATAATCAATTGCCTGAAATCTTGCTCAAAGTTAGCAACTCACTTGACTTCCAACCCCAAAAGATCAGCGACTCAAGTTTATACCAACCCACCCAACAACTCACGACTGCAATCAATGGCGTTCCATAGTTAATGAACTTTCTGACCTTTTGGAAAATGTATACTGCTTAACCAGATTCCATGTATTTAATAATTCAGCTAGTGAGAGAATAGAAATGCTGGCCTCAATAAGAGCAGGAATATTTGTCTGTTCAAGAGAGACAGTTGACATTTCAATGCTTAGGCCAACCAACAAAAAACCTCATTACATGCCCAATTCTTTCGGTGGATTTTATTAAGAGTGAATCTTTAGCATTTATCAGACGGGCTACAGAAAAATCCGAGGCTAGAATTAAATGTCCGGTGAGGCTCGTGAGGCATGAGAGAGAAGTGGAGAGTAACACTGTGTTGTAGAGCATTAGCTCTCCGAATGTGATACATTCATAACAGTGAGTGTGCTAGGGGATTTGCAGCTACTTGGATGGACTTCTGTTCTGCTGTTGAATCTTTCGTGCCGGAGGATCTCGTGTGCATTATTGATGAGGTCTGGTGTTGGGTTTCAGTCGGAGAGGAAATGATAAGGTACAATGTAACGGCATGCTGTGATCGGCAAGAGCCGTCACTCTCAAACACTGCTGAGGTGGCAAACTGTTGCGCCACTTGCGCATCATGGTGATCTGACTCTCGATTTACTTCAGTTCCTCTTTGGTTACCGCTGTGCCACCAGCTGCACTTGCCATTCATTTAATTGAGATCTGTGATGTATCTGTGTAACAGACTTGTAAAATCGAAATACCAACCAGACAGATCAATATCATATGATTTACATAGACTCAAAGACCATAATTTGTATATTTTAAAGAAGGTTTTAGTAAGGCAACCTTATGCTTGGTCCAGTTTCATGGAGGTATTACATACATGGAGGTCTTGTATTGACTGGGAAGATTATTATTATTATTATTATTATTATTATTATTATTATTATTTTCATTATCTTCAGTTCTCTACACTCACTCACTTTCTCCTTTACTCACTTTCTATAGGGTGCGAATCCACTAAAGAGTTCTCTTCTTCTTTGTCTTTCGGCTGTTCCCTTTCAGGGGTCGCCACAGCGAATCATCTCCCTCCATCTAACCCTATTCTCTGCATCCTCTTCTCTTACACCAACTAACTTCATGTCCTCTCTCAATGCATCCATAAATCTCCTCTTTGGTCTTCCTCTAGACCTCCTGCCTGGCAGTTCCAACCTCAGCATCCTTCTACCTATATATACACAATCTCTCCTCTGAACATGTCTAAAGAAGCCTAAAGAGAAGAACTAAAGAGTTCTCTACAGATCTTTATTAATTTCGTTATCAGACTAAGAAACAGTTATCCTTATCATTGTTCCATATCCAATTCTGACAATGCTTTACTACTATCCAGTCTTAATTAAGCAATATCATAGGCAAATTTGTTACTTTATTATACCCAAATCATAACTCGATTTCCCAGCATGCACATCACCACTTATATCATCCTGATTCCATTCACTTGCACATTGTTCTTCTGTCTTTATCGTTTGTCTTTTTATAGTCCATCCTGTTTAAATTCCACTTTCAGAACTTGCACCCTACCTCAATTCCAGTCATGACAAGTTTAAAATAAATCTTTTTTTTTTTTTTGTAGTGGTTCTATAGTGGTTAGCACTGTGGCCTCGCACCTCCAGGGTCAAGGGTTCAATTCACGAGCTTGCACGCTTGGTGGGTTTCCTCCGGTTTTCCTCCTACAGTCCAAACACATGAAGATTAGACTAATTGGTGTTCCCAAATTGCCCGTAGTATGTGTGCCCTGCAATGGATTGGTACCTGTCAAGGGTGTTCCCTGCCTCGTGCCCTAAGTCTCCTGGGATAGGCTCCAGGCCCCCCTTGTCCCTGTATACAATATAAAGCAGTATAGGCGATAAGTGAGTGATACTGTGATTATGTTTTAGAAATGTATTTTTAGACAAGGTTATCAAAAACTCAAAATATACCATGACAATGCTAAGGGTCACTTAAAAGTCAGTAATAATACAGCGATGCATGTAGATACATGTAGAAGACACTTTGGTTATGTTGTATTTGTATTCATGTACTGGCCGTGGGACACCTCTTCACAAACTGCAGTGGTATAAGAGGAATAAAACATAATGTTATGTTCTAAGGAATGTAGGAATATTTTTAAACATATCTTAGATGTTAAAAAACAAAACAGAGGGTTGCTCCCCTCAACCGTCTCCCCGATGAAATTTGTTTATGAACATGTTTAAGTAATGAAAATAAGGATGTACAAGATGTTCCTCTAGAGCTGCACCTGTTTCTTAACTACCATCAAACCTCGCTGTAAAGGGGAGCAAAAAAACAAAACTACAGGCTAAACACACGGAAGCCTTTGGATAGCGTTAAATTGGCTGGCTGTGAAAAATCCAATTTGTTCATTAGGACCACAATCAATACAATGGTTTATGTTGGGATGCATCTGTGATTGGAAAAGCTGCGCCGAAGCCTTTGTGTAAATTCCATAATTCAATCCATTAATTCTGTTAATTCCACATCTGTTTCATCTTATAACATTAACCAGTGACACTAACTCACCATAATGCGGATCAATCTATGATATAATATGCTCGGTTATGTTCAAACATGAGGTCGTAATGTTCGGATCGGATCGAGTTTTCCTCTTTATCTGATCATATTCCTGCCTTTCATTTACTCATGCCATTATGTACCGAGCTAGTGTGAAAGCGGACCTGATTTGTCAGCGTACGACTTCGCCGTTGTTCAGGTTTCAGCGAAATCAAATCGAATTTGACCTCTAGTCTAAACACCATCATGCTCTGAAGCATCTCCTATAGGCAGATGAATGAAAGAGAACCAACTATAAAATTGTCTGGCAACGTTATGGGGCACTTAAGCAATGACTGAAGCACAATGGCTGATAAAAGAAAACAAAATCAATATTCGTCATTCTGCGACTCGATTGCAAAACTCCATTTGCTCATAATGACTGCTGCTAATGAGGAAGCCTCGGTGACTCCTCGAGCCACGCCGTCCGAACTCGCCTAATTATTTGAGTGTTACAGTAAACCATGACACTTTATTGGCATACAATTCCATAATGGCACCAATCGATAAAAACCGGGAGGCTTTTGCACGGGTTCATTTTGACACTTTGAATAATTGCCTTGCAAAGAAAAAAAAAAGTCAAGAGTTTGGTGGTCTGGAATGTTTCCACTGCTTAAAGAAAAAAGAAAGAAAAGCAGCACATAACCGTGGGTCTGTTTCGCCTCTTGGTGTCCATATTTCTGCTCTGGCCACGCCTTCTGATCATTAATGACATCTGTATGTAGTTTTTTTCACCCATGTTTTGTCATATATGTAAGAAATAAATAGAAATAACAGGATGTGCTGTTATAGGAATGGACTTGTGTAGAGGTGTGATCCAAGTAAAGGAATACCACCAAGAGTTTAAGCATTATTCTATGTTGCACATCCCATTTATATCAGTCCTTCTATACTAAAGCAGTTTAACTTTATACCCATTTATATTTGTATAAATTTAAATAGGCCTTTTTAATTTGCTTTTTCGAAGATATGACATTAAAATTGCATCATCATTTTACCAGGAAACCTGGAAGCACATCATCACAACTTTATGTCTAACCAAATGAAGATTTCCTTGGAAAAACCTTTTTTTTTTATTATTATTTATTTAAACAAGGTCACTAACATAAACCTGATTTTGCTAGCCAGTGGAACTAAGTCATTTAGAAAATGAATGAATACCTATTGACCAATTAGAATTGCGTAATAAAAAGCTTTCTTTCACTGTAGCCTGTATAAAATATTCTACATCATATTTTCTATTCATCTTCTCTCCTAATCCTAGATAACCCCATAACCGCACATAAACACATGGTGCACTTACATTCACGCATCTCAGACACTCTGGCGCAGATGCTGCCTAAACGAAACAAAACCACTTCTGGATCAGACACGCCAAATCAGTCCTTCTACACTTTTATGGGAGACGCAGGTGATCCAATTACGGCGGCCATTTGGCTTAAGTGTCTCTTCACATGAGAACACGAGCAAATAATCTTCAGATATGACACAATCAACAGCGCACACACTACGTCCCGTGCTCAGGCTTCAAGATCATCATGAACAAATGCCCAGAAGATACAGATCATCCCCAAATACACACACACACACACACACACACACACACACACACACAGTTACACATACACTCTGCTGTTGAACCCTAAGATTTCAGTGTTGGGAAATAATGTAAGGCCCCAGGGTTTGGCGTGAGAGATAAAGGCTGCAACACTGTGATGATCTCTATTGATCGGCAAGCCTGGGTGTGTAGAGAAGTTGGAGCATTTGTCACAGTGCCGTGAGGCTCAATGACTGATCCCACCACACGCTGATGAATGTGCTTGTGCTCCGAGCTTCTTTAATTGATGATGTGCTGCTTTAGGGTGATCTGCTTTCTTCGATACATTCATTTATTTTCAAAACAGATCCCTTTTTAATTATGTATTCTGTTATGTTTTTTCAAAATGGGATAGATAGATAGATAGATAGATAGATAGATAGATAGATAGATAGAATACATACATACATACATACATATTTAATTAATTATTAAAGACTGATAAATGTTTATTCATGGAATATAATCTGAGAAATCTCAGAAATCTATTCTATACTCAGCAAAAAAAGAAACGTC
>JAOTRS010000022.1:14721456-14739958 GCA_028565755.1 Dinotopterus cunningtoni
TAGAAGCTTGGTATTGATGGACCAAAGGTTTTACTTCTTATCTTAAACAGCAAAGTTCCTATGGCTAGTGAGTATAGCATGCTGGACCGACCAGCTCTGACTAATACACCAATAGACTTTAAAAGGTGCACATAAACCGCTGTTAGCTTTCATTGCACTCTCAATATCAGTGGACAGAACCTTGAACACAGCTGTGAAGCCTAGGTTAACCCAGGAGGTTCTTCTTCATCATGAACATGAATCATTTTATATTAGACACTCCCAAAGCTCTCTGTGACAGGTACATTGTTTTTTTTAGCCTAATGATGACCTCATCACTTGTACAGGCTTTTCATGTTGAGGGTTTGAATGAACAGCTACTAAATGCAAATGTAACACTCAGAACCGCCTACAGGCCTTTGATCTGCTTAATTAATCATGTAGTAATGAGGGAACCGGCCACATCTGTCCATGCAAGTACTTGTCAGCCGTTTGTTCCATTATTTATGACCCCATATCGCGTGTGTGTGTGTGTGTGTGTGTGTGTGTGTGTGTGTGTGTTTTGTAATTCATTTCTAATCAAATGTTTCCTGATTGTATTACATTATTGCATGATTTTATAATGCATGAAATTATAATAATAATAATGATAAATTTTAAATAAATATAAAACAATTCATATTACATTGTTTAAATACTATAAATCTATAGTAGTTTGTTTATTAATTTTAGTAATCATATGAATTACTATTTATATGAATTATTATTAGTTAAGGTGGCACGGTGGCGTAGTGGTTAGCACTGTCGCCTTGCATGGGTCTGTGTGCATGGAGTTTGCATGTTCTCCCCGTGCTTGGTGGGTTTCCTCTGAGTGTTTCATGAATATGACTTAAAAACTGTAGAAAGTGCAAGTCTTTTCTGGTATCTTAAAACACAAGTTAATGTAATTTTTTTTAAATTATTTATTCATTTATTTTGTGGGGTATTTATTCATTTATTTTGTGGGAATGAACTGCTCACTGCTTATTGATAAATAATGACACATACTGTATTGAGGGCAGATATTGTATCTACTGTATGTTGTACGTATGTATTAATTTATGAGGGCAGTATGGTGGGTTCGATTCTCCCCAGTTCAATTCCTATCTCTGTGTGCATGGAGTTTGCATGTTCTCCCCGTGCTTGGTGGGTTTCCTCCGGGTACTCCGGTTTCCTCCCACAGTCCAAAGACATGCAGATTGTCTTGCTTAACTGGCATTCCCAAATTGCCTGTAGTGTGTGAATGAGTGTGTGTATGTGTGTGCCCTGCGATGGATTGCCACCCTGTCCAGTGTATACCCCTTTCAGTGTGTAGGCCCCCATGACCCTGTATACAGGATAAAGCAGTATAGACGATGAAAAAAAAAAAGAGAGAAAGAAATGTTTGCACACTACAGTCAATTTGATTTAAAGAAAAGAAGTAAACTGCTACTCCATTTTCCAGTATCTGTCCCAGGCTTGACATGAAATTGTCTCTGAAACCTGGCAACCCAAACTAGCTGATACAGATGCTAGTGTACTGTACACACACACAGCTAGTGCATTATCCTATTTGCGTAACCTTCTCTTTGTGTTGATTGTAATTATTGACTTTAATGCTGTCTCTTTATTGTCTTTTTTTTATTCATTTTTACATGATAATCATGTTGCATTTACACACACACACACACACACACACACACATACACAGTATGCTTTGCAGCAGTCACATGTCATGGACATTGCAGCTTCTTTCTGAAGAACGAAAGAAGAGAGAGGAGAGGGGTAAAAAAAAAAGAACGTGTGATGCGAGATTGACGACTTAAATACTTCATCAATCAATGCTGCAGCCGATGTGTTGTGTTGTGATTGGTGGAGAATTCAGGCAATCCATCTTTCGTGGCTGAAAAAAAAAAGAGTTAAAGATTCCTCTCAGGTAGCGCGACTTATTTATTTCATTCTGCGGGTTGCACAGGTTGACGTGCATTCCAGTAGAAAGACGAGGAAAGGATGGATGAAGGGAGCCATGAAAGGAGCCTGTCACTGATGTCCACTGTTTGTGTGTGTATGTTAATGTGTGTGTGTTTGTGTGTGTGAGATGTTGACGATGTTGATGAATCTCACGCATTACAGTTCATAGAACAAAATGATTATACTTCAAATCACAAAATATATGATCATTAAAGTAAGTACTTTAATCACAAAAAAATGAGGGAAAATATTGATTCAATGCCTTTAAATTCTTTAAAAATATTAGGATCGAATATTAACGTAATCAAAATATATATGCCTTTATTTGAAAAAATAATAAATTAAAATATGAACAATATTATAAATAATATATAGCATAAACAACTACTGTTTTTAATTATCTAAAAATATATTTTTTATTATTTGACTGTTGCTTTTTGTTGCATCTCTCTTTTCAAGTTACATAAAAACATTCACAATGCTTTTTGAAACATTTTATAAACATTTTATTTGATTATTTTTGTAGTTGTGCACATTTTAAATAACAGCATTAAACTACATATTGCATAGGCTTCGTATTAGCCTTCTTTACAGATTATCAAAGCAAGCTAACTAGATTAGCTATCTACACTCCCAAAGCTAGTAACAATCTCTGCTACTGTACTTCATCTCAATATTTGTCCTACTATCTCTTTACACATGTAATAAGAGGGTGTATACATACATACCACATTAGTTGAATTGACCCGTTGCTGCAATACCAGAACGTGTCCACCATATTGGTCCCAGCAAGATCTGTCTTTTTCTGGTTTTCCGTTCATAACCGATTTTAACGAGGTTTATAAGCTTTTGGTAGGATAAAAAAAAAGTTTTGTCTGTAGTTACTTAAAATCCCACTATAATCACTCCCAGACGCTCAGAAGAGGGAGTGTGTGTCAGTGTTAGGCTTACATAAACTGTAGAATTAAGTGAGATGTAGTAGTACAACACTATACTGTATAGTACAGCATATATTCTTAATAGCTAATTAATACAAAAACATTTGATAATATTAACTAGCAAGTTTTGTTTTTTGTTTTTTTTACTACACAGAGATCATATACCTTTATATATAGCATATACCACTCAGGTAAGAAATGTAAATGTTATAGTGTTTTTTTCACCTGCAAAAAAAAAAAAAAAAAAAAACGTCCTCCATTTACTTGAATTTGTTTACACATCACTCATGCAATTGCAGATATCTCACCCTGCAAAAACTCATTTCAGGGAGATCCCCTCTAGACCCCCAGGAACCCAGAACCATCAAAAACCAAAAAAAAAAAAAAACATTATCCTGGATAGAGTGTTTACACACCTAGAATGACAGGTTGTGCCAAACATTGAAAGATGTAGCATATACCTAAGGTCTTGTGACCTTCTCTGAGAGACTTAAACCAACAGTGTAAGAAGAGAAGCCTGCCCTGTGAAAGCCCTCCCTAAGGTGTATCCTTATGTCATCCTTTATTACAATATCAATTAACTGGTTCTTCAAGTCTTTCTCAAATTGCTTGAGCCATGTTTTCTTTGGTGCTACTTGTTGAACTATCCATTGGGTGGGTCACTTTCTCAAGAGGAGTCTGTATGGCAGCCGGCTGGTATTCATTCTGCAAACATGACCACACCACTGCAATCTTTTGGATATGGTCTTTGGTTGAGAGTTGGTGTTCACAACTGTCCTGGATGACTTCATTGTGTGTGCGATTGCGGATAAAAACTATTAGGATTGGTTACCAGCAGTGCATCTGCAAATCCTTCGGTTTGTTCACATCGTGCTTGAGAATCATTCAGGTTTCTGATCCATAGAGAAGAATCTGCAAGATTACTATCCAGAAGACAATTGATATTGGTCATGAGGGTAATGTTGGCTTTCTTCCAGAGACACCATTTAATAAGGTAAATGCTGCTGTTGGTTGGCCAATCCTGCTGTAGGCTTAAGCGGTGGATGCCATTTCCATCTCTATAACCAGTGACCCCCAGATATTTGAATCGTATATGTTTGGAGGAGTTTGATTATTTTCTGGGGCACATGTTTGACCTCCACAAGGCTACCAAGAGGACATAGTCGAACGCTGACTTGAAGTTCATAATGAAACTACAAACTACTGTACAAAAACTCCATCAGTTGGTGAATGGCAAAGATCTGACTGCAGCAGCTGTGCTTGTTCAGAATCCTGTTTGTTTCTTCACTGCTGACTTGCTTCTGAGGTTTTTGTACTGTAGCCTGCACTACATGCTTTATTTTGGTTTGGCCACTCAGACTCATTAGGGTTTTGTACAGGGTTCAGTATTCAAATCGTTTTGCTGCTTCTTCAAGATCATCTGCCACACTGTTTATCCACCAGGTCCAAACACACTTTCCGAGATCAACGGTCGTACATGCCAAGATCTATTCAGTTATTTGCTTTTCTTCTTCATCCATATTGTCTGACTGTGTGAGTACTATGAATTTGTTGAATCGAGCAAGCTGGAATTCTTGAGTGGTTGCCGGATCATTCAAACAAATCCAGTTCAGCTTGGCTGGTGAAGATGCCTTGCATCATCACCTCAGCCACTTGTTGGTGAGTCTTAATTTGGATACTGCCATGATCAAAATTTTGCAGCTCGGTAACTCTTTGGCTTGGAACCATCCATAACAGAGTTGCCCTGCAAGAGAGACAGAGAGAGAAGTTGAATGTAAATCCATGCCTACTAAGAAAAGTGATTGGTTCAGTGCAAAGAAAGATGAATCAGTATGAATGTCGAAATCAATATGAACACAGTCATGGCCAAAATTGTTGGCACCCCTGAATCTTTTTCAGAAAATCAAGTATTTCTCACAAAAAAGTGAGTATAACATGTTTTGCTATACACATGTTTGTTCTCTTTGTGTGTATTGGAACAAAACAAAAAAAGGGAGGAAAAAAAAGCAAATTTGACATAATGTCACACAAGTGGGCTGGAAAAAATTATTGGCACCCGTAATTTAATATTTGGCTGCACACCCTTTGGAAAAAATAACTGAAATCAGTTGCTTCCTATAACCATCAATAAGCTTCTTACACGTCTGACCTGGAAATTTTGCAAACTGCTTCAGGTCTCTCATATTGGAAGGGCGCCTTTTCCCAACAGCAAATGAAAGATCTCTCCACAGGTGTTCAATGGGATTTAGATCTGGACTCATTGCTGGCCACTTCAGAACTCTCCAGTGCTTTGTTGCCATCCATTTCTGGATGCTTTCTGAAGTATGTTTGGGGTCATTGTCCTGCTGGAAGACCCAAGATCTCGAACGCAAACCCAGCTTTCTGAAACTAAGCCCTACAGTGCGGCCCAAAATCCTTTGGTAATCCTCAGATTTCATGATGCCTTGCACACAGTCAAGACAACCAGTGCCAGAGGCAGCAAAACAACCCTAAAACATCTTTGAACCTCTACCATATTTGACTGTTGGTACTGTGTATTTTTCTTTGTAGGCCTCATTCCGTTTTTGGTAAACAGTAGAATGATGTGCTTTACCAAAAAGCTCTATGTTGGTCTCATCTGTCCACAAGACATTTTCCCAGAAGGATTTTGGCCTACTCAAGTGGGGTCCTCCTGGGTCTCCTGCCATAGCGTTTCATTTCATTTAAATGTCGACGGATAGTTCGTGCCGACACTGATGCTCCCTAAGCCTGCAGGACAGCTTGAATTTCTTTGGAACTTGTTTGGGGCTGCTTACCCACCATCCGGACTATCCTGCATTGCAACCTTTCATCAATTTTTCTCTTCCGTCCACGCCCAGGGAGATTAGCTACAGTGCCATGGGTTGCAAACTTCTTGATAATGTTGCACACTGTGGACAAAGGCAAATCTAGATCTCTGGAGGTGGACTTGTAACCTTAAGATTGTTGATGGTTTTGGTTCTTAAGTCCTCACACAGTTTTCTTTTCCCCTTTTTCTGTTGTCCATGCTTAGTGTGCATTGTGCATATACTTAGTGTGCCTCGATTCAGGTGTGATTTTTATATTGCCCACACCTGTTACTTGCCCCAGGTGAGTTTAAAGAAGCATCACATGCTTGAAATGATTTTATTTATCCACAATTTTCTATGAGAAATACTTGATTTTATGGAAAATTTTCGGGGGTGCCAACAATTTTGGCCATGCCTCTCACTCGCTTTTAAAAAATTCCAGAACATGAAACATGATTTGTGGAAGTTAGGGAGCTGCTATTAATATATGGAAATCTTAATGCGGTTTGTTGCTTGCCTCTGTCATCAAAATGATGTCAATTGCTAATGTAAACATACACTATATAAATTATTATTAGCATAAACAAAGATTGTTTAAGGTAAATTTTGGATGAAGAAATGTAAAAAAAAATCATGAATGTTTTATTTGCCATAAGACAGATCAGACAGTTTGCCTCCTTTACCGGTTTATTAGCTGAGAGAAAACTAAACAGGATGTCATTACATAGCTGTATGTAAAGATTTCAGTTAAGAACCCAGACAAAACAAACATAACAATAAACTGTTTATTTTGTCTAAAAAAAAAAAAGTCTCAGTGTATACCGTTTTTTTTTTTTCTAACAACAAAAAACCCTCTCTTTGTTTTCGGTGTGACCGTGTTCCTGAATCCACTGAGTCAGTTAATTAAAACACACCTCAGTTCGGCGTCCCCTAGAGTAACAGCGAAGAATAACTCTGAAAGGGGTGAACTTTATTTAACTCCTTCAGGACTCGGCCTGGGTTTGTCGAGCGAGAGCTCAGGGCTAAATCAACAGAAAGAGAGAGAGAGAGAGAGAGAGAGTATCAGCGCCATGTAGCGACCGGCTCTCTGTGTGATGATAAGCTCAGCTCCTGAAGAGAAAATCCTCCCATTATCCCCAAATCCAACATGAAGTACTGTCAGATGTACTGTAATCCAGAGGACTATAATCCTAGCAGTGTGTGTGTGTGTGTGTGTGTGTGTGTGTTGTCAGGAAACCATCACAAGTCACCCCGATTCATATAATTTTATTACTGTAGTTAAGGATGCTGTTCAATAATACTTTTGCGTCATTATATCAACATTAATCACATTAATACATTTCCCAATTAATCTAAAGCATGAAAAATGTGACAATAAAAAAAATTTCTGGATGTTATTTAGTTTATTACGATAGCTTTTTTCGAAGTTTTATCCCAAAAAGAATTTAAATTAAATAATAGATTAAAACAGCACCTAGGAAATCCCTATTAAATAAAAAAAAACTATTAAAACTATTAATAATTAATACATCTTTCTATGACTGTTTCTGTTGTATATATGAAGTCATGCTAGCAAATATTTGAAGTCATTTTTATAATAAGTTTTGAACACTGTCATTGCGATTTCAGAATTTTCACAAGTTTTTCAGAAATCTTTCAAAATTAGCTCCATTTTTACACCAACCTCAGAAACTAAACTTACTGTATGTCTTTGTCATCAATGACACCAGACAGCCTGCGAGAATCGCGGTAAGAAACTACAACTCCCAGTGGCCAGTTTTAGGATCACTTGAATTCTGACACACTTGCGAACAATTACACTCACACAGGAACTAGAAACACACCTCATCCTTATGGATTATACACTACCTATGACTTGTTCCAGCTCATTACCAAGCATTATTATCGTTATTGCCTTTCTGTGTATCCGATCCGGTTTTGTTTATGCAACTTCTCGAGTAGTCTAACCCAGTATAAGCCCTTCACGAATCGCTTGACCTCCGCCTGTTTTCTGGACACTGGTTTTGGATTAGCCTTGACTGTTCTGATTGCTCGGATACTTTTAAGATTAAATCGTTTTAACCACACATGCATCTCCTAAGACTCCTTCATAACAGTCTGTCTAGACCTCTTTCTGCCTAGAGAAACTAAAAGTCACTGGAAAACAACGTGATCAAAAGTTTTAATTATGACCCCAAGCAATAATTAAAAAAAGAAAAAAATTCCTTCTAGATAAATTTAAATAAAAAATGAGTAAATGAAAGGACTAACTAAATCTAACTTTTTTAATTCATTCATTTATTCTCCATACTGCTTATCCTGTACAGGGTCATGGGAAGCCTGAAGTCTACAGTACACCAGGACACTTCTGGCACGAGGAGGGGTACACCTTGGACATGGTGCCAATTCACTTACACTATGGGTAATGGTATGGGAATGCCAGTTAGGCTACGCTGCATGTCTTTGGGAGGAAACCGCAGTACCCAGAGGAAACCCACCAAGCACAGGGAGAACATTTATCCACACAGACTTCAAAACAGGAATCGAACACGCAACTCTGGAGGTGCTAACCATTACACCACCGCGCTGCCATTTTAATAACTTAAACCATGCTCGGGTGAACAGTTTATCTTAGGAAACTTAGCTATAAGAAAATATGTAAGTTTGGAGTATACGCTAACTGTACTTACTGTACCTGCGATTCACTGTTTGTGTCAAAGATGCTTTTTCAGCACTAGCATAATTGATTCACAATTTTTTTGTTAGAATTAAATAATAATTCATAACATGCGTATATTTCTTGCATGTACAGTATCTTTGTTAATCATGTTGCCTATTTAATGAAATCGTACCATTAGTAAAATTGTGTTTTGAAACATTTATTAAGCAGGTTCAAACACTAGCTTTAGTTTATTGTCATTTGTGTTTCTTACGTTTGTGACGTTTGTTGCTTGTGTGTTGTTCTGCTTTTACTTCCGTAACACATTTGTTATACTTTATGTGCAATATCTAATCCCGAATACAATTAAAACGGTTCACGGTGCGTCGCTATATTTTGCACGTGTGTGAATTGCTGATTTAGTGCAGCGCATCGTTAATGAGCGAGATGATAGTTGTCGGTTGTTATGCTTTTGTTTGGCTATAAATAGCTGAGAGGCAAAGGCAGAAATTAGAGTTATAGCATGTTGTCATGCTCCAGCGCACTTTCTTATTAAGCTAGAAAAGGGGGAAAAAGGGTGCCGTGTAGAGTAATGACCAGGAATATTGTACGCTCGTACGCCCGATAATTAGAACGAGATCCCAATTTGCGAAATTTTAATAGTCACATTTAAACACAAGCACTTTTCTGCGCAGTAGTGATTTAATAATTGTTGTAATGAAATAGATTTAAAACTAATCCAGGCTAATCCTGAGACTGTACCGCTTACGAACCTGACGTACAGTATAATGCAGGATCACTCACAATAAGTTTGCTAAAGAACGATATTAAATTTGAATCAAGTGCATGTTTTGGGCTTGCATTTTAAAACGACAGTTTTGATGCTACACATATAGCATTATTGCTAATTAGTGCCCTTTGAGGGGGATATGGGTCATGGCTCTCTCTTGAATTGTCCAAACAGAGGTCATTAAAGGTCAGTATTAAGCTATGGCATGGTATAAACAGTCATTCATAGACAGCAAACCGATCAATCTTTCTTAGCACCATACTTCCTGATTCTGTTCCTCCACAGGGGTCAAAGGGCACATCACTCAATCCAGTGGAACCAGCTTGGTTTGGAGCAGTTTGACCAGTACCTAGTTACCACTGACAACAGTAACAATTTCTTACTTTACAGAAGGCTATTCTTTTCATTTTTATCCAAGGTTTATTAATAATTTATCACAGATATTCAGTCTTTTCAAGTACTTTATACAACAATGCAGTCATCTTCTCTAAACCAATCGGTTGTTGATTCCTTTTCTGTAACAGCAATTCTGATATTAGTTCTGGCTACGAGACGTTAAAGTTTAGAAAAACACGTGGCTACGAGACGCTATGGAAAAACACGTAATAGTTAAAATTGTGAACTTTTCGAGGAGGAGATTTTATTTTTATTTTACTTAGCACTAGAGTTAGCACCTGTTGTTGACGAGTAAACAGTGTGCAGAAATAGTTGAACAGTTAAATCTAAAAATAAGCTGATCAGCATCTGGCACATAACTGCTTATAACCTCTCTTCTACTTAGCATTTAGATTTCATTCAAGTTTTATTAAATGTTTCATTAGATTTTAATTAAATAAATAATTAATTTGAAATTACTGTTTTTCCTGGGAAGAGTTCCAGATCATACTAAAGGTTAATGAGCAAGCAAGCAATGTACTGTACATTCAAAAACAAATTTTAACAATTAATTTACAACATCATCGTAATTACCACAAAAAAAAGAGCAAACAAACAAAATTATAGCTCTGAAATGTCAGAGATGTTTTAAACAATACCGATATTCCCACAGACGTAAAGGAACACCCAGGTCCAAATAAAGTTTTCTAATGAGCTCATAAGGTTAAAATGAGAAAAAAAATTAAAATAAAACAGAAAATTGGTGTCTGTGTGTGTGTGTGTGTGTGTTTATACAAAAAGGAGACGCTGGAAAGCGGGAGAAACGCTTTAGGCATTAAATTACCAGCTCCTTTTCTCATTATCATTTGGCCGTCTTTTACGGCCCACCAGTAAGAGATGATGTTCCCATGACCCTGCACCATACACAGCCATATTATTCAAAGCCAGCTGTATGAAATTCCTGCAAATAAAACCTTTGTCGCACACAAACGGCTAATTATTTGACAGATTGGACCCCAATTGGGTCGGGTTACAGTGTGAAGTGGCCACAACATCCCCCCCACACACACACATATACACATACACCCTTACCCCAGAGGTCCCACAGGGGAAAAAAAAACCCCACAGGGCCCCTTTCTTTTCATAGATTATATTTTACCCTCCCAGCCATCCATCCAAGCTATGAGAGGGGGAGTATATGTGTGTGTGTGAGAGAGAGCGAAAGACACAGACAGAGGAAAAAAGAGAGAGAAGAGAGACTCAGAGTGTGATGAGGGCCTGTGTGTCAGTGACAGCAGTCATTTCAGAATTTAAAGGGTGTTCTCAAGCAGAAATATTTAATCTCTCTTGGAAAATAAGGCCGGTGGGGGCGGGAGAGATGTTGAAAGAGAGAGCTGTCACTCACGGCGATGTTGTAAGGACGAATTCCTCCCTCTTGTTTCTCTAAAAGTGTCCCCTTAACAGCAAGGACACTCGCAGCACATACACACACACACATACAAATGCACATGTTCAACGTGTACACTTACGGTTCGGGAGTGAATATTATGCTCGCTAGCGGAAGATAACATCGCCTGATAAGCACCAATGAACCGAATCATAAATGTTAATATGTCCGACATGCAATTTGGATTAAAGCCTGAGTTGCATTTAATGAGATCTCATAAAAGACGTGTTGTGGATACAGTTTCTAAAGAACACACCATTTCAGATGAGCTCAAACACTTTAAAGTCCATTAACAGTCAAGGAGTCTGGTTTTTTTTCAGTTCTTGTAGACTGTTTTTTTTTTTTTTTATCTTTACATAAAGGAACCAGTTCTTGTTGGTATAAAGTGACCAGTATAAGTGGCGTTTTGGGGGGAAAAGACAGACATGTTGCCTTGCCATATCACAATAATTGCTCAAGCTTACTTCAAGAAGTCAAAAAGGATGAAAATATAATCACAATCCAGCTGAAACGCAGAAAGGTGAGAAACCAAATGACACCGCCATCTTTCAAGTTCCCTAAACTGAAGCCAACCACAGTGTATCACTGGTTTATTTCTACTTCCTGTTGGTCTAAAAGGGCTTTTGCGCATTATATAAAAGGCTTTTGGAAAAGATCTTAGCAAAATATATTGAACTGAAACTCCCTGCGGTTTGCAGCATTGCTACGGCAGGTACAGCAGGTCGGCGCACACTGTGATAACCTTTGCCTCCAGCTATGCCACTTTCCAGCGTACGCGTTAAATCCAGCGTGGGCAGCCTCGGTCCCGTGTGAAACAGAGAAATGAAACATGAATCCGTAAATGTCAAAATGGAAGCCATGCAGAAGCTTTGGACTCGGCAGAGACCAGTTTCATAAAAGCGTACGCGCATATACCGTACACACATACACACGCTCTGTAGAGCTTCTTCCAGTCTGGCGATGTGTCAAGGAGTAACTCTAGGCAAGAATCTTTAATACAGGAGCCACATGGTCTAGCTAATTCTTCGATATTCAGACAGACGAGTCTAGAGTCTGGTGCCAGTCAATGCTAAAGACTTGTGTACACTCTTAAGGGTTTCTTGAATGGATAATATTTTTTTATCTTTTTAAAGAATCACTCCTTGAAATGGAAATCATCAGTTTTAGGACATTTAAAGATTTCTCCAAATGTATAAACCAATCCTTACCAATAAAACCAATAAAACAATCCTTCAGGGTGCTAAGAGGAACCTTTGTTCCTAAAAGACATGTTTCTGTGGACCTTTACCAGGACATGACATGCAAAGGAATATCAAGAAGCTGGCAATAGGTTTCAATAGAAGTGTTACTTCAGTGATGAGATCTTGTCATGAGCTTGTGACCCAAGCACCCAGTATTAACTTGAAAGGTTTGACCATTTTAAAAGTGGTACATGTTTGGTCATCGTTGCAGCATTAGATGCAATTTGAAATGCAAGTTGTTGCATTAAGTTGTCTGGTTTGAAGTTAAATTTGAAGTTCTGGAACTAGTGTTGGCACGGTGGTGAAGTGGTTAGCAATGTGGCCTTGCACCGTCAAGGGTTTAATTCCTGGTTCAGGTCTGTGGAAAGGGGTTTGCATTTTCTTGGTGGGTTTCATCAGGGTACTCAATGGGTTTCCTCCCACAGCCCAAAGCCATAATATTAGGCTAATTGGCATTTCCAAATGGCTTGTAGTGTGTGAATGAGTTTGCGATTGTGTGCCCTGCAATGGATTGGCACCCTGTCGGGGGTGTACCCGACCTTGTGCCCTGAGTCCCCAGGAATAGGCTCCAGGCCCTCCGCGACCCTGAATAGGATTAGCAGTATAGAGAAGTAGTGCTATAATGCCAATTAACCATTTGTTGGGTCAGTGATGGAAGTCACCAATCTGGCCTATTTAGCTGGCCCATTTTTTGGCAACTCAAAACCTAGCACTGGTCTTGTTTGCATGTGCATATCTAAAAATGAGGGTGAGAAGCATATGAAGGAATGGGCCACCTGGATAGCTTTAAACACTGACCCAAGAAAAGCTAGCCCAGTTTCATTTTGTCATTCTGATTGCACTCATAGGTTTGCAGCATATCCCTAGTTCACAATCTTGCTAATTTCACAATGCCTAACTTGACAAAATTCTCAATTCAGCATTAGGTGCTTGGGGATGTTGAGACTCAATCATTTTCTTAATGACTTAAGGACAATAAAGAAATGCATTCTATGTACAAGCGTAGTAATTCCAAACAAGAACAATAGCAGGTTTTGAGTTGCGAAAACTACCCAGGAAGGCTACCCAGAACTTACATTCTCACTGTGGAGACCCATTTTGGTTTTCACCAAATCAATGCTTTGGAGAGAACATGTGGAAATTCTAAACTGCTGAAGGCTGTCTGCACTGGCGAGGCAGTCTGTGTCGTGGTTTGGCACGGCATGGGCACTAGTGTCTGCCATGGTGCGCTCTCTCCTTGTCCCCACTCAACTGGCAACAACCCAGTTGCGCATCCCTGTGCCTCACCTGGATGAAGGGCACCGAGACTCGCCCTTCACGCCCGCTTCCCCAGTGAGCAAGCATATGGCTGTGGAGCACCTTGAAAAAGCCTGGGAGTTAGCAGGCAGGGTCGGGACGTGGGCAGACGGGGTGGGCATACCTCCCCCAGAGTGACCCATGTCTGCATTACCAATATAACAATGCACCTTTCCCATCATCAAGCCTAACTGTCCCATAATTGCCCCACAATGTGTAGGCAGTTAGGTCCAACCTATGTAACAGCTTGATGATTATGATTAGCCTGACACCATACAATACAATATATTTCAGATCAGTTTGGGATTAAGGTCAGGTATGGTCAACAGTTTATAGTTTGTGAGTCTCTGGAATCAAAAACGTTAAGAAGATTAAACTTTAATATTATATCACATTTATAAAAATTAATGCGACAAGTCTGTGGGTTGAAATGGTTAGCAAGCAATCTTACAACACGGTGAGAAACAAAGTTGCTGCACAGGTACATTTTTGTTCGCCCATGGTAAACACTGTGTAGATTTATCCCCAAAGGTAAAATTGTGGTCCTTGAGGTATAATTATGTAAGTAAGTTAGCAAAATTCACTTTGTTAGGTGAACCAAGGTGCAAAAGTCATACCCTTGCAAAAAGTTTCAAATCAGATTAAAGGATCTGATTTATACCAATCCTGACTAAAGTCTTAAGCAATGATATTGTTTAGGCTTCTGAGCATGAAGATGTGATGAACTCGGTGGTCGGCCTCTTGCTCTCGCAGGGGTCTAATGACATGCGTTGCTCTGCTATATTTTGTGAATGGGGACGGTATGCGCCGGATCTCCAGCGATCTGCCTTCCTCATTAGCCTGCGGGAGGAAACAAAGGGACAATGGCACGCTAAAAAGTGCCATCCCTCATCTGCGGGGCCACCGCCTGACACATTAGGAATCGGTATGCTCAATTAAGCACTGGCAGGCTCATTTTTCTGATACACACTCTCCTTCTTGCTCTCTCTTTATTACTCCGTCTTGCTCATATTCACACTTATATCCCCTTCAATCTGCACCGACGGTCTGCTCTAATGCATCCGCAGTATACAGTATATATGTTGTTTACACGGCACTGACCAAGGCAAACTTTTTTGTGTTTGAACCTCGGATCGCTATTGTATAGTGGTTATGAAAAATGATGGGTTTGGTTGAGTGCGCAAGACAGCATGATGATAGAGATCTGGGTTTGATGAAAGACCGAGGGCATCCCTCCTTGTCTAAATGGTGTTCTGTCACAATAGCAGACTATTTCCTTTTCCATGGGTGAAAAATGAAGCACTCGGAGTAAAGTGTTTCCCTTGGTCATGGGGTCACTAGGTCGCTGAACGGATACAGACTTGAACCCGCCATTCAGTCCTGTTATTACCCTGCACATACCCACATACAGTACACTAAAGCGTTCTGTTACACTTTACTGGATGCACTCCACTCCCATCCTTGTGTTACTATTTTTTTTTAAGCACGTCATGACAGAAACCTGATGTATGCCTGTGTGTTGACACACTAATGTGGTCAAAGGTGGCAAAGTCCTGCGAGAACAAAACAGAGTGGCAGTAATCATAACAGCCGGCCGGTGGCTGAGACGAACTTGTTGTGTTGCTAATTACTGCAATTATGAGGATGCAGGGTGCTGATGAGTGGTGTGTGCATTTGTGTGTGTGTGCATATGTGTGTGTGTGCGTACGTGTTGCAGCAGGGGCGATTAAGTAGGGGATTAGCTGGCTGTCCTGAAGAGGGGGGCGGCACATCCCGAGACCAGCCCTGACCTTCTCATTTCATCCTCATTAGTATCTCATGTCAACAGAGCGCCTGCTCCTTAATCATCTGCTATCATCGCACACACAACACACACACACACACACACACACACACACAGAGCGAGAAAGAGCCATAAATCCAAAAACACAAC
Organism: Dinotopterus cunningtoni; assembly: GCA_028565755.1. Classification (NCBI taxonomy): domain Eukaryota; kingdom Metazoa; phylum Chordata; class Actinopteri; order Siluriformes; family Clariidae; genus Dinotopterus; species Dinotopterus cunningtoni. The sequence continues at coordinate 14,736,911 of JAOTRS010000022.1, forward strand.
CAGCACAAACATGACCAAGTTTCTTCAAGGGCAACTAGCCTGCTTTTTGCTACACTTGGTTAAACTGCTAATTGTGAAAAATTCGGAAAAACTCTGTAATGCTAAGTTCTTTTGTTGTTGTTGTTAGCATCATAGTGATTAGCCTGTGTCCTGGGCACTTTGCTAATCAGCTCAGCTTACTTGTAGCAATTCTTTCATGCTAATTTTATGTTTGTTTGTTGTTGTTGTTGTTTGCTATCTTTTGTTTTGTTTCAAGTGTGACTAGATGGTGTCACGTGACTTTTGCTAGTCTGTTAGCTCAGAAGATAATACAGGGTTTTAATAATAATAACAACAATAATAATAATAGAGAAATGTTAATTAATTAATTTATTCACTTATATTGCTAGCAAGGAACATTTTACAGACTGCTAATGGAACTTAAAAGGATTTTCTGTAATTTTAAGGTGAAATACATTCAGCAAATGTTTTCCTATAGGAAATAATGTAAATGCAGATAATCCGTTCCATCTACCTCGAAAATATTTATCAATATTACCAATTTCCAAAACTAAAATCATATTTTTGCATATAAAACAATCAAAACATTTAAATGACAAAATACATGTAAATAAGGTAAAATATGAAATGAATAGATGTTAAACATCACTTAACTTTAATTTATGAATAACTTTCTCTTGGCACCGGCTGCTTTAAAAACTAAACTACAGTACAAGCGTGTTCCTTTTCTTCTTGCTACCGTCCTTGCTAACATTCTTGGGTCTCATGGTGCTATGTCTTCACTAAATCTTGCACAAAATGCAAAAACTGTACGTAATTGGATGTAAAGTTCTATAAGCGCCAAAAGTATAAGCACCCTCAGCTATCTATAGCAATTAGACAAAGAAGGACTGAGCTGCTAGCAAGATCACATCATCACCTTATTATCATTGCCTAAGTATCCAATCAGTTTATTTGTACAAAGTGAATTTTTTTTATCTTTGTTCTATTTCTTGTTAATTTCTTGAACTACACACCTTTTATATATACAGTATATAATTATTTTTATACCTCAACCCTGATCATGTTAGCCTGCATGCACTGAGCTGTCAACAGGGACCATTCAGTGTGTGTTGCGTAGCTTATACATGTGTTGCAAATGGCAGCGCGAGGGCTCGTCTGTCTGTGTCAGAGTGTGTGTGCCACCGCCAGTCCCAGGCAGGCCAACACAAATGAGGCCCATTCATTTCCCCGGGCCGGCATATGGCACGCCGTTGTCCTCAGCCACTCTGCCACTACTGGTGCAATTTATTGGCACACCCTTTCATTTCACACAAACAAGATTTAAGCATGAGGGCACGACAATTGAGCCTGAAGCGTCCCTTTCCCTCAAACATCTTTATCATTTAACCATTATGTTCGGTACAATACTTTATATAAATATTAATCTAAAATCTGATAAAATAACAGTCACTACAATCAAATTTGCAGTGAGTATTGTAGCCTTACACCTCCAGGGTCAATGATTCGAATCCCTCAAATCTGTGTGTATTTTTTTTTTCAGTGTTAAGGTTTTCTCTGGGTTCCCCATTTCCTCCTACAGTTCAAAGACATGTAGAGTAGCTTAGTTGGCATTTTCACTTGAACTTGCCCGTAGTGTGTGAGTGTTACCTTTGAGTACCCTAATTCCCTGGGATAGGCTCCAGGCCTCCCGCTACCCTGCACAAGAAAGCAGTATAAAGAGCAAGAAAGTTAGAGAGTGAGATTAGCAGGACTTCCTGAAATGCCATGTTTTCTCCAAAATCAAAACTATTCTTATTTTTAATCAACAGATTTGTAGCCATCTAAGTCTAGTTTTTTTCTTTTATACCAATTCTTTGATCATTTGATTGTTAAACAACCCTGTCTTTTGAAAACCGAAAGATTAATGTAAGCAGCTTCATAACACAAATCTGTTCTTCATAACAGCATTAACATACTAACTTCTTTAAAATACCATAATTTTAATAAAAAGCTTTAAGTTATTAATTTGTTACTTTTTACAAGTTTTTTTTCTAGTCATTAGGTCAAAACATTCAATCTTTATGAATTTTAAACATCCCCTCATTCATGAACAAATGTATTTTAATGAATGTAACTTATATTGCAATTTTTTTTTATTCTAAGGGTAGACATCCAGTAAGGATGTCCAGTAAGGCCAAGCCTCTGATGAGTATAACGTCCTGAGATTTTAAAAATGTTATGTCTCTTTAAGTTTTCTGAGAAAACTTTAAAAATGTAAATTAATTTTAAAAAATGTAGTTCCTGAAACATTTGACTTCTTGGAAAGTTTTTTCATGTTTTTTTTTTTTAAGTTTGTCTTGAAGTAAAATGCATGATTACAAAATTTCATCCTCTGCAAGCCTAGGAAAACTTCTGCTTTAATATAAAACACACACACACACACACACACACAAAGTGCTAGTGAGTGGTTTTATTCCTCAGGCTCAGTGTTGCCACACCAAGCCGGAAACAGAGCCTGCGGAACTTCCTTATGCACTGAACTTTAACAAGAAAAAAGATACATATAGCAGCATAAAAATATGTTTAAGCCGTGTCTAGACTGAGCAATGTCGGTCAGACGAAGGCAAACATCTGATCGTGATCACGCAGATTTTTTGAAGAAGTCTTAAGCAGACATGTGGTGATGAGATATGTATATGTATCACACCTTCTGTGCATCAATAGCATCAGGATTTCTGCTGATGGATTTGTTAATTAGTTGTTAATTAGTTTGTATGATGGGTCCAAATTAGAGTATGGTCCATGCACCAGCAATCATTTACCTTTTCAAAGGGTTTCATTTTCTCATCATCTCTTATCTCCTCCTAGAATTATCTCTCAGATCTCAAATTCACAGCTTCATTTCTCACACTTTAAATCTTGTCTCAGTCTTTCTTTCTTTCTTATATTCGTTTTAATCTTTTAATCTTTCCATTTTGACTTGTCTTTCCTTCTTTCTTTTTGGTTTTGTCATTTTTTTAAATTATTTCTTTCATTCTTTCTTTTATTCACTCTTTTTTCTTTTTT
>JAOTRS010000022.1:14776491-14787299 GCA_028565755.1 Dinotopterus cunningtoni
GAAATAAATAAATCTTGAAATATGTTAATAAACAAAAGTAGGAATACATTTAGCAATTTTCCAGGGTATATTGTATTCATGTATTTATTTATTTATATATTTACTTATTTATTCACACATTTATTTATTTATAATTATGTCATGTTTAGTCCTCCATACACCAGAGCCATGATCAGACTGCCTCTTCACGTCTGATACGCTAGCCTCCCAGGAACTCCTTCAGTGGCCCCAAACATTTAGAAATGGCTTGGCACGAGGCCTGGACTGTAAGGGGGATGTGGCGGGATTGTGTGTACAGTTCCTAGATACAGATGCGTCTCTTTCACAAAAGTTTTCCAGTCGATTTTCAAGAACCAGGCATTCTGAATATTTACAGGATATTTACGCAGTGGGCTCTGAGCCACCTCGGCCGGGATCAGACGGATGTACGGCCTACTTTAAAATGTTAGCACCATTTAAATGTTTTACTGTGGCTAAGAGTCTCAATACCATACTGGGCTTTTTAATTTCGTCACCCAAGTCCCGGCTTGACTTGAGCGCCCTTGTATAATGTGTAAAATATTATAAAATCATTAACAACATGTATATGGCATATAAAATAAAACATTAGTCGATGTAAAGACAGTTAACCATGATCCTCAGTATTGACAATAATTTTGTCTCAGTTGTTTATACTACTTCATATGTTCAGTAAGATATTCCGGAGATAAACATTTTAGAGCTTTGTAGCCATGAACAGATAGGGAAAAAAATGACCAGAACCTTACACTGTCAGTTAATACCCCTATCTCACCTATGCGGTTTGACTCACGGTGAGATGCGGAGTTAGGCACCGTGAGTCGCCTCGATTGCCCGCCGACGTTCCTCTGGCATTCCGCGAAGTTCTGTAAGGACCGCAAGCTTCCGTGAGGACCGGCAAAAAAATTAAACATGTTAATTTTTCCACGCGGAAAGATGGAAACATACTCACAGCGGCAAAAACTTGCGGTGAATCATGATGAACCGTACTTATGGCCACCGCGCGAAACCGCGTAGGGTATAGGGGTATAAGATTCACTCAACCAGTGCATCAATGCACTTATTTTCAATTTCTGCTTACTTCAGGGACTTTTGGATGTCAGTCTTTACTCTAGAAAAAGAGAAATGTTCAGTAACACAGTAAATATAGATCAGGGTGCTGACTTGGTCATTTCACGTTTGTCTCTGAAAATCACCACGATTCCTGTCTTGGCATCACAGTCCTGCTGTAAGGCTGTGTGTCTTGGATGAATCTGTTCAGTATTGGATTGGATCGGAGCAGTCGGGATATGTTTATGGAGCTCAAAATCCCTCATTAGTCGTACTTACATACATAATGTATATCCTAAAACAGTAAAACGGTCTCATGCATTTATCCCATGCATGCATAAGATTTCTTTTTGGAGCCCTGGTGATTTTATAACATACTCTTCAACCTAAGCATGAAATGCAACTCTAATGAGAAACTCCATGCATTTTTTTTCCAAATTTGCATCTGCAGCTAGTTCGCGGTGGGAGTATTGAAATTGTTTCTAGCTAATTATCTAGCTAACCAGGGTTAGGGCAGATATCATTCTATGAGGCGGCATGGTGGTGTAGTGGTTATCACTGTTGTCTTGCACCTCCAGGGTCCGGGTTCAATTCCTTCTTATATGTCCTCCCTTTACTTGGTGGGTTTCCTCGAGGAAACACAATCCAGAGACATGCAGATTATAACCCTAACTGGTGTTTCCAAATTGTCCTCCGTGTGTAAATGTTGACTGGAGATATTACCATGGGAATAAATACAATGGTCACCATTGGCCTCCACAGTGCTTAGTTGGACCACAGAAGTTCCTAGATGAATGGATAATTATATGAACTACAGAATATTTTTTTAAAATGCCGTTCATGAACTTGAACATGAATGAATTAAGCTGTACACCATGAGTTGCTAATGAATTCACTACATTATATTAGCTAAGTGCAGAAAAATACGTACCCTAGCGAAGCAATGAATGACAGATTGGTGTGATGAAACAAGGATGATGTATCCATGATAAATGATTCAATTCATTTAACAAATTAATGAACGAGTAATGTATCTATCTGTTTATTGTTATATTTAATGTTGTAGAACAAGTCACTTCCTGTTTTCACTTAAAGTCCGCTGAACAGATGTTGCTTCATCAGCTACTCTTTTTGTTTATCTTGAAGTTAATAAGTCTGTTTCATAAAGTTACAAAGCTCTGAAACTGGAGACTCCTTCTGAAATTCATATAAAAGTGTGATTTTCCCGAGTCAGAGCTGACGTTCTGGGAGGTTCATTACCACCTTCTGACCAATCAAAACTGAGAATTTTACAGCGCTGAGGTGCAGCCAGGATCTTCTGACTTTGCGTCACCATTTTATAAAATATGTTGGAGTGTGAGGTGGAGGAATCAGGAAGTATCTCCTGTATATTTATATTGAATCTTGTCTATATTTCAGTCCGGTGCTGCAGCCGTTGCTTCATTAGAGCATTGATTCGTTAATGCAGCTAACCTTTTTTAGTGTGTGTGTGTGTGTGTGTGTGTATGTGTGTGTAGTGTCCTGTGCCTGGTAAAGTGCTGGAGGCCTCTCTGCTCTGATGAAGAAGCCCATTTATACCCTGTCTGGCACGAGAGGTCATCCCTCTCCATATTCCTCCTATTGACCCAGGTTGTTCCTTTTATTACGAGCAGCTTTTTTATTGAAGGATGATTACACTGAATGATGTCAAGCGAGGGGAGAAAAAATCGACCAGAATAATGACATTCCACAAAGAGAGAGAGAGAGAGCAACAGAGAGAGATCGACCCCTCCTTTTCTCTCTCCTCTTGCTCTGAGCTCACAAATTGAGTCACATCTTCCTCTCATCCATTATTTAGAGCTGATTGGCCTTTCTTGGCATCTATGGATTTGATAATCATTCCTATGTCCATATTAAATATGTGACATAAATTTCACCGCAGGGGCCTGTCAATACGAGGCCACAAGAGAGTAACTAAACCAGCAATAGAGGATCTAATGTATGGGGATGACAAGAGAGGGAGGGAAAATATATGCCTGTGTATATGTGTGCGCTGCATCTGTAAATGTTTTATAGAATATCTAAGCGTGTGTGTGCGTGTGTGAGGATAGGAAAAGAGAGAAATCCCTGTTCATGCATGCGCATTCATCCGATTACGGTCCATGCAAAGTGTAGGTGTTTACAGGTGCGAAAGTGGCGCCTCTCCACGGAAATAAAAAAAAAAAAAATCAAGAGGCAGATAATAAAGCGCTGCATCTGCCAGGCAGACGGGTGGTGAGTGTGTGTGTGTGTGTGTGTGTGTGTGTGTGTGTGTCTTCTCGCAGTGCTGGACTCTTCCTCCTCAGTGATTTTCTGCAGCTGGCTGCCATGAATGCTGGCCTATGCACCCCAAGATTAGAGCAAAACAGCTGTTTCTCTGCAGGCTAACCAATATATCAACCCCCTGATAAGTAATGACAAATGTTCCTCCGCATTGTGTCGGACATGCAGGGCTCAGAGAGGGAGAGAGGAAAAATGAGAGTGTTTGTGGTTGCGTGTGTGTGTATGTGTGTGTTTGCTTGTTTGGAAAAAAAAATCGTACAAGTGTTGATTTGAACATACAAAACAGTTATTATTCTTATTTTTATTATATTTTTATTTTTAATGTCACTGAATTTGCCAAAATAGCTGTTTATTGGCACAACAGTCAAGCATACTGTATGATTTACGATTTAGAGGCCACACCTCCTTCTAAGATTAACAAGCACATGTCTCTATCAAGGGCCACGCCTCTGTCTGTGTGAATGACTAATACAGAGGCTACGCCTCCTTAAAAGGTAATGCCTCCCTTGTGGGACTGATATGCACAGACACCATGCACCGTTCTGAGGGACCTTCAAGTGTAAGGTCATGCCTGCTTCTATAGCAGTGATGAACGCATACGCCACTCCTCTGATTATACTGTAGGGCTGGAAAACACAGAGGCCACACCTCCTTCAAAGACAACGCCTCTAAAGTTGCGAGTCTGTCAGAAGAAAAAGGAACCACTTTCAATTTGGTTTTTAAAGTAGACGGTACCAAATAAATTAAGGTTAAGGGAGGTTTAATGTCTATTTATTTTATATTTTATAATAACAATATAATGTTCGATTATTCGTCACATGTACCTTACAGCACAGCGAAATAATTTTTTCCGCATATCCCGGTTAGGAAGCTGGGGCAAAGCACAGGGTCGGCCAGGATACAGCACCCCTGTAGCAGATAGGTTTAAGGGCCTCACGCAAGGGCCCAACAGTGGCTACTTGGCGGTGCTGGGGCCTGAACCCCCGACCGTCCAATCAGTCTGTACAAAGCTCTGAAACTGGAGACTCCTTCTGAAATTCATATAAAAGTGTGATTTTCCCAAATCAGAGCTGATGTTCTGGGAGGTTTCATCTCCCACAGCCTTAATCGTTTAAGCCACCACTGCCTCATTTCACTTCATTTACAGTACATGTCTGTTTACAATGTTTTGATTGTTTTTATATCCAAAAATATAATTATAGTGTTGGAAATTGGTAATATTGGTAATATTTTTGGGTGGCTGGAATGGATTATCTGCATTTACGTTATTTCCTATGGGAAAATGCATTTCGCAATACAAGAACTCGCCTTCGGAACGGATTATATTCAAATGCCAAGGTACCATACTCGTACAGACAAGTACAGATGCCATACCGCCAACAAAGGCCACGCCTCCTTTTTGTACGGCTGGCAAGCATATAGGCCACACCTCCTTTTAAGGCCACATCTCTAATTATAGAACTGACAAGCACAGAGGCCACACCTTTTTTTTTTACCCTGACAGGTGCAAAGGCCAGACCTCCTTTCAAAGTACTGACAGCACAGAGCACACCTTCTTCATAGTCCCTCCTCTTTTTGTGAGACTTACAGGTGCAATGGATACATCTTCTTTCATGGGAGTGTCTTCCAATGGCATTTCCTTCTGTGGAACTCATAGGGACAGCGGCCACACCTGACTCTTTCGGCCTGACAGGTGCATCTGCCACTCATCTGTTAGTAGGGCATGCAGAGGCCACACCTCCTTTCAGATGATTGAGACGGATAAGTGCAGAAGCTAGACCTCCTTCTGTGCGAGTCGTTTGAAGAGTCATTTACCTAATGAAAACATTGATAATGATGCACCAGTCCGGTGTGTTAATTCAAATCACTGAACCTTTACAACCCTATTATGCAGTGTGCACTTGAGACGAGTCTTGACATAGGCATACTGTGTGCTTTATCCGATTTGCAGATATGGATGAAGAGAGGAAGCAGTCTATCTAGGAGCTTCAAGGGAATGCAGGCCTCCTATGAACAGAGAGCTAAATTACTAAAAAATGAGGAACAGAAGTGACCTTGAAATAATTATATCATAGTCTATTATGTTCACCTTGTTCCTGGTGTGTATGAAAGAGGCCCATGTGAATTATACACTTGCTAAAGGGCAAATTGTATTTTTTTACAGCAGGCACATTGTGGCCCTGATTTAGTAAAGGTTTGCGTCAGTATAAACATGTGCAAAATTGACACCCACCAAAAATATGCAAACTTATTTATTAATGGGTTTACTATGATGAGGAATGACTAACCAAATTAGCATCATTTGCATTTTTGTATGCAATGTATACTATTTCCTGTATTTGCTGATAGCAAGACAACTTTTATATATGTAAAGAAAAGAAACTAACTTTCCAAACCAAAACACATTCGGTTACAGTTTGATTATCAGGTTTTGCTAGCTTAGTATGTTACCAACATCAGTCTCAACATGTGTGCATGGGTGTGTAAACAACGTTTTAACATTTTTTGCAGGAGTGATGATATGAGAAACAAGAATCTGCATCCTCGAAAATTTCCCTAAGGAGCTCATGTGGTAGTAATTCTGCTTCCTGCCATTCCTGCTATTCATAATAGCCATGTTAGAAAGCCAAAACTGAGAGGTGTCACAGGTTGTTAGTACTACCATGCGTTAATAATCAAGACCTGTCTTAATTTCAAGTCTGTCAAACTGACTTTGACTGATCGTTGTTAGTTTGTTTAGAGAAAGTGTAAAAAACATGGTGTTCCTCAGGGTTCAGTAACAGGCCCTTTTTTGTTTAACAGTGTTTGTTGCTGTGAAAATGAATAGATTATATTTCTGTTTAAATGTTGGATAAAGATCCAGTTGATTGTACTTACTGTATATAGAGTATGAGGGTTTTTACTCATAACATACATGTCATTGTTCTTACCAGAACCTACTTGTTCTGGTAAGAACAATGACATGATGTGACGTAAGCTGAGTGTGTGTTAATGCATTAATAAACAAACGGATGCGATGAAATGACATAGATCTGGATGTATTCACTGATTAATGACAGCAATCAAAGCAAAGTATGCTCTGTAGATACTGTACCAAGAGAGAAATTATCTTCCTGAAATACAAATAACTTTATAAAACATTTTGTACTGTAGTGCTTAAAGGGGACTTATTATGCAGAATTAGTCGTTTTAAGACATTCAGATGGGTCTTCAGTGTGTGTACAAAAAAAAAAATCAGTCCTTGCTATTTGTTCTTTTTTCCTCTTTTTTCCTAGCCAAGTATTAAACAAGGCCTGACCCCATTGTGACCTCATATAAGAAGAGACCCCAGTGTGTTTAATTGGACACAGAGACTTTAACAGCTCTCTACTCATAGTAGATAAACACTCAACAGGACTGAGGTATGCCACGAAAGTGAGACTGCGAAGCATGTTATATGCAGGTGGCATGCAGAAGGCAAAACATGATGTCACAAATCCAAGAACTAGGGAGAGTAGAAGACAATATTAGACGTCTTTTAGAAGGGTGGGTCACTGATCAGGGAAGGAAGCATTTAATGTTTTTTTTGTTTGTTTTTTTTTTAAAGAAAGACTGGACTGAGAAGTCAGCTTTAAAAGGCCAGGAAGATGATGGAGAGTGAGACTGACAGGTGGCAGTAATGCAACTTACTGGATAACAACCACTGTAAAACAAGACGAAGAAGAATCAGCTCTGCTGTTCTCGGGACGTGTGTGGCTCAGGAGTAGCTCATTTACATAGACACTGAAACAGTGCACTTGGAGGAGGAGAGAAGAGATTTAAGGTATGAAAAAATGCAATAGCTGAAAGGTATTTCTGCTGGGCCATTAACATACAGTACACTTTGAAGGAGCTCTGAGACCTGTAGTAGACCGCCTTTCAGCTCAGAGCATTTTAGATGTTATTTCTTTTTGCTGTTTTTTTGTTTTTGAGTCACATGGGGTTCAATTCCTGGACCCTGGAGGTGCAAGACGAGGTCCTGTCTCTGTGTGTATGGTGTTTGCATGTTCCCCCCGTGCTTGGTGGGTTTCCTCCTACAGTCCAAAAACCTGCAGATTAGGCTGATTGGCGTTCCCAAATTGCCTGTAGTGTGTGGATGAGTGTGTGAGTGAGTGTATGTGTGTGCCCTATGATGGATTGGCACCCTGTCCAGGGTGTACCACTCCTTGTGCCCTAAGCCTCCTGGGATAGGCCTAGGCCCGCTGCGACCCTGACTACAGGATAAAGAGGTATAGACCATGAGTGAGTGAGTGAGTGATGAGTCACATGGGCAAAGAAATAGTACAAATACACATGACCACGTGTTTTCATTGTTGTTTTCTTTGTTTGTTGTTTGTGGTTGTTTCTATGAGTTCTACATATTTGTGACATCATTTCTATATTCCGTTAGTGGTAAAATTTATCCTTTATTAATATAACGATAACTTTCATTCTACCTGACATATCTGAAAACCCATATATACAGTTTGATGTCTGAAGCCTCCCTGTTAACACCTTGCCGGTTTCCATATAAGCATAAGCCTGTATCTGTGCTGTTTCAGTTTTAAAGTTTAGCTTTGGAAAGATTAGAATAGCAAATAGTAAAATATGGGACCTTAAACTATAACTTTATCCAGAAAAACAATACTCTACTCAAGTTACCTGTCACATGCAATAGCGCTGGATGTAATACAGTACATCTATGCATTGTTTAATTGCATTGAAATATGCATTGTTTTGGCTTAAGCATTGACTGACACTTTGGGAGATAAGTGAGATATGGCCTTTTAAATAAGCTTTTCCTGTTATGTGAATCAGTTTTAGCGAGAATGGTCATTAAAATGTATTGCATGGAAAAAGTACTTGACACTTGTGAGAGTAGTTCAGATCAGTGAGCACTGAGTTTCTTTTATACATACTTTTTAAATGATGGAACATCTCAAACATAAAAAAAAAAACAGAACAAAGCAGCAACCAACATAATTTTATATTAAATAAAATGAAAAAAAAATTATCAATGCATCTCTAATCAAAACCAAACAGTATGATACTGTCTGTTTATTTTAGTTTATATTACTTTATACTAAAGAAAGCTTCAATTTACTGGGGAATTACAAAAGTTTCTGGTTCATCCCTCGCCAGGCCTCGGCTATTTTAGTGTCGTTTTTAGTTCAATCCTCAAAAGACTGGATGAAATTGGTCACCCAGTGTCCAAACACCCCGAGGTTTACCCAGGGAGCAGTCATTAATATCGGTTTATGGAAGTGATGCGCAGCGTGTGAGATTGCAGAAAGTGGAGCATATAATTGAAACTCATGTTTAAATGGGAATACCCACTGTCAGGGCTTCTTTCCCAGCACCAGCAGAGCACTTAAACCAAATTCAACATTAATTAAAATGGGTCATCCGCTCGCCTGACACACCTCATCAAATCTGGATGGCACATCTCTTAAAGCTTTGATTTCACCCCGGGTGACCTCGTTCCCTTGAGGAAAATGAGGGTTTTCAACTACCATAAGATACTATTTATCCTTTTTTTTTTCTTTTTTTTTTCCTTTTTTTTAAGGCTTATTTACATGTATGTAATATTAATTAGAGTAAAATACAAATACATTATTAAATTAATAATACTGATAGGTTCATAGTTAGAGTAAGTTTAAAATGAATCTGTTTTATGCCACACCCACTTTAGTTTTAAATTAAATACAAATACAGATATAAATATCTGCAGCACTAAATGATATGGATACAAAAGTTGTAAATCATATTGTTATGTTCTTTGTAAAGCAATTATTTAAGATACATAAATAGATTCACACAGACAGACTTTTTTTTTTTTTTTTACTTTCTGTACTTTTCTTGATAAAACACACATGCTGTATGTATACAAAACATCCACTTCTTTATCCATGTGAAAATCTATTACAGGTCACATGACTCGGATTGTACATTTTTAGCTTCACTAACAAATCTGGCAGCAACATAAGTCATAGTTTGTTTCCATGTTCCATGGAAGGCTTTTTTTTTTTTTCTTTTACAGCCAGGGTCAGGGCGTCTGGTTCTGCTGTCAGACCGACGTAAAGGTAATATCAGGCCTTCCTCCATCGCTGGCAGGGCCAATCAGCCCAGGCCGCCCGCCTTGATTGGCCTGACATACTCCATCAAAGCCACAGTTGAGTGCCTTTCAGATGGCCCACAACGTCCCAAATGCACACACCCTAGCACACACACACATACACACAAACACACAAATACTCACACACAGCCGACTCATTCACCAGGGGCTCGTGCAGCTCTAAGAGCTCAAATTCAACTGGAAATCTGATTCGTTTTTTGCTTTTGATCCCTTTGCGGGGAGTTTGGAACCCAGATCTTGCACTTCAGGGTAACAGAGGTGAACAAGGCGAGAGGGAAACTTTTAACTAGAAAACTGTAGCTGTAACACTCAAGCACAGGGGGCATGTGGCTTTTATAGCTTGTGGAAGAAACTGTTTCATGGTGCTCTCTTGTGGAGATGCGAATCGTCTCCGGGAAAAAAAAAAGAAAAAAAGAGAGAAAGAGCGAGAGATTTTAACCAAATCAAATAAAGAAAATAAAGACTTAAAAAGGGATATCAGGACCATGGACAGACACCTAAATGCTTTTATTTTTATCCATCCATCCGTTATTTATTATCCTGTGTAGGGTAATGGGGGGACTGGAGCATATCACAGGGGTCTCACAAAGAACACAAGATGAGGTTCACTCTGCATTCTCAGAGCACAAGCACAAACCCAATTATACACTACGGGCAATTTGGAAACTCAAATCCAGCCACACTACATGTCTTTGGACTTCAGAAGAAAATGGGAGTACCAGAAGACCAATCACCGTGAAAACATGCTCCACAACTCCACGCTGGAGGCGAGATTCGAACCTCAAACCTATAGTTGTGAGTCAACCGTGCTAACTCCTCAAGACGCCATGCATCGTTTTATTTTTTTAATACTGCTTCTACAGCGTTTAACATCTTGGGACTCTATATGACGTTGCCTCTTTTCAAACAAAAATCAAGAAATGCCATATTTTATGATTATTTATAACAAATAAAAGAAAGCAGACTGCAAACTGCTCTGAGAGAATATAAAGAGGAGGAACTCCATTACAGTACAAGAAACTTGTATATCAAATTCATATTTTTATTTGTCACGTACACAACCACACAGAATCTGCTCCGGTTTGATGTGCAGTGAAATGACTTATATGACTCTACGTGACATAAAATGGAAAGATGGGATACAATACAGAGATTTCACTGCAATAAACGGAAACTTGCACTAGAGGAATACAATTAAGGCCTTGTTCACACGGGCGTTAAGTTTTTGAATAAACGAACTTGCTCTGAACGTCCTAGACGTTTATGTTGCGTTTTGTAGTGGCGCTTGATTGACTTCTACACTGGC
>JAOTRS010000022.1:14807322-14818200 GCA_028565755.1 Dinotopterus cunningtoni
GTCATTCATTCACTATTAAAATGGTTATACATTTATTGTTTTGTTTTTTTTTCAAAACCTGATTACATCTTAGCTGTGAAGCAAGGGCCATCTTAAAATCAAATACGTTAAAATATGTTGTAATTAAAAATTTCAAGAATTTTTTAAAGATTTTTTTTTTCATTTGTGTGATTTTTTTCTTTTTTACAAAAACTTTTTAATTGGTGTAATTTTTATATTGCAAATCAAGGTCAGTGACGTTATCATATACAGTATATGGTATATATAGATATATGGCTTCTTGCCCAATAATAATGTATTTTTTATAATAATATTTTTAAAAAAAAGTGCATATATAAAAATATGCAAAAAAAAGTCTTTTTTGCATTTTTTTTTTTGAGATTTTGACACAATTACTTGTAAGTTCTTTGCCCAATTACATATTAAATCTAGCTATGTTTATGTTTTTATTACATTTATATAATAGCAGTACAGCCATGTATACTTTTTTATATACACGTTTTTACTTACAATTTCTGTAGTTCAAGATCTTGAATTTAGTAGTTATTTACAATCGACCATGCATTTATTCATCTTCTACGTCTACATTCATTATTCATTTTCTACATTATCTTGTACGGGAAGGCTATCTCAGGAGACTTTGGGCACGAGGCAGGGTACGCCCTGCCAATCCTTCACAGAGCACACACTACGGGCGATTGGGGAACAGCAAATAACCTGCATGTCTTTGGACTGTGGGAAGAAACTGGAATACCCGGAGAAAACCCACCAAGCAGGAATCGAACCCTCGAGGCCACAGTGGTGCTAGGCCACAGTGCTAACCACTACACCGCCGGGCAAGGTTATGATGCGACCTTAAATGAAATATGCATGGCATTATGTTAACTCGTTAGCAAACCACAAGTGAACATAGTAAAATGAATAAAACTATAAAGCTGCAAAAGACTCCATCGCTGGATGATCGAGCATCCAGATTGACATCCTGAACTACATTTAACTTTGTTTTTTCTGTCGAGAACCGTGGCAACACAATGTCACATTAGTCATGATTATTGGTATGAGCGGTGCAGTCTGTTCCCTCAGGCTTGAGTAATTGCATTTTCTTCTTTCTTTTTTAATCAAACTCACAAACAATAAGCACAAGGTGTTGACAGGAAGTCAATGTGCCACGGACAGACGTGCGGTCAAACACATCGGGCCAACACGACGCTGATCTATCACACCCGGCATTCCTGACGTCACATGACCCCACCGAAAAAGTCCTAAACAAAGAAAGCCTGGAAATAATCTCAACCAGAGAGATGGAGGGAAGCTGTGCCCGCTTCAGACAACGCCACAATTACTGCCCCCTTGTAAAAGGCTGATGTTATCAAAGAAACAACCCCGCTCCTTCTCCCAATCCCCAAACACACACACATATAGATCACACATCACAAAGCTTATATGGGCTGGAAAAGGGTTTGAACTGTAAATATGTCTTAGCATGCTGTTTTTGGAACCTCTCATTGGAAGAAGGTCATGGTTTCACTCTGACTTCCTCCATTTTTAGCAACAGTCTGACAGAATAAAACATCTCCCCGGCAATGTATGATTACGGGACCCTGTAATCCAAAAGCTCCGAGACGCTTTTACTAGCGTCGCATGAAAGAAGGCTATGAATCGCTTTAACTTCTCTCCGGTGATAACGACTTCCTCTGAATCTTCCAAAATTCTGCGTCGACTACCATAACTTCGGGCAGCTTCTCAGCTGCGTAATGCGACTGGACGTTCCAGTTTCTCATGCTAAAGAGAATCATTTAAAGGCACATTAAAAGCAATTATAATGGAAATCGTGCAGAAACAGGGGGCATCAAGGAAGTCAGCGTAATTGGATGTAAGGGAGCACAAGTCCAAATGCTAACATATGCGTGTGTCACCAGCCGCATCGAGATGTTTGCTAATCTTGCGTTCCCTTTTTTTAAAATTCCATTTTATTTGTGCTCATTGATTTTTTCGAGGTGGGCAGGATAGGAGCGGGCGGCCATGGGAGGCCCGTGAAGAGAACGCCAGCACCGGCCTGTGCATAGATAATTTGCCATGAAAGGCGATCAATAAATAACAAACACTCCCTAATCAGCCCCGAACCTGACAGCATGACATTCCATTATCCCTGTCTCATCTGGTGAAGTCAGAACAACCAAACCTCAAAGGGCATGATTTCCAAACCATACACGCTAACATGCACGCGCACACGCTTTTCCTTCAGCCTGCAGAGACGTCCCGGTGTTGCTATCGGAGAGAAAGAACATTACAAGTTCCTAGGATGTGTTTTGTTGTTTGTGCGTTTTTTGTTTTTTAAATAATACCATATGAGTTGATCCCCAATTCAAGGTCAAAGTTTAGAACAGACTCTATACAGACAATATTATGTGTTATATAATGAAGTTAATATTATATGATGAAGTTCTCAACATACTGTACATCCCTGATTAACGAGATTTACTATGTTCTGCTCCATCATTCAGAAATCAACTTGTGCCAGAAAACACAGTGACATAAAAGAAAACATGCTTTACAGTAAAGTTGAAAAAGTAAGGGTTATGCTCATTATCACATACACTGATTAGGCATAACATTAAAATTCTAATCTATGCACAGTATTATATGGATTCCCCATGTGCCACCACCACCCTCGGGCCATGACTCTACAAGACCTCTGGTGTCTGTCACCAGGACATTGCCACCAGGTGCTGTGGGTTGTGGGATGGGGCCTCCGTGGATTGTACTCGTTTGTCTAGCATATCCCATAGGTGCTTGATCGGATTGGGAGGCCAGGTTGGCGGTCTTGGGCTCTTTGCCTGCTGGGCCCCTTGTGCGTGGGCTCTGGTGCACTGGGTGCTCTGATACCTTTCTATGGTGGTCAGCATTGGCTTTTTCAGGGATTTCTGCTATACTGGCTTTTCTGTGGGATTAGACCAGGTGGGCTGGTTCCCAGCAGGCAGAGATGAGCCATGGGTGCTCATGATCCTGTCACCCGTTTACTATTTGTGGGTGACATGTAGTGACATCATTTGCTGTCCTCTTACTGGTGGATTGTAGACAAACATCAGCTAAGAATATGACCTTGCCCAAAAAGGGTGCTGCCACAGGGCACACCCCTTCCATCCCTGATATTGTGATACAGGGCATGGGTGCTGGTTGGGGGCTTGGCATTATGGCTTTGGCAGTACTGACCATGAGTACGGAGCCCTGGACTGGTCATGAGCAAGGTGCTTAAGAGGTAACTTCATAAGTCCCAGGAGAGAGTTCGGTGCCAGCACAACATCTTTAAAGCCAGGTTATGGTGCCAGCATGGTGTCCCTGAAGCCAGGTAGTGGCACCAATGCAATGTCAGCGACACTGGGGTGCTGTGCATGCATGACGTCCTTGGAACCTGGAAGGGTGCCGGCATGATACTCTAGATGCTGGGGTGGACTGCAGGCATGACAATCTGGAAGCTAGGGTGTGCTGCAGGTATGGCATTCAGGAAACCTGGCAGGGTCACCGACATGATGCTCTTAAAGCTATGGTGCACTTCAGGGGGCCATCCTGGCAGCATAGCTAGCACAACTTGATTGAAACCAGGTGGTGGAGAAAGCACATTGTTCTCAATTTGGCATCTAAAGTCAGTGTGAACAAAAAAATCCTGCATAACAAAAAATCTAACGTAAATGACCCTTAAGACATGATCTAGGACAATCTCAGCAAGCTCAACTCATGACTTTTTGTGTTTAGGCATTGCTATCGCACCAATACGACTAATCCAGAAGAAAATAGTTGCCGATGCGCACATACACTCATCTACACGTTTGTCATACTGTACTATCCTTTAAAGGACCTTTCATTGGTGTAATTATTAAAACAGCTAATTAACTTCAATGGCCATAAGTAACCTTTTTGGCTTTTAGGGGTTTTATTTGTTTTGTTTTGTTTCGTTTTTGTTTTAATAAAGCCTGCACAAAACTAAGATATTGCTCTCCTTGGGTCTCCACCAAGCTATAAGAACATGCCTACACATATGTACACACACACACACACACACACACACACGCAATGATGGTCCCGTGTCACTTTAACCGGTTGACAGTTGAGTGGGTGTAGAAGGAGGGTCTCGGTGCTTCCCCCCATCCAGAGTGGAATTACCCTCCGTCTGTCTGACACTTCCCGCAATCGATATGTGCAGGACTCGGCTCTCGAATCAAAATTCATAAATCAAAAGCAGGAGGCATGAAATAAGCTATGTGATAAATCCATTATATCCAGTCAGAGAGCTGGATACATGCCTGCTTAACTGCTGTCTGTCTCCCCCTCTCCCCCTCTCTCTCTCTCTCTGTCTCTCTCTCTCTCTCTCACTCCCAACACTTTGAGCTGTGTTCATTCTATGGCCCTGAGTCACATGGTTGACGGAGCACGGCATCCTCGCGTAAAAAAAAAAATGCCAAAGCTTTCTCCGAGCTGAAGTTATTACACTCCAGTGCTGTCTGTTGCTCTGACATTTATTGCATATGTATTTGTGTCCAAGGATGTTAACAGCTTTGTCTCAACCGTCTGTCCTAGATTCATCTTCTTCATTGATGCCTTTTTTCATTAAAGGGGGGTATTTATTTCTGCTCAAATGGACTGTCTGTTCTTCACTGTTTCAATGCAATTCAATACAAGATTCTTTTGAGTGATCGTTTTTATCCTTTAATGAAACCTTTCTACGCTGAACGATTTGCATGGCTGACTCCGCCCCCCTATATACAGAGTAACAGAGACTTGTTGAATCGATGCTATCAAGGGTCCTGGAAGCCAACGTGTAAACGGTAACTATTGTTTTAACATACTGTAGTCTGTATTCAAACAGCCAAAACACAGTATTTGTGCTGATTTTATTTTTTTTTTATGCCATACATATAATACAAAAAATCTGTGTGGCTAAAGAAGCTGCTGTACTGTAGTTATAAAGTTTATGCAACATGGAAGTGACCAGTCTCACTTCCCTAAAAATGTCAGGTTGCTAACTTTAGCCATTTTGAGAGATAATTTTATATGTGCCCCAAAAATTTTGGGCGCCATTTTTCAGCGTTATACAGTCTCGCTTCAAACAATAATCATTTAAAATTCAAATTTTTCATATTTCTTTATGAGTATTGATACTAAAATTGGTGTAAGCTTCTAGAAGCATGTGACCTGTAAAAATTGTTGTTTAAGTTGGTGTTTGGTAAAAGCTTAAAAAGCAAAAAATTTGTAGTGTCCGTAACCCTGTCAAATTCATGTTGCAATATCTTAACAATTATGCGTTTTAGAATAATACACCTTTTCAGGTTTATGTCTTTTCATGTTAAATCTAAATTGGCCAAGTTTCATGTGAATGACAGTTAGAAAGATTTAAATTCAAAAAAGTTTCAGACTCTAGAGTAAAGGGCCTTAAATTGTATTTAGCAAATGTGTTTCTTTTTATCTGCTAAAAAATAAAAATGTGTATGAATATTTACAAAAAAATTAAGCATGGATCGGGAGTAATATTATGAAAAATTACGTATTATGAAAAATGGTGTTATATGATCCTATCTAAAAATTCACTTTTGCACCTAGGTGAGACCGATAGCATGTTTTGGCTGAAAAGATTTATAAATTGCCGGTATGTAACCTTTCCTACACGAGGGCGCAAACGAGGCCTGTATCGACTGCGCGCCATTAGCAGGGCGCCTCCTCTATTTAAAGATGGGACAGAAACAACCGGCTCTGACTCATGCACGGTTTGCGTGCAGCATCGTAGGAATTAACCATCGGTAATTAATGTAATGGAACTAATGTAGCAGCGCTTCCTGTAAGAGCGGCCGACAGCGCGCGTGTAATCGGAGAAAAGCTGAACACAGGGGTAGCAGTGAGATGAGAATCCAGACACACTGCTGGGCATGGAAGTACTCAGCACTGGTGTGTGTGTGTGTGTGTGTGTGTGTGATGAGATGAGATCATGCCCTGGCTGTGAGGGGGGTTAAATGCAAGCAGGGGAATCCGATCTTATATTTGTCTCGCGAAGGCTAATCCGCGATGCTAATCATCTGGACTCGCACGGAAAATAAACAGCCGTCCACCAAGAGACGAATGAGATGATTTCCTAGAGACAGACGTAAAAAAAAATATATATATCTAACTGTTCTGATGAATGAGAAAAAGAGGAAGCGGGGAGAGTGTGTGTGTGTGTGTGTGTGTGTGTCTGTGTGATGACGAGATTTATGGACTATAGCACGTAGCACATATCAACTGATACCCTTGTACCGGAGCAGCACGACAGAGACGTAAGCCGTGAAACCAGCCGAGCGGAAAACTTATCGAATGTTCCACGTTGTGGCCCCGTGAAATCGACATCGAGCCCCCTGCTGCTCTCTTCTTTAAAAAAAAAAGAGACACTTAAAAAAGAAAGGGGGAGGACACAGAGAGCAGGAGGCCAAGCAATGGGCACTCGTTGACTTAACCTCTGTCATCCTCCCCCCGCACCTTCACGTCAGCGGCGAATCAAATCAAGATGAATGAGCTTTATCGCGGACCAGGGTCCGGCTCGTTGGGTCCGATTCCATCAGGCTGACTAACTGTTCATATAGCAAGATTAATAGAGCGGAGGGCGAGGCTGCATACAAATAGCTTCCAAGCAGCAGCTGAGGGGACGGAATATGTTGTGACACCGTTTATGGAATAGGAAGGGACTGAATTTTAAGATCATCACTGATGCCTTAATACGTATATCCGAGAAACAAAATTGTTTTCCCGTATTGTATTAGAGTGGTATGTGATGTACAGTATATTGTTGTACTTGTTTATGTTGATGTTGTCTCACCCACAAGAGGTGTTGTATCAGTTGGACATAAGAGAAACCAAGAAGAGATTGGCTGATCACTTTGTTGGGGCTCTTCATGCCATCATGGCTACGTCCACCTTACAATCCACATTTGTTCAATCTGATGTTTTACATTTATAATTACAAATGACTCGTATCTGACTCGAATGTGCACATCCACATCCATGGATGTGTCACATTCATTGCAACCACTCGTTCATTTCAAACAATGGATATGATTTTACCTCTAGATGCTAGACGACATGCGGTTAGTCGGGTCTACTGTAATTGTTGAGATCCAGAAAAAGGAATGAAGCCTGCGGCTTGCTTTAGCTGTGTGAGCAGATATTGCTAGATCTGCTATCAAATGACATCAGCGCCTTATGCATGAGCAAAGGCTAAAAAGTTGCATGAAGTCCAATTTGCCTGTTCTCATTCAGGTCAAAAGACCATACAGATTACAAGTCAAAAGTTTGGGCACACCTTATAACTTCATGGTCTTTGCGTGTGTGAATGTTGACCGGAGGTCCTGCCACGGTCATTTAAATGTGAATAAACACAATGGTTATCACCATTGGCCTCCACGGCTCCTAGTTGGACTACAGAGGTTCCTAGATTTATGATAGATAGATAGATAATGATGGCATGAAGAGCCCTAACAAAGTGATCAGCCAATCTCTTTTTGGTTCCTCTAATGTCCAACTGATACAACACCTCTTGTGGCATTACGGGAACTCCAGTTAGATAACCCACATGTCTTTGGATTGCTGGAGAAAACCGGAGTACCCGGAGAAAACCCACCAAGCATCAAGCATGGGGAGAACATGCAAACTCCATGTACACCCAACAGATTAGATGGGGTGCCACACAGACGGTCATAGACTATGGGAAGGTTTGGAAACACCAGTCAGCCTACAGTTCGGAAACCCTCACATCACAAGGAAAACATGTAAACAAACCAGTGGTGAGATCTGAATTTCCAGCCCTGGAGGTGTGAAGCAACTTGGCTAACCCTCGCTAAACAAGTGCTCAACTAATCGCGTAAACAAGAAACCACAAAGAGCAAACTCCTGAAGACTTTCCTGTTTTGCTGACTTTGTTACAAATCATTACACTGGAGACTCCTTTTAAAAATATAAACATCTGGGTGCACGTTGTAAACGTTATAATTACATGTTAATTACGCCAAAACATATTTGAATCTAAATTGTTTCAATATAAATTGCGATGTGACATAGAGCTGGAACGACTATCCGAAATGAACAAACCCAAATAGAAAAGCATGTATCATGATTTACGGATTAGACTGGGCATTTAAAAAAATATATATTAACCACAAATATATATTCAGGTACAGGATACAGTATATTGAAGCGAAATAGCGAAGAGACTTGTTCAGTCGCTGAAATATAGCAGTGTGTAACAGTGAAGTGCCATCAAACACTCGATGCAGTTGTAAAAACAGAAGGCCGGAGAATAGTAAGGATTGTGCATAACCTCTCCTGCTACAGCGAGGCCCCTCGAGGGGGTTTAACATATTAAAGTGCTTCATCTTGGCCTCCTTCATGTCAATAAGAGCATCTGTAGCCACGCAGAGAGCATATTTTTTATCTTTTTATTGGAAGTAGAAGAGCGCTAGGGCGTACTAAGTTCTTGAAACATTTGGGACCTGGACGATATATAATTCTAAAGAATTTCTTGGTGGGAAAAAATCTTTTCATTTACCATAAATGTGGTCGATCAGTCATGATACGCTTGCTGTCTGACTTTTGTTTCTTTTTGTTAAAATTCAAAAGTAAGAAATGGAAATGATGGGTTATATTTTGGGTGAGGTAAACTTGCAGGAGTAGGTACAGTAGCTAGAGTAGTTAGTATTACTACTGTAGGTATATTAGTAGTTAGTTATGAGGGGCGTTCAAGTCAAACCAGGAGTTGTGGTGAAATTTCTGGTGGATGAAGGCGTAAAAAATGATCGACATTTACAAAAGATGTAAACGTGCAGTGATGAGACTCGTCACCAAAGTGGCAGTTGTTAACTGGCTGTTAACAGTGAGTAGAACACAAGTGAACGCTTGATTCACCAACACCACTTGCGCATTACAGGAACTCGGCTGGGAGTTATTGAGACATCCCCTATACAGTCCAAGCCATTTACACATGTTTGGGAGTTCCTGGGAGGCCAGGCAGTCTGACCCTGGCTCCAGGGTACTGAGAAAACTTTCTATCTTGATGGTATCCAAGCACTAGTGAAACACTGGGATAAGTGCATCAGTGTAGCAGAAGATTATTTAGCAAAATAAAAAGAATTTTTACTCTCATAACTGTGTTCTGTTGTTCTGCACAATTCAAAAGTCCCAGTTTCAAATGAACGCCCAGCTTAATTAGTCCACGTCTACAAACAACAGTTATGAAAAGGTTCAATTCAAGTTTAAAGAAAAACTGTGCTGTAGCACACTGACTTTGATTAAATAATGGCATTAAAATAATCCTCGTGGAATTCCATAATGTGGAGCTGGAAGGATTTGGGAGATCAGAGATCAAGTGGGACCGCTCCTGTCATTAGTTCTCATCACACAGCGTTCGACGTGACTCTGCTCTCTTACGGTGGTCTGTGTGATCTAACAACTGTGTGTATAAACAGATACTTTAGGATTCCCACGCATTTACTCACTAGTGCCACCGTATGGGTGAATATTTAACAGAACGCCAATCAAGATGACGTCCTCTTCATTTCATTACTCTTAATAAAGCTGAACTCCTTTTCACCCAGTGTCTTGTTCAAATGGTGCCTTATACAGTGGTGTGTTGGAAAAATGTTATACTACTGTATAGGTTTCAGAAAGTCATGCATTTAGCATTTATATAAAATTATAGAAAATAGTATACAGTAGTGTGAAATGTTTAATAAAAAAATCTATATAGCTTACTATTATTAGTTATTCACTTTTCCCAGTATTAATTATTATTATGACACCAAACACATACACAAATGTTGTTATTGTTCTAAAGGTAATTACTTTAAATTATTTTTGTTGTGCTTATTGATATAAAATAAAATAGAAATAATAATAATTTGTAGGTACATCAAATGAGTCCATAGGCTGTTTTTTCGTTAGATTTTTGTACACCCTTAAAAATCTGAAATGTGTTTTTCAGTCAAATTATTAATCTATACTTCATCATTCATGTTCACTAATATTATTTTGTGTTATTATTATTATTATCATTATTATTATTATTATTATTATTACTATTAACAACAACAACAATTATAATATGAGAGGTGTTCAAGTCAAACTGGGACAAACTGGGAGTAAAAAAACTCCCTTTATTTCTCTATATAACCCCCTGCTACACTAATGCATTATCCCAGTGTTTCACTAGTGTTTAGAAACCATCAAGGTGGAAAGTTTTCTTGACATCCTGGCCTTCCGTGTCAAAACGTTCCTTTAACTCACTGCAGATTTGCAATCTTTTGCACCACTCATCTTCCGGAAATGGATTGTGTGTCTCTTCTGCAAGTGGGTGACAAGTTATCCATCAGTTTTCAAGAATCAGGCATGAAAGTCGTTGACGAGAACGACTGCAGTGGGCTCTGAGCCACCTTAGCCAGGATCGTCATTCACGGACGTACGGCCTCTTTAAAACATTTGCGCCGTTCAAATCACCGTACTGTGCTTGAAGTCTGTAAATGTCAGTCGCTTTTATTTTTTTTACCATTATACACAATACATTTTATCACGAATCCTAGTTTGACTTGAACACCACTCATCATAATAATAATAATAATAATAATAATAATAATAATAATAAATCTATCTTCAATAATGTTATTAGTAGTAGCAGCAGTATTATGACTGTTATTGTTCCCCTCCAATACATAATAAACCCACTACATGTTTTTGCATTATGCATATTACAGTTCATACAGTAACACACACTTCCTTTATGTTTTATTAGTCGTTCCGTCAATGGAACTGGTTTCACGTTTATTAATGACCTCTTATACTAATATCATTTGAATGGATTCTCCATCTGTG
>JAOTRS010000022.1:14892399-14909288 GCA_028565755.1 Dinotopterus cunningtoni
ACTCAGAATATGTTTAATCAGAAACAGATTTTTTTGCATTTGTTGGCATAAACTTTTGAAGAATTTCTAAATTATGTCTCTGCAGTTACCATCAGATCAAATGTTAAAATGTTCATACTGTATAGGTTAACATGGCGAATTTTGTCACATACTGTATAAATAAAAATACACTTCATGTTTAATACAAATTGATACAACATATAGTCATTTATTATTTTCACATTATAGTATAAATGATTCATTCTTACCTAATTGCAATAAACAGAGAAGCGAGCTGTGTCTGTCAGTTAAAGTAAATCCCATCTTATACTGTGTAAAACCATCAGCTTCGATCACTCAGAGCTCCTACACAAGCTGAAAGAGTCTGTGATCGAAAGCCCTGATTTATTCATGCACAGTGAAGGAAATCTGGTTGCCAGATTGAAAATAGTTCCTCTTACTGATAAACATACAGTAAGAGCAAGGGTGAAGTCATGTTAAGAACTATAATGTACATCTTATTATAGCTTAAAGCAGCAGCTCTCACAACTGTTTCACTTTTAAAGTAAGGATCGAAGGATTGTGTTAATGTTCTCATTTTAATAGATTCTCATTTCCATAGCAACAACTTGCACAACGATTTGTATAGTGGACATGCTACAGTATATAATAGTAATATAATAAAGTCTAATAATTTTTTTTTAGTCAGAAGATTTAACCGTATTTAACATTTGTAAAAAGAGTCTCCATTTTTCATTCAACTCTGAAGCTGTAATTTTACATTTTCCAATTTTCTTTTTTGTCTTTTTTATTCTAGAGGCAGTGATGTCTGAGTGTGTTAAGTTTGATGGTTTGAACCCCAGCTCCACCAGGTTGCTGCTTTTGGGCCCTTGAGCAAGGCCCTTAACCCTGTCTGCTTCAGGGGTCCCGTGTAATGGCTGACCCGAGCCAGAACAGAATTTCCCTGTGCAGTAATGTACACTATGTGTGATGAATAAAGGCTGAATTTAATTTTAAACTTAATCCTAATCGGCTTCCAGAGAGAGAAAAACAAGACGACAGTTTATAGATGCTATAGCATAAGCTAGAACAGGAACTGGCTTGTCTTGCCAGACATTCTATAACATGTAAGCAGGAAGCCGCCGCAGTCTGGTACAGCAAACCACTAAAAGATTCAGTCGCGGTATGCAATATCGGAAAGACAAGAGAGCAGTAGCCTGCTTTAAAGTCATTCTGAATTGCCTCTGAATGTCCATGTTGTGTATCGATTTTACTGCTACTTTATGTGAGAATGATCTTCTGCCAACATGGTGACAGGTTCATGACTCACCTCAGCTCTTTGTTCAGAGGTAATGAGAGAGCTACAAAACTAACTAGTCTCTAACACAAGGGTAAATCCTAAATCCCACTCAAACCCCTGAACAAGGGCACTACTTGGTGTATGGAACAATGGAGTCTACACCTTACAAAGCACACTAGCTTTACATTTTACATTCTTTTCAGAACAGTTAGTTAGCTGGATCTATTCTAAAGCAAAATAAGTAGAACTATAAAGTTAAACTTACAAGATCCACGGTTTATTTAGGTGCCATATTATCCTCCTTTCAACGAGTCTTAGAGGTCTCCAAAATGTGTATGTTAATGTTTTAGGTGAACTACAACGTCACACTGTGCATTCTGTGGTTACAGAAATTTCTTTTCTTTCACTCCTGTTCCAAACGTCTGTAAATTTAAATGCTAATAAGCTACTGCTCCTTTGTGGAAGTCCATATTTTTTTTTAGCCAATCAGAAAGCAGGAAACAGAACTTCCCTGAAAAAGGGTGCCCAAGACTCAAGCAAAGGGAGGATCTACTGTATGCAAATTTTTTCTACTTCTTGAATGGAATGATGTCATACCAGGTGGCAAATCTAAATTGTGTATTCAAGCATGTTTATGGGCAAAAGAGGGGGTGTGGGTTTTTTTTTTTTTTTTTTTGAGACAGCACAGTGGCTTAGTAGTTAGCACTGTCACCTTCCACCACCAGGGTCCGCCTCGGGGTCTAACTGTGTGCATGGGGTTTGCATGTTCTCCCTGTGCTTGGTGGGTTTCCTCCCACAGTCCAAAGGCTGGTGATCCCAAATTGCCTATAGTGTGTGAACGAGCGTGTGAGTGCTTGTATGTGTGTGCCCTGCGATGGATCGGTACCCTCTCCAAGGTGTACCCCGCCTCGTACCCTAAGTCTCCTGGGATAGGCTCCAGGCCCCCCGCGACCCTGAATACAGGATAAAGTGGTATGAGTGAGTGATTGGAAGTTGCTGTGGTATAAGACTAACTCACACTGAGTACATGTTGCAATTTGGAAATTCTGAACTTCATGTTGGTACGAGTAACTCAGCCCTTACCAGCACACCAAGCATCATCTGGACAATAAAACTGGAAAGAACCTACACTGAGCATTTTAACCAGCAGATGGAGTTGTACTCCAACTATTTATCCTGCACACTGCTGAATCATTGTTTCGCTGCACATCCTGAACTTATACATATTTTAAATAAAGCGTATCACTGTGCAAGGGCTCGGATTGAATTTCCCCTGATGAAGATTGCACGATGATTCACTACTTAGAAGTTTGTCAGAAGTTAGTGGTAGTCACATCCACATACGTTTAAGGGTATTTGCAAGAAGAGTCCTTTGCCAGAGCCTTGTGCAATTAGTGAAGTGTGGAGCGGTTGATGATTTGGAGATTTGGCCAGGATGAAAAACATTTTGTAGGCCAGAGGCACTTATTCGGGTCATTGTAGGTCAGAGGCATTACTTAGTGTACAAATGCAAGGTCGTGGTTATGTAAGGCAGCTGGTGGAGAGAGAGCGAGAGAGGGAGGGAGAGAGAGAGAGAAAACGAGTGCACTCTAGTGGACACATAGATTCACACTATGGGGCCTGCTGTAGGCTGTTTCCATTATTTAATGCCTGTAGATTTGTGATCTCCTTGTTAGTGAGTTAGTAAGAAAAAGACACCATATGATTCCTTCGAGCATAAAAACATCTAAA
This sequence comes from Dinotopterus cunningtoni, assembly GCA_028565755.1. NCBI lineage: Eukaryota > Metazoa > Chordata > Actinopteri > Siluriformes > Clariidae > Dinotopterus > Dinotopterus cunningtoni. The sequence continues at coordinate 14,895,410 of JAOTRS010000022.1, forward strand.
TTAAGGCCAGTGAGAAACAGGTGCAGATGATGACAGATCGATGATCAGATGATCAGGCCGGTGATACTGAATGCTGAGTGGTTGGAACAGGCGAGAGGGGAAATGAGGTCGCTGCTGAGGTTGTTACATAAACAAGCTATTTTCAAATTGGATCTTTGGCCATTTTCAGGCTTGTCTAACATGGGTTCCCATTTCTTTCATTTACTCACTCACTCATCGTCTATACCACTTTATCCTGTATGCAGAGTCGTGGGGGGGGGGCCTGGAGCCTATCCCAGGAGACTTAGGCCATGAGGCGCACACATATATTAAGGCCACAGGGCACACACATACACACACTCACATGCTCATTTACACACTACAGGCAATTTTGAAACATCAGTTAACCTAATCTGCATGTCTTTGGACTGTGGGAAGAAACCGGAGTACGTGGAGAAGTAGTCAAGTCAAGTCAAACCCACCAAGCACAGGGAGAACATGCCAACTTCACGCACACAGACCCGGAGGCGAGAATCGAACCTGGACCCTGGAGGTGCAAGGCGACAGCGCTAACCACTGAGCCACCATGCTACCTTTAAATGTAATTTAATATGAAGAAATCAAGGTGACTCAATACTTTTGTACAGTGCTGTATTTTTACGTTGCATTCTGGCACTGTAATATAAATCCTCGAGAGAAGTGTGTGATCATTCATAATTTGCATCACAGAAAAAAAAAAAAAAAACAATAATAATAAGCAATAATGACCTGACAGTAGTTAAGTACTCTAAATCATCACATACACTCACCTTAGAAACATTACATAGCTTACATGCAAAAAATATGTGCACATTTAACTCTAAGTAACCTTTAAAAAAAAAAAAAAAAAGAATTCCAAATCATCTGAACCACTTCTCCTATTCTGTACTCCACATTTTAAACACTGACTTGACTTATAATTTCAGATTTGAAACTGTTCCTAAATGTGTGACAACATTTCTTTAGACATAACAGTGTCTCATACAGATATCATAAACCACATTAACTTGTGACAATCTGAAATGCCGTACAGCTCCACGTGGTCGGTGGTGATTTAGTCATGCAATTTGCACAATAACATTTCCCTTAATTGTTAGTAACGTTAGCCTCGTTGCTAAAACCCTGCTGTAAAACCCAGACTTCCTTCCTAGACACTCTAGGTGGACCATCTTTACCAGCTGGTCAATTATTTTCCAGCTTGCTTAATGACTTGACTAGACTGAGCAACACGTGTTTGAGGTTTTCTCAATGGCTTACTGTTGTGTTATTCTTTAAAAAAAAGAAAAGAAAAGAAAGAGAAAAAAAAACTACTCTGAGGCAAAAAAAAAAAAAAATGTTCCCTTCTACCAGATGGCGAAGATGAATTACCAGTATGACCAGCTCGGACTGTTTTTATAAAGAAAGACATTTTTTTAATTTTTTTAAACAAGTAATGTTATGGGACATGAAGATACTCCATTACAAAAGGAGTTGCGAGGCCACGTGCTATAAATGAGCTAGCATGGCTAATCCCCTGTCTTTCAAAGATAACATTTCATAAGTTCTTCAGAATATTATTTGCTGTCAACAGGTGTCTTACAATCAATCATTTTGGACAAAAGATGGTATGCAGGAAATGAGGCTGGGGATGATTTCCTTCTGGCCCAGGTTGTAAATGCATGCAGCTGAGTCAGATGACCTCCATTTTGGCTTATACGTTTCAGTGTAACACGTTTTCAACAGGTATTGCGGTTCAGGAAGAACAAATTTTCTTCCATAGAAAGAGAATCTTAAAGTAGGCTGACTAAGAAGACGGTCTAAGTAAAAAAAAAAAATTACAAGAAAGAACAAAGAACAGTGTTGTTTTAAAGTGTTGAACAAATGTGTTTAAAATATTTCTTTTCTTTTTTTTTTAATTGGAGAAAAACTGCATACGGTCTAGGACAGTATAACAGAATTGAAAACGCAAAACATCTCTACTTGCATTTAACATTCCCTTTGCTGCTCAAAGTACCCATTAAGAACCATAAGATAACCATTGTGCTACTTTTGTAAACTTTCAAGCTTTATGATACCTTGAGTAATCTGCATTCAATCTACGTAAGACGTTCAAGTCAAACCGGGATTCGTGTTGACGTTTCTGGTGAATGAAGGCGTAAAACCACTTTACCGACATTTACAGAAGACTTTAAGCACAGTACAATGATGAGACTCCTAGCCGCAGTAAAAGCGTTATTTTTTTAAAAAAAAGGCCGAATGACCTTCTTGAGCGAGGTTGTCTCGTGAACATTCAGTGAGTGGAACGCCTGATTCTTGAAAATCAACACATAAGCTTTACATTTACATTTAGGCATTTGGCAGACGCTCTTATCTATTGCGTAAGTTTCTGTCATTGGATACTGTAGATCCTTACAATTGGTTACTAGGTTACTAACTACTGTAAGTACCATCAGTCAAAAACGTGGGTGGGGGGTTGTTTAAAGATTGGATAAGACTATCTTTATCCTAAAGATAGGATAACCAATCACTAACTTGCAGAAGAGATGCATCTGTCTGAACTGTGAACTGTACACACAATCATTCACCAACACCACTTGCACATTACAGGAACTCAGCTGGAAGTTATTGCCACACCTCCTGATGGTCCTGACCTCGCTCCAAGCCATTACTTCATGTTTGAGCCATTAAGGGAGGGGTTTGAGAGTCTACCCTGGAAACATTCCCAGTGGGATGAGATGCGGGATGAGTCACTTATTGACAGAAGTTTAGAGACCTGGGCACACATCATTACACGGAGAACCGTAGACAGTATAACACAAATAAAAGAACAGAATCAGAATTGCACTACTGAAATGTAAAACACCATCATGTCACCCACTAAAGATACAACTACACAACAAATTTGACATGAACCTAAATAGTGGGTTGATTGGGTTGTTTTCTGCTCCTATTTGCTGTTTTGTGAACTTGTAAGGAAGCGTTTCATCAGTCTATCTGTAGAACTGAGAACTTAACTTGGAGTGTTCGGAGGATGAACATTGCTTACGTTGAATGTTGCTTTACTCTGTGTGGTATCAGCGGTCTTATCATTTTATTGCATGTCACATTGCAGGAGATGATGGCAGTAATATCTCGGGTAAGTCCTGTAACAGAATGTGCGATATCTGTTATGCGCATGTGTCCTGTTAGGTGAGATTATACCAACAGGATTCCCTCTTGCAATAATATTCTGCTATTTGTGATTTGTCTATTTTTGTTGTTTTTTGTAGTCAGCTGAATAATTCCTTTAAAAAAAAAGAAAATTTATGAAAATCATATAGCATGAAGCAGGCTTTACTCTTGCTACTTAACAAAGTGTCTGCTCTGTACAAAGTTATGTGTTCGGTAAAAGTGCATGCTGTGTATAGTTGGCGGTACGCTGTGTGCGCCGATTATACTTGTGTACATTCTGTACGCTTGGTGAACACAGATTGGTCACAGTGTGGCACGACATCTCAGCGGGTACCACTGTTTTACAACTCCAGGGTCCAAGGTTCGATCCTAAGCTCCGGTTAGTGTTTGTGTGCAAGTGCGCATGTTCTGTCTGTATTTGAGTAGGCCAAGAAAACACACCCGTAGATGGATTGGTGATGGGACATTGCCCCCTGGTGTGAATGGAGGTCTGAATGGTGTCTTGTGATAGTCAAGCATCCATTTAAAGGTATATTTCCAACTTGTGTCCAGCATTCCTAGGGTCCAGATCCACCGCAAACCTGATTAAGATAAAGGGTCAATTTGATTGATTGATTAGTTACTTTAAAGTTGAATGAATTCACTGAGGAACATTAAATTAATAGCATAGATTGGGTGGAAAAAAAGTTTTTTTTTTTTTTTTGAAGATCCAAGATGGTGTCACAATAAAAAAAGAAAAACACACTAGAACCAGACCTAATGACGTTTTTCAGACCATTTAAAGCTCCCACAGTTTGTTGTTTCATACTTATCCTTAAATCGATTTATTAAATCCTTTTTCCCCTGATCATTCTATACACAATACTCTGCAATGCCAAAGTAAAAACATGTGTTTTGACTGATTTCTATAAAAAGAAAAAAAAGAGGAAAGACTGACATATCCTATTTATAGAAGTATTCAATCTATTTATTGAGACTTTATTCTATCAGTGGTCCTTGAGGTGCTTCTAGAACTTGACTACAGGTCAATGGAATTCAATGGACATAATTAGGAAAGACACAGATCTGGGAAAGGATACTAGAAAATTTTTGCAGCATTGAAAGTGTCCAAGAACATGGTATCCTTCATCATTCCCAAAATGGAAGATATTTGGACCAACCAATAGTCTTCCTAGATCTGGCTGCCCAACCAAGCTGAGTAATCCGGGATGAAGGGCCTTGGTCAAAGAGGTAATCAAGAACCCAAGGGTCACTATGAGTGACATCCAGAGTTCCCTTGTGGAGATAGACAAGACTTACAGAAGCACAACCATCACTGCAGCACTCCACCAATCAGGGCTCTATGATAGAGCACCCAAACAGAAAGCCATTGCTGACTAAAGGTACATGACAGCCTAAGGTCCCTGGAGGTCGCTCAGACCATGAGAAACTAAATCTCCTGGTCTGATGAAACAAAAATTAAACTTTCCAGAACCAGGAAATCAGGCAATTCATATCACTTAATTAAAACAATCCTTACAGTCAAACATGGTGGTGGTAGTATCATGTTGTGGGGATACATTTCTGCAAGGGAAAATGGATGCAGAAAAATAAAGACCTCCCTGAATGAAAACCTTCTCCAGGTGGATCAGGATCTCAAGCTGGGCCAACGGTTTACATTTCAACAAGACAATGACCCGAAGCGCCCCACCAAGAAAACACAGGATTTGCTTTAAAACAATGCTGTAAAAGGCATGGAGCAACCTAGCCAGAGTCTGGGCCTGAAGCCAACAAAGCTTGTCTGGAGAGACCTAAAATGACTGCCTACACAACCTGGATGATCTTGAATGATTCTGCCAAGAGGAATTAAAGAAAATTCCAGAAGAAAGGTGTGACAAGCTTTCAGCATCATTCACAAGCAGACTTGAAGCTGTAACTGCCGCCATTTTAAGATGAGTGTGAAACAACAAAATGTGGAAAAGCTTGAAAGAGTCTAAAAACTTTGTGTGACTACAAAAGGAAAATAAACTCTGAAATAAATCTCCAAAATAAAGTCTGATATCATATTTGTATACTGTCCAAACAGTCATGACAAATGGACATTTGTAAATGAAAATGAAAGCATCTCAGGACTGAAGTCGTAACAGACATATGCTAAAAATATCCTCTGTATAAAAGAAAGGTTAAAACTCACTCTTTTAATGATATCTTTACGTTTCATACATTGGAGGACCAGCAACCAGTCTCCGAAAAATTGTCCAGCCAGAATTTAATAAAACTTTGCCAGTTCTTAGGTATTTGCCTGAAGTTAAACCTGCGTCAAGAATGAAATCAAAATGTTAGGCAGGAGGAAAGTTATAAGCCAAATTAGAAACCACAAGTTTTGACAGCGTACTACGCATCGACCACTTAAATCTTAAATCGACCACTAGACAGAATTTAAAATTTTTGCAGTACTTAAGTAAACATAAACTTTTCTATGTCTTCTCTTTCCTGTTGATTGTAATAAGATGACATGGCAGTAGTTTCACAATCTTGCTGTGAACTATGTAAATGTTGTACAATTTCCTAATATTTAGCCACCAATCCAGTGGAAACCAACATCATAAAATGTCTCACCAAACAGCAAACATTTTGTGAAATTACAGTTAAGTACTTTGTTGCAGGCAGACATGTACGTGGGCTTCAACCTGAAATAATAATATTAAGGATCACATAAAAGCTGATCAGCTTATTTTTAGCTTTAACTTTTGAATTATTTTTACAAACTCTTCAGAAAGTTATTTACGGGAGTATATAATACAACTCCTAAGGACCTGTGATACATTCTTGGGTCTCACCAATAATAGAAAAAGAATGAAATGCTTTAACTTCCTCCTAAACAAACAGTCACTGAGAAACTGATTATAAACCAGAGGCACACTGACTGACTGACTGACACTTGATGATAAAGCATTAGGGTTTGAACTTTTGCTCCGGGTTCCTGTAGGATTGAGGACTTGTTGCGTTTTCTGGAAAACAACCCCGCCTCTGTGCGAAAGTAAATACGCCCCGGTGTGTTGGTTAAAGCGTCGTAGCTATAAAAAAAAAAAAAATTCAAAAAGGAAAAAGAAGAAGAACACGAAGAAGGGGTGTTACGGTAAAAAGAAGAGGGTGTTTTCAACTTTTGGCACCCCCCCTCGTGTGGAGAGATGCTCGCAGCCTCCCCAGCACCGTCCCCTTGGAGACTGCACGAGCAACACGTGATGCAGCAGCGCTTATCAGCTTTAGGGAGCAGCGCTGCTTCGGAACGCGGAGAAAGAAAAACAGCCGAAAAGTGACTTTTGACGTCGGTTTGTTGAGGGACGTCGACGGATTTCGCGGTTTTCAGCGTTTTAGGAGGAAAGCAATGTGTCGCGGTTAGTCGACGAACTTTGCACATCCTCTAAAAACGCCATTTTGGGCGCTCCTCTCCGGAACGAGTTTGCAACAGTGGGAGGTTTTTTTTTTTTTTTTTCTCTCTCTCTCTCTCTCCCCCCCCTTTCGTTCTCTCCAAAGTCCATCATCTGCTTTTCACCATCATCACGGAGCGCAGCAGCAGGCTGGCCGGCCAGGAGCCACTCCGCCGTGAGTCTTTAGGCAACTTTTATGTTGATAAACTTTCTCAGTTTGTTTGTTTGATTGATTGATGAGTTACTTTGTAGCTTTCATCTCCCCGCCTCGTGCGCATTGCGTTCGCGTTTGCGCGTCGGACTTTATTACGCATCAAAGATAAAAGTCGGAAAGTTTGTAGAGGGAGAAGGAAAAGAGAAAGACAGAAAGTGGGGATAGAGCCAGGATGATGTTCGAAGTGTGTGCGTGTGTGTGAGGGTTTTTTTTTCTCTCTCTCTCCTCTCTTCCTTCTCTTCTTCCTGCTTTCACTCTCTCTCTCCTCCGAAAGCGTGCAGGAATGCGGCCGGGCGTTCAGACCGACTTTACCTGCGGTGCGATCTCGCCTACCTGTGCGCCCAGAAACGGAAGTTCATCCCGTGGATGTGGGGCGACTTTTTGTTTCTGTTCAGACTTAAAAAGTTAATGATCCGTCGAGCATCTGAGTTCCATCTCCGGACTTTGCTCGCTCGCTCACTCGGTCGGTCGGTGTTGGCTGGTTGGAGTTGGTGTGTGTGTGTGTAAGAGGGGGGGGGATCTACACGTTTCCCTACACGGTTTGACCTTGCCAGGACGTTTGCTGGTTTCTTGTTTGTTTTGGATAAGTCCCGAAAACACGTTGAGTTCTTTCTAATTCTAATCCCTGCTCTTGATGATGTTTCAGCTCTTAAAAAGAGGAAGTTGCGCTTTCTTGTTAGAAAAAAAAGGAAACATTGTGAATACTATCAGATCGCAAGGTTAAACTCTGTTTCCAAAGTTTTGCGTTGTTTTTTTTCTTCTTCTTTTTATTTCTTCTCCTTGATGTTCCCTTGATGGGGTGCCCTGTGTGCCCTCCTCCTCCTCCTCTTCCTCCTGATCCTCCTCCTCCTCCTGCTCCTTGTCACGGTTCCTCTTTGGAGAGAGAGGCAGAAAAGTCCACATCCGCATGAGCTGCCGTTCACACGTTCACATTCCGTCACGAAATTCTACACTAGATGAGGCCTGCAGATGCACCACCACCACTGACTCACACCCCTATCTCTTCGGCTTACTTTACCACCACCACCACTAGTACACACAGGTAACATCTCAAGCAACAACCTATCCCGTCAACCCGATCTCTTTTTCTAGTTTTTCGAATCGTTAAACCAAAATCCATCCTCAACGAGTTATGTGATACGTGATGTATTTATATGCGGCACGGTGGCTTAGTGGTTAGATCTGTCACCTTACACCTCCAGAGTCCAGGTTCGATTCCCACCTGTGTGTGCATGGAGTTTGCGTGTTCTCCCTGAGCTTGGTAGGTTTCCTCCAGGTAGTCCGGTTTCCTCTCATGCACATTAGGCTAATTTATCATTCTCAAATTGTCCGTAATGAGTCTGTGTGTGTGTCCTGGAATAACATTCCCGTAGTGTGTGAATGTTGAACGAGTTCCTATGAAGTTCATAAAAAAATAATAATATAAATGCAATAGGTAAAATCTAACACCATTGGCCTCCACAGTCCCTAGTTGGACTATAGAGGTTCCTAGATGGATGGATGGATGGATTTATGCACCGTATCTTGTTGCTATTCTTAGTAGTAGAAGTTGTTTCTATAGTGATGTCACAAGGTATCCCAAAATTCTCAAGACATTCACTAGATTGGATTTAAAAAAAAAAGTATAAAGCATCATCTACATGATTGCTGTTTCTTTGTAAACACACACCATGACGTTTCTTCCTTGTCTGATGTGGCAAGCAATCAGAGAACCAGGAAGCGCTTGATCCAAACATTCCTTTATGTAAAGAGGCTTATTATTATTATTTTTTTTTTGAGAAACCTTGTATGTTTATGCTGGCTTTAGCAATCCTGGTGCTAATTCGCTGATATTTTTAGCGTACTTCTAATCAAGTTTAAAATTTTACCAAGGCCAAATGTAAATGGTTGGGAACTTCCTTTTTTTAATATATTTTTTGTCCTGTATAACATTGGTCCCAGAATTCAGTGCAACTAGTGCCGACTGTGACAGGTTGTGTTAGTCAGCGATGGACTGTATAGTATGACATCGCTGATCGACAGGATTCAACAAGTGTTGCCTCGTCGCGGTCTTTTTAGGTAGAGATCAAGCAAAGGGCTGATTTGGCTACTAAATATAATTTTTGTTCAGTATTAGTTTTGAGAACCCCGTATATAATGACAGCTGTGTTTGGGAAGAAAAACATCAAACATTTGTACCACATGTTCTAGATTCGCTAACACGTTTTCATTAGTAGAAACTATTGGGTTTCCTTACATGACATCATCCCTAACATTAATTACATTTAAGTTTTTATTTGGGATCTGCACTATGAAAGCCTCCTGATGGCATTAAACCTGCTATTATTTTAATTAAAAACCTTCAACTACTTTGGTTTTCAAATTGTGAGCTACTTATCATTCCCTATAAATAACGTGTACAGTATGTCTCTACTATTTAGAGTATATTGTCCAGGCACTAGCTTGTTGCATAGCATTGTTAGATTATACTCCTTCAACCACGGCGGCTAAACTCTTGAAACGGGCCAAGATGTAGCGCATATGATGTCATTTTGGACAGCGTGCTGGTCTAACAAGGTCATCTACCCTGATGGAGGAGATGATACGGATAAAGAACTGTGTTTTGCATAACTACAAGTCTGACAGGCGAAACCAGCAGATGGAGGAGTCTTGTGAAGCTCGTTTTACGGCGTGCTTGAGCAGACATCTTGTCATGGAGTGCGCAGAAAGCTCGTGCTTTAGTGAGGTAGTGTATTCATAGCAAAAAAACAGGCTGGTGAGGGAACAACTGTTTATAACGGCTGTAAGTAGTAACAGTAACTAACTTGTCTTGACGTTATAGGTATAACTGGATACTCATGGATAAAAGTATAATGGGTCGTTCCTTAATAATAATGATAATAATAATAATAACAACAATAAATATAAAATAGAAAACTTAGGGATGCGTTATACATACATAAATGATGATGTAACATATTTACATTTGACAGATGCAGCAGATCTTATAATATAAATTACAGAACTAAATGTAAATCTGGATAGTTTAGTTGTATAGAGGCATTTTATATGGTATCAAAGTGTAAAAAAAAAAAAGATGATGTGGTTCAGTAAATAAACAGGTTTATTTCATAGAGTACAGACAATCCAGCTCCGCCCCTTATCGAGGAACCACCCAAAGTTGTTGCTTCTTTTGTTCAGAAAGTTTCCTGAAGCGTCATTGATTACTCTCAAAGTGCACAAGAGGAATCTTGGCCCTGGTTTCGCTCTGCTTCTCCTGCTCGAGCATCTCAGACTGCAAAACATTTTTATTTAGGTCTACGGTGTGAAAAAATCCTTGATGTATTTTGGGACATTGTTTGTTCAGCCTTAGCCTAGGACAGTTTCCACATTCTTCAGTGCTGGTGGGTCATCTATGGTCATCTTTCTGAAGCTCATATCATCAGCTTCCACCACCACCGTGCCTGACTGTGAAGCTTTGAGGTTGCACACCTTGAGCTCGAGTCTTCCAGAACAGACATTTGATTGCTTTAAAGTTTCATCTGTCATATCATCCTTGTACAAGCACAAGAAGCTTCGGAGCGCAGTTCCGTGTAACGCTATGTCACGAGCATTAAATAACCAGAACAGAATTTCTACATGAGTAAAAAAAAGAAAGGAGTACTATACAGTTATGACTAAGTGGTGGCGAGAGCTTTCACAAGCTTGGTAGAGGATTACAGGCTGCAGTGCTTTAGAGTTTATACGTACATGATTCTAGCATAAACTGAACTTTTATCACTCTGATTAAACTGAATCTGAGCTAAAACATTCCTGTTATCCCGATGTAACTCTGATCTGTATTTAGTATTTCTTGTTAAAAATCGTGTGCAATTTGTACATGGAAAACAGTTCGCATTGCCACGATGCTAATTCTATGATTACAATTCGTTTTACAAAATGCAACAGCAAAGCGTTTGCCCTAAAATAAATTGGCCCATCACAATGCAACATGGCATATCAAGATGGCAAAACTGCCTGTGCATTCTGTCTGGCAATGATGTCATGTCATTACTTGTTATTACTCCTCACTCTTTTGGAGTGCTAGTAACCAGTGAGAAGTGGAAGTTAGCATTTCCTGCGCGTGTGGCGTAGCAGTCTAAAGATGCACCAGCTTATGTTATATATGTCTCAGAGGAAAGACAAGACATGGGAGAGAACAAGTTATTGGATGGGAAAATAGCAGGAGGAAAGTTGCCAAAGTGTCCAAGTAAATTTCAGTCCCTTTATCTGTAGGCTCATATAAATGACAAAAGCAATCTCCGGTGATTTTAATAATTTAATAATATAAAGCATAGTCATGCAATACAGTCATTTAGAAAAGTCTCGAATCCTCTCGAGATATATGGAAAAAGTGCAATACTAATTGACCAATAAAAGGAAATACGTTATCTTTCGGTAGAGGATGAAAATACTTTTTACAACAAATCTTGAAATAAACTTATTTTGTATTTATTCTTATTTAATTTTTATTAATTCATGTTTAGGAATGTAATAAATCGTATAAATCCTATGAACGGAATAGCAGCACTTTATTAAAAACTCACTTCTAAACCCTCCACATGATCTGGTTAAAAAATTGGCTTGTTTTCTTTTAGACCAGAACAATTTGTGCTTCTTGGATCTGCGTGAAGGCTGTGATTCATCCCAAAATCCAGAAACACCATAATTCCAGCATGCAATAAAATATTTAAGGCTTTTTTAAATAAAAAAGGAGCTCATTCTTCATTATGTAAAGTTCCACCAAGATGGCCGAAGTAGCAAAAATAGTCGTGACACATCGTAATTTATTTATTTAATTATTATTTTTTTACTATTTCTGAAACTCACTAGACGATAGCTTTGTTAAAATAACATTTTCGGATTTTGTAATGCTATAAAACTCAATTATACGTCTTTCAACTAAAAGTGATCCTAATATTTGATGAAAACATATTGAGGGTTTAACAATTTGTCAATGTTCTATTCTATTATTGTATTGTCCAGCCCTAATTCCCATGATTTAACAGCATGAGCATTATATGAGCCAGAGACGACTATGATAGCAAAAAATTTGCATGGATTTGGTAAGACGAAGGAGTGGATGGAGACCAGTCGGTTCAGCTGGTTATGTCCATGCCTTCCCTGCTAGTGATGGGCGATCACTCGTTCAGAGGAGAGGTGGGCATCCTGTTTCACTCCTGCGCTATTTTTAACGCATCTATTTTAGATAAGATTATGTTCCCTTGGCCTTAGAGCATTGGAGAGCTGGTTAGGTGCTGGGGTGTTGACTGATCTACTCTACCTGTGTGTAGGAGGTGAGCTGTTCTCATAAAGCTCATTGAATGCCTCCTATAATTCGGTAGAGTTACAAACTTATTAGTATAGAAATGCATTATATATATATGTGTAAAAAAATGCTTAGTTGGCTTGAATTTTGATGTCACACTGTTAGGAAAGACAAAGCAAAAAAAAAGCAGAATCAGTTGGGTCAGATTCAGTAAGATGGGAGAAGGATAACAGGAAATGAAGTACTGTAGCATGTGTGTGAATGAAGGAAGTAAAAAACACAGTGGTGACAGCAAGCGCTTACTGAAAGCGAACTCTATGCGGAGTGTCTTATACAGTGTTCAAGGTGAACGTGCAATTTAACATCTAGTTAAAACCACAGCAATCACCCCCTTGTGATTTCAATTTCTCCTCAACTTTTAGCTCTTTCCACGTTTACAGCATGATGACGAATCAACATAAGACGCCTACAAGGCGAACAATGTAAAGTCTCATCCCAAATGAGTGTATAGCAGTATTGGCTTTAGATGAGTTATTTTGTTGAGATACAGGAACGATATATAGTTAAATCTATAGCATTGACCATAATGTTTTAAGAAGTTAATTCTGGACATTAGTGTTATCTCACTAAGGTTAGCGAGTCTAGTTTGTTGTTAAGTAGAACAGAACTACACGTACAACGAAGTTCACAGGTTTATGTAATGTGCTTTATCATTTTTATAGACGTGGAGTTTTTAATAGTTAACAATGAAATCTGCAACATTACACAAAAGAAGACTTAATTCAATGTCGGGACTTTGGAAAGTCAAATGTAAAACTGATCTGTTCTGTGATTCACTGAGAGCATGATAAGGTAACCACTAGGTTTCTTAAGAACAAAAAAGAGCCTAGTAAAGGTTTGCTAAAGGTTTATAAATGCTATACCTTGAATGATCAGTGGAACAAACTTGTTTTAAGGATGTTCTACAGCTTTAAATACAACTACACATGGATATGGTTCACTATAAAATGTGATGATGCAATACCTTCAGGTTGTGTTTGAAAGCAAACATCAAAGTACAATCATTCGTATTGCATTTGGTTCAAATTAAGATGCTGAAGTTGGCAAAAAGATGTTCTTTGTCTTGTTGCACTATTAGGGGAAGTTCTTCAGTTTGTCCAATCTGGCAACTGACTTGCGCCATCAGCAGCTCTAGTGATCTGTGCCTCATTCTGCAATGTTTCATTTAAGTTAATTAAAACCAATTTTCCTCATACTCATGCATATGACAAACAATGACTAAACGATAGAGAGCGCCACTTAAATGTGGCTAAATCCAGACAAAATCCAGTAATGCAGCTCAGCCTTTGCGGCTCAACAGTTACCATAGACACACGTTAACAAAGTCTAATGGGTGCTATTACTTTTGTACCGAAATTATGTTTAGAATTAATTGTCTTAGTTTGTGAATTTGTTTTGTATAATTTTTATCCATTGTATTAGAAAAGGACAGTTTACACCTAGTTTTTTTAAATTGCGCATTTGAAATGTAAAAATTCATTTATTCGTGTGTATGTTCACGCTGTAGGTTAATGTTAACACTGACGTACAAAAAAAGTTCTTGTTCACTGGTATTGTGTTTGAGGAGAAGAAGCAGGGTGGGAGGATCTATTTGGGATGATTACGGTTGTTCCAGGATGAATAAAATTGCTCTCCAGGATGATTTTCAGGAAGTTTCTAAAAACAGTTGTTTTCCTGTGAGCTTCGCTGGGCCTCGCTCGTGTGCTCTCTCTCTCTCTCTCTCTCTCTCTCTCTCTCTCT
>JAOTRS010000022.1:14935380-14951631 GCA_028565755.1 Dinotopterus cunningtoni
TCTCCCCCCCCCCCCCCCCCCACTAATAAAAAAAAAAAAAAAAACAAAAAACTCCCCCCCCCCCCCCCCCCCCCCCCTTATTTCTTCACATTAAATTTTATAATAATGTAGATTAAATTAAAGAAATTGGAACTAATGATTTACTGTGTCAGGCTGCACAATTTAAAAATAGGTTGTTTATGTAGCAACCTCAGCAGCAACCTCATTTCCCCTCCCGTCCGTTCCATCCATTCCAGTATACTAAGTTTTTTTTTTTTTTTTTATGTTTCTTATGTTTTTTTATGCTTGAATGATTAATAAGCCTATTTTCAGAGTACTGTAAACCATATTTCTTTGTCCTGTCTCTTCCTCAGCACAATACAGAGATCGGGGGGAATGACCACTCGTGCAGCATCTGTGGAAAGGCGCTGAGCTCGGCCAGCTCTCTGGATCGCCACATGCTGGTCCACAGCGGAGAGAGACCCTACAAATGCTCGGTGTGCAACCAGACGTTCACCACCAATGGAAACATGCACAGGTACCAAAGACCTTCATATTCAGAATCCAATCTGTTAGAATACAATAGCAGTTTTTACTACTCTTAGCTTTGGGGCCTTCAAGGAATAGGAATATCTCCATTTAAGATCACATGCCTCATTAATCGCAGCCAGGCAAATGCATTTCAACTGATAATGTGACTTCTTATGGTAAGTGGTGGCACCAGGACTAATTAAAGGGGTTTCTCCTTATTTGCTCGTGAATAACAAATATTTTTGGTCATCATTTTAAACCATTGTTTGTTTATCTAGCTTTTTATCATCGCCCAAAAGGAAACAATGGCAACCATCGCTAGTCAACTTATGCTAATACTAACTAGCTACCATGTTACAAATGCTACTTAAGCTAGCGTTGATGTCGTCATAGGAGGGATTTCTGGCTTCAAAAATCTCCCGTTCATCAAAACCACCAAATATATGTTAGCAACGGTATAAGACCAGGCCTTTCTAACAGGGATTACTAACACTTTCAGGGATTTCTAACATAATGAAACTACTCAGTCCTGTTTGGTGTTATGGAATTACCTTTGCTAAGTTCAATGCTGTTTCAAAATGGCTAAATTCAGAAAACTGCTGCTTACCAAGTGATAGCTAGATAGTTTTAAGTGTCATAACATGAGATTGTTTTTTATATATACTGTACATGGCAAAATATTTTGAGAGGTCTTGATAGCCTTTGGTCTCGTCTGTGTTGTTAATGAATCGCAATTTTTTTGCCTGGTGATTCAGGTATCGCCTCACTGACTTTAAGTTATCATGTGCGTTAGAATCCCCATGTGCTCACAGCCACTTACAGCCTTTAACCCGCGCACTCACTCTCCCGCTGAGTTTTGAGACTTTGAAGGCGTTTGAGGAGGTAAAACATTGCCGTTTATTTATAATCCTCCAGGTGGTAAACTCTGACTTAATCACACATTTTCATCCCATGTTGTTGTTGTTGTTGTTAGTCTTTCGGCTGCTCCTGTCGAGGGGTCGCCACAGCGGACCATTCGATCCGCACAACAGCTTGGCACAGGTTTTATGCGGGATGCCCTTCCTGACGCAACCCCTCCCATTTTTATCCGGGCTTGGGACCGGAACTGCATCCAGTGGCTGGGGTTTGAGCATTGGCTCGTAATCAAACCCGGGCCTTCCGCATGGTGGTAGAAGTACTGTATGTGGTAGGAGTAAAATATTTGCTACGTTTAATTAGAAATAATGATTATGGCGGATCTCAGAGATACGTGCTGCTTAGTAAAATGTTAAACTCTTGTATTTGAAGTTAGTTTGTATTGTATAAGTGCTGTGCTTGGATTTTATGTGAGAAAACTAATGTAAAAACCATAAGGAACGGGCCACATTTAATTAATCATTTAACATTTTTAAAGGTTTAAAATTGTAACAAAACCGGAGAAAATTGTAATATCGAACTGAGATATTTATAAAATTGTGATACTCATAGAATCGCACTTTTAATCGAATCGGCACCCTGATATCGTGATAATATCGTATCAGTAGGTGACTGGTGATTCCCATAACTAGTTTACTCTAGCTTTATCCTGTATACAGGGACTCGGGGTGGGGGGCTGAAGCCTCTCCCAGGAGACTTTAAGGTAGGAGGTGGGGTATACCCTGGACAGGGTGCCAATCC
Source organism: Dinotopterus cunningtoni (assembly GCA_028565755.1). Classification (NCBI taxonomy): domain Eukaryota; kingdom Metazoa; phylum Chordata; class Actinopteri; order Siluriformes; family Clariidae; genus Dinotopterus; species Dinotopterus cunningtoni. Next base: position 14,937,547 of record JAOTRS010000022.1, read on the forward strand.
ATCACAGGGCACACACTCACACACATTTACACACTGTGGGCAATTTGGAAACGCCAGTTAGCCTCATGTGCATGTCTTTGGACTGTGGGAGAAAAGCTAAGTACCTGGAGGAAACCCGCCAAGTGGGAGAACATGAAAACCTCCATGCACACAGACCATGAGGTGGGAATCGAACCCGGACCCTAGTGGTGCAGGGCGGTACTGCTAACCACTAAGCCACCATGCCGCCTCCATCATGAGTTGTTATTGTCAAAAAACAGCATTGCACATGTGTCATATAGGGGGAAAAAAAATTTTAATGCCCTTTTTTAATTTCAGATGCTCATAAATTGTCTTAACAGATGTATATTTATGTCAAACACAATGTTTTTCTGCAAACTAGAAGCACTTAGCTTTAGCCTTTTTTCACTTTTGGTCTTTGCCACAGATTGCTGTGTAGAGAATTAAAAATAAACAGATCATCACTGGAAGTGTCAAAGAGGCAGTAAATATAACATCTAAGCAAAAAAAAAAAAAGAAGAAGAAATATAGAGCTTACAGAGAAAGTTCACACATGAAATCATGCTAATGGTTTGAAAGTATCATGAGCATGTGTTAGCCAAACTGTTGCTTCTGTGATGAGGGAGCAAAAGGTCTGTGTGATGTCTCGGCTGATGTGTGAACTCCGTTCAGTTCCCCTTGCCGTGTGTTGCATCAGGGTCTTAAGATAGAGATGTATGCGCAAGCTTCTGTGTCTGTGTGTGAGAGATAATTCTGTTTGCACGCTGCACTTCAGTGTGTGTTTGTGCCCGTTTTCGTTTGTGGTGGCGCGGCTATGGGATGAGCATAGAGGCCCTCCTTGTGCAGTTGAGACATGCAGGCATTCCAGATGGGGGTGGGAGAAGAAAAGGAGTCTGAGTGTGTGTGTGTGTGTGTGTGTGTGTGTGAACGGGCGAGAAAGAGTAGGAGAAGGAAAAGGAGGGGGTGGGGTTTGGTAAAAAGATGTACTGAGTATCGTTTGTGTGCTTTAGGCCATGTTGTGGCTGTTTTGCCTTCCAGATGTGATAAGGAAGTGCTGTAAAGGAGGGCACGTCTCTGTGTTTTGTGATCGACGACCTCGCTGATCGAATCGACTCTGGATATTCTGTTGTCATTGCTAAACACAGGAGGCGAAACTTTCGCTGTGCTCCACAGCACCCTCTGGCTGTAGAGTGCAGGCATCGCAGGAGGAAAGTTCCGTGCAATGCAATTCTGCATCAAGTCATCTGAAACCCGGGAACACTTTTAACTCCTCGCTCTTCTGGCGTACGCTCATTGTTTGCTCAGTGTGTTCACTGGCTTTCTTTGGTGACGGGTTTGTGAGCGAGGCCAGAGAGCTGCGATGTGAGATGGAACAGGATTCAGGCTGCCGGGGTTGGGTCCACATATGGACGGCCCCTCGCTCCATCTACTCTGCTATTAATATCCATCCCCCGGCTGCAGAATGTAAAACAAGCTTCTGAGCGCTGGGCCTGCTGACATTTATTCTCCCTCTCTCTCGGTCAGGCATGTGTGCTCTCACAGAGGTAGACATGCATTAGGCCTGTCAGATGTCACCCAAAATGCCATTTGAATTTCCACTCCATAAAACGTCTCTTCTTGCATTCATGTTGTTATCCAGCAGAGAAAGAGCAACATGTGTGCGCGTGAATATGAGATTGTGTTGCATGGATTTTGTCAGCTTAGTGGAAGATTCAGTTAGGCTTAACATTGGAGACTCAAGATGTGAAAGCGATTATTTCCAATGGTGCACCTACAACACGCTTATCATCAGGGTATCGATAGATACATACACTGAGGTGATGATATACATAATGTGTCAAAGTCTGAACTACCTAAAGGTCCAGTTCTTTTATGAATCTAACAGGGGTCTCAGAGCTTCCCAAAGTGTGTGTTTGGTTCAGTTCAGCCATTTTTCATCACTTATACTGTATATTCCTGCACATCGTAATTCTTTATTCTTTGCAAATCCTAACTATATTAGGAAGCTGGGATCAGAGCCAATATATGGCGCCCCTGGAGCAGACCAGCTTAAGGGCCTTGCTCAAGAGCCCATTAGCGGCTACCTGGTTCGAACTGGCGACCTTCCGATCATTAACTCAGAGCCTAAACACACGCCCTGGGCCACCACCGTCCCATGTTAATGCTCCAGTTGAAATACCCCTCAGATAATGCACTTGCTTCAACGCCCTGTTTCACTCCTTCACTTGACACACCATTTTAGTGTTTTATGGTAAATAAGCTACAGTACAGTTGAACCACACCCCTCCAGAAAACAGCAGAGCTGAGGAACAAGCTGGGAGAGGGTTTCCCTTATAGGTCCCTTAAGGCCACATTAGAGGAAAAAAACTATTGGCTTGTTTAAGCACTTGGCTTTATAAAAGATAGAAAAAAGGAAAAGCAAAGAAAGTATTTTTTTTCCACTTTTTGTTTACACACACACACATGCACACACTGGAGACCCAGCTGAAGTAAATCTTTCCATCTGCTACTTTTATAAATGAACTCAATTACAAAAAAGGTAATCTTTTAAATAGATGTATTTCATTAAATTTGGCCTGATTCTGGATTTTTTAATTTTTTAAAAAAAACTTTGATGGATGCTTCAAAGTGACCTTTGAGATTTGTAACAGCTGCACTGTGAAGGCCTGAATAAAAAACAGGTTGCGGCATAGGGTGTGGGTGTAGGGTATAGGGTCCGTGCACGTGCCATCAGGTATATTGGGCGCATGCATGCTCCCCTCCCTGGAGAGATCCTTACAGGGGCAATTTCGTGCAGGGTTTTGAATAGATATTATTATTAACATTTCATGAATAGTGCTTTATTTTGTAATTTTGGTCATTAAAGTTGAATATTCTAGATCTGAATGTTAACGAAGAAAGTATTACCAATATGTCTCAGTCTCCATTGATTTTAATTGATATAACTTCAGATAACTTCAGCTGCAATTCATGCCATAAGTCTATATATGTTATTAAATAATCTGTTTAAGAAAGTGGTAAATGGCAAACCTCGACAACCAGTGGAACATGAGAGCAATTTTTATGTTTGAGCGACTTTACTTGCCAAATAGTAAGAAATGGCGTTCCAATAATCCACCTCCTCCATCCTTTAAAAAAAAAATTTTTTTTTTTTACTTTGTCTCAAAAGTCTTAAGTCTATGCACATAACCTCATCTCATTTGTCTGTAATAACCCTGCAGTCCTACATACTGTACCACCAAGTCAGGTTCTTTAGTAACGCACTGTTTAACCAATAGCTTCGGCTCATGAAACATCATGAGGTACATACTGTGTCTGGCAGAACCTGAAAGGTGGGTTTGTTCCTGCAAACCGCTGCAGGGAGGGGGCAGCACACGTTGCAGCATGTCATAGTGTGGCTTTCCTGCGACTCGCTACCCTCCGACCCCTAGGAGAGAAAGCCCTCTGCTGTCAGCACGGAGCATGTACATTTCCACAAGCTCATGCAGTTCATTGAACTCCAGATTCACATATTAGCTCTTTAACTGTAGAGCCCTCCAGGTCTTGATCCAAATTTGCATTTAAAATTTGATAACTGCATGAGATCAAATACAAAGCTGCAAAAACTGGTCTGTTTATAATTATGCACTTCTCTGGAACTTTGCAGTATGTCAAAGAGTAACTGATCTTATTTGATAATTATGACATGTATAGCATGCACATTATATATGTACAGAATGTATACAGAAATTGTTGGTCCATTCAGTTTACTTGAATAAGAGTGTCTTGGAAACGTTAAGCATAGTGCATATTAAAAACACAAGAAATGAGAAAAAAATATGGACACTTCAATTGTCATTTATTAACCATACCAGTGAAATACCAAGTAGTCTGGCTTTGCTTTCTTGTCAGTATATTGTCCTCCCCTGATCATGTAGCCTTAAAGGCCACAAATTATGAAGAATGCATCACTTTGTAGTCATTTTTTTACATTCAGTTGTGAAAACAAAAGACACAAGGAAAAAAAAACATTCCCTGCTTTTTTTTTATTATTATTATTTGAGCTTGTTTCTCAGCTCTGCTGTTCTCTCAATGGGCGTGGCTCATCAGTAGCTTATTTGGAGGAGGGTGCAGTAAAGGACACACAAGCCGAAGGAGTGGGTCTCTTATATGAGATCACAACAGAGAAAAACTCTAGTTGGTTTGTTTAAGCCCTGGCCAGTGCAAAAATGAAATAATAAATAAAGAAGCAGGGAATGTTTTTTATTCCTTTGTGTCTTTTGTTTTTACACGAACGCTGGAGAAACGTAGCAAAATATGGGCCCTTAATGGAAAACAGGTGGAATGAGGGTGGATGCTATCGAATTTTGATATGTTCCTTAATTTCATGCCTTTTCATTTTTATAGGCACATGAAAATTCATGACAAGGGCCCAAACGGGGTTCCAGCCTCTCGTCCCATTTCTCCATCGAAGCGTCGCAAGGCCCCCAAGAGGAATCTGAGTATAGAGGATAATGGAGAGAAAACCAGTGAATCACCCAATAAAAAGGTATGATTCCAATAAGAATCATAAAAGATTTGGCATAAGCTACATTTTTAAGATTTTAATTTAATTAGTCCACCTTTTGCTTTAGGTATTTGTGGTTGAGGAATCAGGGGAGCAAAACTCTGATAAACGTGAAGAAGACCTGTTGCACTGTCCAATCTGCTTCAAGACATTCATCTGTAAATATGGTTTGGAGTCACACATGGAGACACATCCTGACACTGCTCTCAGGTAAGCACAAAAAAGTAAGCATTTATATACAGGCATGCATTACCATAGAACAGTGTTAACAGGGTTCATTTTTCTTATGCTAGGTGTAACCTGTGTTGTATCACTTTCCGCACCCATCGAGGTCTCCTCCGTCATAATTCCGTTATTCATAAGCAGCTGCCCACAGATCCCAATGGACGACCATTTATCCAGAACAACCCTTCCATACCCCTCGGCTTCAGTGACCTGTCCTTCATCGACTTTTCTTGCAGCAAGTTCCCCCAAATTGCACAGGTATAAATTTGTCCGGAAAAAAATGCTTTAACTTGAAAGTAGGAGGACTGTAATGTTTCCTTGGGCTTGGGTCTTGAAAAATAATAAATGAAAAAAAATTTTTCTGCAGGTCTGGTGCGAGACAAACTTGCGACGTTGCTCTAGCAAATTCCATAGGTTTATTTGCGAAGTATGCAACAAAGGCTTTCCTCTTCAAGTGTCTCTAGATCTCCACATGATCTCTCATAAGGACAATGATGCTGAACCCCAGAAACAGGAAAATGACACTATTTTAGACACAGCCAAAGATTCCGGAGATTCCAAAGAGTCAGCACCACAGGAGGCCAGCGTGCCTTTAAATGGGAAGAAAGGTTTTATGGAGTGCATTGGTCTTCAGCATTCTTCAGTCGCTAAGGCTGAGAAGCCTGAAGAAGAGAAACAGCAAGAAATTTTAGACAGCATTCGTTTTATTCGTGTCGAGCCCTCTGCAACAAATCTACCTCAAGAGAATAACAGTAGTCTTGGCCTCTGTCTTCTAGATCCAATCTCTCTTCAAGGCTTGAACAAGGGCAATGGTCTCAGCGTTCTTTCACTGCAGCCACTTCAGGGAGGATTGATTGTCCGGCCTATCAGTCAAGCAGGAGTAGAGCTTGCTGACATCCAGCAAATCCTGAAAATGACTGGTGCTATGCCATCTCAGATGACTTTGCCACTGCTTCCGAAAGGACCTGAAAGTCCAGAACCTAAACAAGTTATTCCTCTCAAACCCAAGCCTCTGGTGGCTCCCCGATCGAACATGGGAGCTTCAACGCCTCCGCCAGTCATGAATGCCCAGCAAGCCTCTTCAGGTTGCATCAGCCCGAGCTTGCCACCCCCTGCAGCCCAACTTCTTATTTCCAAACAGTCCTCAAACACCCCTTCTTCCTCATCGTCTTCTTCTCCCACAAATTGGGAGAACACACATCTAGTGGGAGATGGCATAGGGCCAACAATTATGGCCAGTGGGGATATTAAGCAAGAAGACCTCCAAGGTAAAGAGAAAGATATAAGAACCTCAGGTGGCAAGAAAATCCCAAAGACAGAATACCCATGTCGGTTCTGTACACAAGTATTCTCCTTTCCCGGAGGTCTCCAGACTCATATGCGGGCTCATCACTACGGCGCTTCTCCGTATAAGTGTACCATTTGCACCTACACTGCTCCGGACAATGCCACCTTAATGCGTCATTTACAAACACACAGCGGTGAGCGACCCTATGTCTGCCGTCTCTGTCACTACCCTTTCACAGTCAAGGCCAACTGTGAGCGTCACCTGCGCAAAAAGCACATGAAAAACAGTCGAAAAGACATAGAGAGAAACATTGAGTATGTTCCTTCATCCTCAAATGCAGGCAGTTTAGGTGGTGGTACTACACAAGACCTCATGGATTCGGCTACTATTGCTAACACATCCTGTCGCTACTGTGGTGAGGACCTGAAGACCTACAGGGCTCTACAGATTCATCTCAGAACTCTTACTGGCTGTCAGAGGAAACCATTTGAATGTCGCCAGTGTGGAGCAGCCTTCCTTGCCAAGAGGAATTGCATCCATCACTTGCTTAAGCAACACTCAGAAGTCCAAGAGAGGGAAATTGAAAATCATATAAACACTCTTGTCCCTGTCACATCTCCTTCTTCTGTTCAGACCAACTCTCCTGCTCAGTCTCAATCAGGAAAACAGACCCTCATCACCTTCTCTGAAGCTGCAGTTCAAGACCAGCCCTTGGATTTCTCCAGCAAAACTTTGAAGTGTATTAATTCTGATATAAAACTAGACACGTCTTCTCCATCTCTGTCGAATGACTGCTCCATGGAGCCTATCGACCTGTCTATTCGCAAGGACCCAGAAGCAAAGAAAATAAAGACCGAACAAGTTGATACGCCTTCATTTTTTCGCCAGGAGGTCAAGAAAGAACTTCCTTCCCCAAGTACAGCCAAGCTTTTAGGAAAGGTCTCGGGGGTCCATGCATCTCTTCCAGCATCTTTGCCTAGCCTTGCCTCTACTCTGACAAGTGATATGACCAAGCCCCCCATGCGCCTAAAGCCACTGCTGCCGAAACCAGTCGCTTCCTCCAACTCGTCAGAGATGCCCCCTCTGGCTTCCATTGCCCAAATCATCTCCTCCGTGTCTGCTGCCCCAGTGCTGCTTAAAACAGGAATCAACTCTGAAAAAGCTGATGGAGTGATGGGTGGTGAAACACTAAGTGATAAAAAGTGTTCCAATGGCACTGCTAATCCTGGGTCCTCTTTCAATTGTCCTTCCCTTGACGCATCAAAGAGGAGAGGCAAGAAGAGGGCATTCAAGGACGAAATATGTGATTCCTCACATGCTCCTATCGGTGGGTTTGACTTGGAGTCCAGTGGAGAGTTACCAAGTGTGGAGAAAATGCTGGCTACTACTGATGCCAATAAATTTAGCTCTTACTTACAGCTGAGGCAAATGGAGCCAGAAAAGGTGAAGCAGTCTGCAAGTGAAGAAGAGAAAGAAGGAAAGGAAGACAAAGAGAGGATTCGACCACGGAGCAAAGGAAAGAAGAATGCCTACTCGAACTCAGTGCAAAAGATGAAATGTCCGTACTGTCCTCGGGTGTTTCCTTGGACCAGTTCTTTACAAAGGCACATGTTAACACATACAGGTCAGTGTGACAACTCGGCATAATAAACATTTTGCTAACCCCATACGGAAGTAGTGAAAAGTAAACAATAATGTTGTAATGGTGTTTCTTTTAGGCCAGAAGCCATTTCCTTGTCCCCAGTGTGATGCATTCTTCTCCACCAAGTCCAACTGTGAGCGCCACCTTCTTCGAAAGCATGGCATATCCAATCGTAATGCACTGCAGAACACTGGGTCACGCCCAAAAACCAAGGGGGATGATGGGTCACAAGGAAGTACAGGTATGTATGACTGTCACAACCCATAAACTCATTGTTGTACCAACTCATCCTTAAGCCTTATTGGTGCTTATTTAGCATTTAATTTATTTGTAGAAGGTGGTTCTGATGCTGAGTCTACTGTCCTGGTGGATGCTGTCAATCCCATAATAGAAGACAACACCACAACTAATGACATGGACTTGATTGAACAGGATAAAGACAGAGCGACAGAATCACCAGAGTTGATGAAAGATCTAGAAAGCTTACAACCTGTCGAGGATGGTCACATGGACACAGACAGCAACGAGAATGATGAGGACTCTCAGAGCAACAAGAGCCTTGATATTAACGATGCCAGCAAACCATTAGACGTCCCTCTCTCAGAAACTGATCAGGAGCAGCCTGAAATTGCAGAACCTGTAGTGGAACCAGAGGTTCCTCCAACTGAGGAATTTCCTCACACATGCAATACCTGCAAAAAGACCTTCCGGCATGCGACCACCCTTAGCCGGCACCAGAAGATTCATTCGCAGGACAACCAGAATGAAGAGGGAGGAAGGAAAGGAAGAAATCAGCCTGCTGTATCCAGTCAGCCTCTTGACACTGGTGCCTCTCCAATAAAGGAAGCAGAACAGGAGACGTGTTTGGTTGAGAAAGAAGAGAACAGCAGCATTGCGGAAAGTGGTGCTGAGGAAGAGGAGAAGGAAGGACCGAAAGATGAGAAAAATGAAGAGGAAGAAGGTTGCTCTTCAGAGCTCGAATCAGCAGGAGGTAGACCTGACAAGAGGAAGAAGATCTGCAACGTGTGCAGCAAACGTTTTTGGAGCCTACAAGACTTGACCAGACATATGCGTTCACACACCGGTAAGAATACTTCAATCTGAAAATGTAGATAATGTTTTTTTTTTGAGTTAGTAGAGGAATTGAGGTTTGTTTATTATGTTTTTAAAACATTCAGGAGAAAGACCTTATCAGTGCCAAACATGTGACCGGACCTTTACTCTGAAACACAGTCTGGTGAGGCATCAGCGTATTCACCAGAAAACCCCAGACGACCGAGGAGCAGATGAAGCTGATGGAGCAAGTGCTGTGGATGGCGAAGATCTGCGATGTTCTTCAGGAAGTGACAGCGAGACCACTCCTGCCGAGAGCCAGACGTCCAAAACAGATGATCCTGGAGTCAAAGTGGAGGAGGAAACATCTACAGCAGAGGCTTCCAAAGAGCTTCAAACGAAGGAGCTTGATGAAATGGATACAGAGTCCCCAGAACCCAAAGATGAAGCAGATCCCAGTCTTAAGGATAAACAGGACGCTGCAGACAAGCCTGTTGTCTAAGACGTGTCGATTCTGTTAATCCTGTGCCATACTTCCATGATCCTACACAAACACTAAAAGATAACGCAGAATCTGGTGTCTTCATGCCGACGCTATAATGCGTGCGAAATGCAAAACTGGAAACTTTCTCTCAACGCCTTAATGATTCTTTTGTTCCCCCAGAGATTTGGATCCACTGCACAGTATCATTTTTAATCAAATGTATATGATTGTGTGTGTGTGTGTTTTTTTTTTTTTTTTATTAATTCTATAATCCTTATATTAAAAAGAAATTAGTGTTTTGTATGATAAAGTCGATGATTTATATTAACACCGTTATACGTATTATTCTTAAATCAATTCCACTTTGTTTTTAGTCTTCTCGATGAGTTTTGCTCAAGTGCCTCAGAGCAGATCTCTCTGAATCCTTGTTGCGAATAGGCTTTATTTTAGGTTTCGGAGGCGTCGTCGTTGGTTGCTCCACTTAGTGGCAGTTTGGGTGATCATTGGTCAATGTTTTTGGCAATATTTGCCAGTTTTTTGTACATTTTCTTCTCTATGGAAGCTCACTGGTCAACCATGCTCTTCAGCCTTGTGGTGTGTTGAACATAGATCGTAACCGATGGTTGAGACAGCGCCCCCTGGTGGTTTGGGGTGTAAAGCCTGACATTCAGACACTGCCTTTGGGCAAAATCTTGTATTAAATACTCTTGGTTTAAAAAATTGGCAAGTACGGAAGCATTTCCTGATAAGTAGAATACGGATCCATATGATCCACTAACTTTGTGTCGATGCACTCGGTGGATCCACTGTTGAGTTTCCTGTTTTGTTTCAGACCTGAGCACAATTGAAATCAAGCCAAGGTTTTATACACGATGCATCAAGACATAAGTGTGCTTCGCAGCACACGGTTCGTTTAACCCCAATGTGAATCAGTCTAATGTATGTTTAAGCGCAGTGATGTTTGTGCTGTGGGTTTTATACTTGAAATCGCCCTGCTGTTTGCCTCGACTTGTACAACTGTGCTGTTCACACTGCCTCTAACTTTTCATAATGGCCCGTTAGTAGCTCTGCAGTTAGCGAATCTAACCTCTTAAACCTCTGATTAGCCGAATGAAGTTAATCGTTAAGACGATCAGCAATGAACCGCTGCATTTCCGAGCCAAAAACTATGCAATAGACAGTGTGCTGATAATCGCTAACTCGACATATCGCAATATTGGTATTTGGGCACTTAAGAATAGGATTCCTAATGTGGCCTTAAAAAAAAATTATATTTGTGCAGCAAATGTGCCTTATTGATAAAGTTTTTGATCAATTTTATTTTTCAGCACATGCCTTATATATGAACAATAACAGAGTTCAATGTCTTTACATCTTTACACATCAGCTGTAACCTTCAAAGGCCAAACTGTTCATTTATTTAAAAAAAACAAACAAACAAACAAAAAAAACAAAACAAGAGGTTTTACCAACCGGGATTCAATGAACAGGATTGGTGAAATTTGCGGAAAAACAAATCATTTTTCTACTATGGTGCGTTTGAGAAATGTGTGTGCTTGCTTGTAGTGTATAGTGTGTATGCGCAGGTCTATCAAAGATAAGGAGAACACACTGAATATTTTATGTATTTATTGATACGAGTGATCGGAACTAACATGGACTCCCGCATGGACGTCGAGGAGAAGCGGAAACAATGACTGTAGCGCTGAACAATCTTGAAGTTCTTTATATTATCACTTATTTTATGGTTATGATTATCATGCCTTGAGCTATTTGCCATAGATTGTTTTATCAATGTCTTGTTTGTGTTGTTTTTTTTTTTGTTTGTTTTTTTGTTAGCATTAATTCAGTTTAATCAGCCCCCACGAATACACACGTGCATTAACTAAATATATAATAATAATTGAAGCCCGAGCTTGAATTAGCAGTAGGCATTTATTTTGCATGTCTTATTAAAATGGGTGGTTACCAATTCTTCTCTTTCTCAGGGGCTTTTCAAATTATGCATACTTAAACCATGCGTTTTTGTGGAAAAAAAACAATAAAAAAAAATCTCTTGTTTCTGCAGCAAGCTAGAGCAATCACTACAGTTTCAGCATATGCATACAGTATAAATGTGAATTCACCTTGTTCATCGTCTTTTGTCCTCTGTAATTCCGCATGTTTCACCGGTTTGTGTTGATCACTGTAAAAACAGATGCATCTTTTAAAGGGATTGCACAAGTTTGTCTCTCATGTTCAGTTTTAGAAAGGAACTTTTTGTTGATTTTGTTTTGTTTCTGTACACGAGTACTCATTCAAACAATAAATATACACTAAGAAAGAGTGAGAAATTAAACAGAAGTCTGTTTTTTTTTATTATTATTAATAATAATAATAGATCTAATATTAATAATATTAAATGTGCTGGACAAGCTAATACACAATAATTAAGGGTTCACTGAAAAAGGGTCGTAAAGGTATCTTGTGATTTTAGGGTCCGGGGTTCGATTCCCACCTCGGGTCTGTGTGTGTGGAGTTTGCATGTTCTCCCCGTGCTTGCTGGGTTTCCATCCGGGTACTCTGGTTTCCTCCCACAGTCCAAGGACATGCAGATTAGGCTAATTGACGTTCCCAAATTGCCCTTAGTGTGTGAATGAGGGTGTGTGAGTTTGTGTCCTGCGATGAATTGGTATCCTGTCCAGCGTGTACACCGCCTCGCCCACAGTTTCCTGATATAGGCTCCGGGCTTCCTTCGACCCTGTATAAGGTAAGCAGTATAACAGATGAGTGAATGAATGAATTTGACCTAATATTATAGCGAGAATCTCTTTCTATCACAGAGTACTTTCTGGGCATGCTTTTCTAGAGAAATAATCAACAATGTCCACACCTACAGTACAGTATGATGCAACCTGATATGAAGAGGCCTTTCCCTAACTAGAGTCTCTCTTCTCTCTCTTATAGTTAATAAAAGTGAAGCTTGACATGTTACAAAGCACTTTTAATCATGACACCGGAGACTCCTTCTATACATGCCACTAAGCCCATCCTCACAAAACATTACCATCTCAGCAGTTACAGATGTTTTTGTCAGTTATACAAGACTCTGTGTAAGCTGTTACTATAGAAACGAGAACCTCTTAGAGCAGGAGTGTTGCTATCGGGTATAATTTAAGTTATTTTTTTATTTATTCTTTATGAGGTTGCTTTTCATGTTTTATGACATTGTTTACTACTACAGAGGATTACTATAAAGTAATATTAGGCCATGTATGACACATCATTTACATTAAAGGTGTGGGACAATAAACCCAACAACCAGATGACGAGATGTGCAGAATAATTTTTCGCTTTGTGTTTTTCGGTGACATGGAGATAAGCCGTGGATTCCATAGATTAGTGATGGCTAGACGAAGCATCATTTAGGCGTCCAGGATTCCCAGCCAATAGTTACACCAAAAGTTTTATGTCATGAATTTAAGGTATCTAAAATAAGGTATTATAGATACTGTATCTTTAATCGAGGGTAGTTGGAATTATGACTAGTCAGAAATAAATTGTAGCAGAGAACATGCAAACTCCACACACACCCCAAGACATGAATCAAACCCGGACCCTGGAAGTGCAAGGCGACAGTGCTAACCACTAAGCCACGGTATTAAATGTCATTGTGTCACATTCAGGGAAGCAACACAGGCCAGACCTCAAAGCGAGGCTTAACTTTTTCAACAACTCACTGTCACTGTAACTCATGTGATGTCATACTGGGATAACTTTGTCAATAATATTCTGTGGAAAAAAAGTCTGGACCTTAAAAATGATATTTTAGCTAACGAGATAAGAGAAATCTGATTTCAATTACTGAATAAATATTATCCTGCCAGATATTGTATTACTTTAAGATAAAAAAAAAAAAAAACGGCAACACCAGCTCTTTATATAACACTGCTCCTGAAACAATTGCACATTAGTTTTGAAACGTTTTGGTCAGATATTCATGATTTTATTCAAAGTCTCTTCCCTGAATTAAATTATGTTTTCTTTCAAAGCACTGGACAAATGCAAAAGACAAGGTAGATGTCTTACTTTATTTGTTTAGAAATGTGTGTGTGTGCATGAAAACTCCATGCACATAGACCCAAGGTGGGAATCAAACCCAGACCATAGTGGTGCAAGGCCACGATGCTAACCATTAAGCTACCATTGGTGTTACTTATGTAATTATAACTGTCAAAATTAGGCATAAAAATCGACCACATATAATAATGAATTGATTTTGACATAACTGAAAACAGTGTAGTCTTAAACATGGAAGCTATTTTGTAAATAGTTGTGGTTTTTCTATAAATTGTCATTGGTGTTACCATCGGTTGTTGGTCTACTTTTTTTGTGGATTCATAAAGTTTAAAAGTTAGTCATTGCTATTAAAGAGGTTCTAGGTGTGAAAAAAGAAATACATTGACCCAAATTCTACCTTTTTTTGAAGAATGATTCGTTTATTCGAGTTATCTTTGTGTAATATTACATTTTGTTTAATGACTTGAATCATTTAAGTGTGAAAAGAATGCGACAAAAAAGAAATAAATCATCAGGAAGGGGGAAAATACTTTTTCACAAAAGTGTATTTGAGTCATGTGGTATACATTTTTTGGTATGTTATTTATGTATTTTTTATAATTTTTCGTAATTTTTTTTTTTTTATTAAAAAAATATTTTTTCGGTTATTAAATTAGATTATATTATTTTTAATAATAATAATAATAATTAATTATTATATTATTATTTAATTATTATTATAATATTTAAAAAAAAAGAAGAAGGGGGCGGGTCCAAAATAACAAGGCGGTTGCTTTATTAATAATTAA
>JAOTRS010000022.1:14963121-14985258 GCA_028565755.1 Dinotopterus cunningtoni
TGAAGACTGTGTTAATTTATTTATTCTTATATCAATTTTTGAAAAAGGAAAAAAAAATGTATTTAAGTATTGGACATCTACAGACAGGAAGAAAAAAAAAACCTTTCTTCTTCCTGTATGTAGACGTCCATATATGGGCACAAAAGGCATGCCCATATTCTCCATCTATTTGAAAAGCCACACCCACTCAGACCTGCTCTCATACTGTATGTGTAGACGGACCTTATTGCTATAATACTTCAACTATAAAAGTTACAAACCATATACTTTAACCTGAGTACAAAACCCATAACATGCGCTCGCTAATGTAATACTACACAGTGTAGGAAAAACTTACTACTAAAATAGAGGCCTAATTCTGTCTATTTACATGTTCTTGGTCCCAACACACTCTCCACTGAGCAGGGTTAATCAGACACCGCGTGAACTAGAGCAGGTTAGCGGATGCCCTCCACGTAGTTAGCAGGCAGCATGCCGGAGCGGCCCGTCCTCTGCACCGTCCCGAACATCCAGCCCTCGTCGATGGAGTACACGTTGTGGATCAGATCGCCATCGCGGAACGAGACCTCGTCACAGTCCTGAGCTGTGTAGTCATACAGAGCCCTGTACACACTCTGACACACAGAAAAGAGCAAGGTCAGGGAATCCAGGAATAAAATATGGGACACAATAAACATTTAGATCACTAATTGAATTACTACTGAGAAATATGACTAACTGTAAGCTGCAGTAAACATTTAGGGTTTTGTTAGTTTGGAAGTCATTGTTTTGTCATATTAAAAAAAAACAATCTATATACTATCTATATAATCTATATTCGATGTGTATGCATAATTAAAAATCTTTAAGATATAATATTTTGATTAATATGTGATAATCAGCATGCATACCTTCTGCAGTTCCTCATTTCTTTCATTATAAAAAGGTACAACTGCTCACTATTAAACTGCTACAGTAAGGCGCTGCGTATGAAATAGTAAATATAAATAAACTAACGGTGCAATTTTGATCAAATGCCAAAATGATAGCAGATACAGTCCCGCCCTCAAATCAGCCAAAAGAAAAGATCAGAAATAAAGAAATTAAAACAACTACAACAACGTTGTTCTTTGCTTTTGCAGGCTTGAGAGTATGAAACTATAATTATAAAAATATTAAACCGCATAAAATGACGTTTTACCATGGCTGCTGGATGCGAGTGCAGCTGCATGGATCTGAGGGAGTGCATGCTGGTCTGATGCATGTAGCTGTGTCCCTGGTTATAGCCACTCGGGTAATAAGCTCCCGGAAGCACCGGGGCTGAAGGTGATGCAGGGAAATAAATCAGCATGAGATTTAGGTATACGCTGTGTCTCAGATGAGTAAAACAGTTCAGTCTAGTCAGTTTATCTTTCAAAAACTGGTTATGTCATAGATTAATAAACATATTGCACATTTCTAATGACTTTAAACATCAATGTCTAAAGGGATACATGATACATACACTAAAGAAGGATGAAAAAAGACAGAATATGAATAAGTTAAATTAACATTTTGCTTTGATCTAAATCGCATTTTTCAAAATTTTTGTTTTGCATCATCCAGTTTAAAAATAATCTGCTACAATCTCCCAGATGTTAGAATAAAATGATGAATTATTGTTGTATTAATACATTTTTCTACAGTACTTCGCACATTTATTATCCACTTATTTAGGGACTACATTAGTTTGTATTTATTAGGGGCGTTCAAGTCAAACCGGGACTTGTGATAAAAAGGTGAAAAACTGATTGACATTTGCGAAAGACTTCAAGCACAGTATGGTGATGAGACTCTTATCCGCAGTTAAACATTTGAACTTGCGGGAGTTCCTGGGAGGCCAGCGTTTCAAACAGGAAGCAAGCAGTCTAATCATGATACTGAAAAAACTTTCTACCTTGATGGTATCCAAGCACTAGTGAAAATTGGGATAAGTGCATGAGTGTAGCAGAGGATTATATAGAAACATAAAGGGAGGTTTTACTCTTAGAACTATGTTCTGCGAAAAAAGTCCTGGTTTCACTTAAACGCCTCATTCATCATTAAATGTCACCATATTCTGATTCCAACATGATGTAAATGTACAGTCCGGACAAACAGCCTTTATTCTGTTCATTTATAACTTTACCATGATTGAATCCATTGTTTTTTGCTGTAGCTGTAATGGATTATTAATGCATGTCATTTCTTGGACTCACCCACAATGACTCCTGGCCTCCGCTCCATCTCCACGGTGTACTGATTCACACCTCTGTGTGTGGCGCTGCTCCCCTGCAGTGCCTGATGGTCAGGTCTCGTCTGTGCCCGCACCAGATAAGTTCCTCTAATGCCCTGAGTGACACCGTGCAGGCCTGGCATGTCGAAATCCTTATGATATTTAACCTAAAGGAATGAATACAAAGAAAAATGTTTAAATGAATCCTTAAAAGACAATGAAGTAAAAATCAATGTGTTGATTTTCTGAGTTCTTTTTTTTTCTTCTTTTTAATATGAAACTTTTAAACTCAGGTCTTACGTTACTAATCTGATCCTGAGCTTGCTTCAGTCTCGCCACTTCTGGTGTGTCCACAAGAAATCGGAGCCCCTGGCCTTTACTCTCCTCAAAATCCTTCCTGTATTTCACCTGAAGGTGACAAGAAGGATAAGCGGGCATGTGAACGTTTTGTAGACACTTCAAGAAAGAGAAAAAACACCTTGATTTACGCTCATGTAATCATGCTAGATCGGCTGATATTAACCGGACATGAAATATGAGCCTCATGAAACCATATCAACCTGAAATCATATTGAGTCTCATCGACATGGGCTTATAGGGTGATAGATTTCAATCCGACACCATTCGGTGATGTGCACAACACTTAGTCTAAGTTAACTCAGTCGAAAATTGAAAATTGATGTTTCCAATAATGCAGCTCAGCCACTGAAGTGACTCAGCTCCTAGAGACACACACTACCTCTTTCTCCTTTTTGCAGGGTGCCATTACATTCTAAGACTTATTCATTTGTTTTGGAATGTGTTTACCAAATTTCACTAAAATTAATAACTTACTTTTAATCATATTCTGTATATATAAACTCACAGCAACTTATTGCCGGTTATACAGTTTGAAGTCAATCAGGCACCATTTAGATCTCTCTCATGCACACACACACACACACACACACACATTCTCTATAATTCTTATCCTGTACAGAGATGCAGGAAAGTACCCAGAGGAAACCCATGCAAACTCCATGCACACAGACCCGAAAGTGGGATTTGAACCCTGGAGGTGCGAGGCCACAGTGCTAACCACTACGCCACATTTAGGTTAGCGAGTCTTTATATGTGCAATCTTATAGAATACAAACAACTATCCAATGATATTTTGCTCATTTCTTGCATAAAAAACCTCTACAAACTATTTACGATTACGTTTCCCTTTATCCAGGTTGATAATTGAGGCCGATTGCTAGAATTTGGCTTGAATATTGAGTACATGTCCAAGAGCCAGGACAGCAGGGACCTGGCAGCGAGTCCATGGTTGCCAGGTGGCGACTCATGGGGGACGTGTGAACCAACCGCCGAGTGGACATCTGCCCTGCTTTCCTCCATGCTGACCTGAAAGCACCACACCCAGACACACACAAGCCAAACAGAGCTCAAAATGTTTTCTCTCTCTCTCTCGATCTGCTGGGTCTCTCTCTCGATCAGCTGTGTGTAGCATGCACGATCGATGGCTGTAACCAAAGAAGGAACCTGTACCTGACTCTGCAGCTCGCTCTGCTGCCTCAGTCGCAGGTTCTCCGGGGTGTCTGCGACGATCGTGAACGTCTGCTTTGGGTAATGCCTGGAGAAAGATGAAGATCTTTAAAGATAGGAAGTTGAGAAAAAACATGTTTCAATGGATCATTAGAAAACCATGCATAAATGACAAATGCATTCACATGATCTTCAGCTATTGTTGCAATACTTCAAACCTAACATTAGTTTTTTCTTTACTTTATTTTAATATAACCAATTTATAAAAAATGGAAAAGTGACCCAGCATGCTCGTAATTGAGTCTGATGTTGACTAAAGATGTACATACGAATTGCAGTAAGGTTTCTTGTCGTATCCTTTGTAGTTGTTCATGGTCAGTGTCATCTTGCACACCTCGCAGTGGAAGCATCCTTTGTGCCAGTACTAAAAAAAGAACACGTGCAGCATTGATAATGCATTATGATAACGAGACTGAAAGATCAGAACCAAGCTGTTATTATTAACTCGGGAAAGTGCAGGGAAGGAACCGATGCATGCAGCTGACGTTACCTTGTCCAGGCAGTTCACTTTCTCAGTGGCGTAGACGATTTTCCCGCAGCGTGCGCAGTGAGGATTCATGCTGAAAGCCTTTGATCACATCGTTTTTTAATTCCAATTAGTGCAAAGAAGCAAAAAGCAAAAAAACAAAAACAAAGCGTGCTCAGAGTTTACACAAAATGATCCGTGGTGCAGTGGATTAAAAACTGCGCAGACAGTCGTGCTGATTGTTGGAGGTCAGTTTGGGAACGAGGAAACGTGCCAGAGAGAGAGAGAGAGAGAGAGACAGAGAGAAAAGGAGAAAGAAAGAGAGAGAGAGAGAGAGAGAGATGATGATGATGATGCGCTTATTTGTTTCCAATTAATTTGCTCCATCATATAATATAATTACATAACATTTACAGTATCATATAATATTATAGATTTTACTTTAACCCCTTAGCTTAAATGATTTTATTATTAAATGTTATTCATGCATTATGACAATAGTACAACACTAGAGATTCTGGCATATTATGACATCCTTACTTAAGCCGATAATTAGATAGCCAATTTAATAATAGCATCATACTATTTTAATTAATATGCCAATAATTCAATATTTTGTAACCATCTTTGTTCAGAATCTGCAGAGACAAATGAACCTGCTAAGTGCTGACACTGAAGACTCCTACCATAAATGTAAAAAAAAATCCTCAATTGAAAACAAATTTGAAAAAAAATGTTTTATGTGTTCAATAACAATAAGGAACAATATGTTTCATGAAATTATCATAAACCTTATTATGTAAAACACATTATATAAGTTCCTGTGAATTAGTTGTTAACATAGCAACCATAACGTACTTAATGAAACTCACTCATTCACTGTCGCCTATACCGCTTTATCCTGTATATGCGGTTGCAGGGGGGCCTGAAGCCTATCCAGGTGCCAATCCACCGCAGGGCAAACGCATACGCTCATTCACACACTACAGGAGCGCCAATCAACTTAATCTGCATGTCTTTGGACTGTGGAAGGAAACCAGAGTACCCAGAGGAAGCCCACCAAGCACGAGGAGAACATGCAAACTCCATGCACACGGACCTCGAGGCGGGAATCGAACCCAGACCCTGGTGTTGAGAGGTGACAGTGCGAACCACGAAGCCACCGTGCTGCCTACGTATTTCACTGTGTTGATGTATAAAGAAGGATTAATACACTTGGGTAATGCTGTTACAAGAAAAAAAATTAACAATAAGGTGGAATAATGAGGTCCTGGTGTGTTTTATTCCACTTGTTCCACAGAAACTGGCCAAGAAATAGCATATTGATTTATTTATATAATGTTGTATTTAATTAATGACAAATCCACGAAACAAGGTACTTCCCAAGTGTGATACTCTGAACTGGAAATCACACACTTTACAACTTTGCTGTGAAGGAAAAAGTAAAAGATTCCCCTTACTGCCACTGCCATGTCCGTCCCAGGGGAGTTATAATAGATTTGTAGGAGGTGTTCTGTGTACAGTCTAGCTTTATTTAACTTACAGGATTTTTGAATAGGATTTCTTTAAATCCTCTAAAATCATAAATTCAACTGGACTTTTGTTTATATGTGAATTTTTAGCACAGTTGTTTTGTCAGGAATAAACCTGAATAAATCATGAATTTTAAACCATAGGCTTCCACCCCAGTTCTGTAGGCTTATAGTCATGCTGTTGGAAACCCAATCAAATAATGTTTTGTTTACTATTCCCGGCTACTTCATAATGTCCTCCCTCAGGCGCTTACCTGGCCACATTAAATACAGATAAAATAAAAATGCAAAATAATATAACATCATGTAAAGTGACACATGTATCACATGTTCTGTATAAGCTGATAATAGTAATGCTGGAAGCCATGCTGGAATTTAAATCAAAATTAGAGCAATTAAAATGAGGATTACTATTAGGAGTATTCATATAACAATACGTTGGAAACATGCTAATGTTCTTCTAAAACTTTACCGCGGAACCTCGGCATATGAATTTATTTCGTTCTGGAGGCGAGTTGTTACGGCGAAGATTTGTTCTGCGTTATAGTTTTTCACATAAGAAATAATGTAAATGCAGATAATAATTCAGCCACCCAAAAATTTTACCAATTTTCCAAAAAATCAAGTGAAAAATCACGTAGCTTTGGAACAAGACAACGTTGGTATCGTGGGTTCATTTTTTTGAAAGAGCTTTCGCTGAATTGAAAAAATTTGCTAAATTTGTTTCACATGGCTTTGACAACGTCTCTGCCGTTCAGTTTGCTTTATTTGTTCGTTCTTATGGCGCAAATGCTTCATATGACGATGCAAATTTCTTGCAAAATTTCTATTCTTCCAGTGCATGCTGCATTCAAATTCATGCAGTAGTAATATTTTCTAAAATAATCAGTTGTGTTAACTGGACAACAAATTATGCTTGAAAACAAAGAGAAAAAGTTTTCCTTCTCAAGTCGGCATTTTCCACACCTGATTTTTTTTTTCAGGATTAGCAAGCACTTGTGTTTAAAGGTGACGGTTGAGAGGCCAGCTGTAAATCAGAGTGGTGTGACCAGAAAACTGCCTAAAGCGAGAGCATAACCGACTCTGAATACACTTACACTTTCTCTTCATAATTGTTCACATTACTGTTAATCTTTTGGTCTTTAAACAACAATCGAACTACAGCGCATGTCTTTGGACTGTGGGGGGGAAACCGGAGTACCTGAAGGAAACCCACAAAGCGTGGAGAGAACGTTTAAACTCCATTCAAATAGAGCACAGGTAAGATTCGAAGTGCTAATTGTGGAGATGAGTGAAAGCATTGCTAACTTGCCTGTAACCAAATTGCCTGTTGTGTATGATTGTGTGTGTGTGAGTGTGTATGCACCATATTCAGACTGAGCCCTGAGTTTCTTGGGAGAAGCACCAGCACCCCCAAAACCCTACACAGGATATTATTAAGGAATGAAGGAATGAATATACTTTTATGATTGCTGATCATATAAAATTATAAATCACATAAAAATTTGACAAATTTACTAATTTCATATGCTACAACTTAAGCATTCATAATGAAGAACCTCAATATATTTCAGGGGTACATATGAACATGAAAGGCGTTCATTCATCTTCTATACGGCTTATTCTGTGTACAGGGTGGCAGGGACCTGAAATCTATCCCAGAAGATTTAGAGTACAAGATGGTGGGAGGAAACCTACCAAGCACATGGAGAACATGCAAACTGCTGGTACGCAGACCCTGAGGCAGGAATCAAACCCAGACCCTGGCGGTACAAGGCGACAGCGCTAACCACTACGCCACTGTGCCACCACAGGCAATTTGGGAACGCCAATTAAACCTAATCTGCATGTCTTTTGGGAGGAAACCAGAATACCCAGAGCACTGGGGGACATGCACAAAGATCTGAGGCAGGACTCGAACCCTCTGTCCTGGAGGTGCGGGCCAACATTATTGGCTTTTCCAGGCATGTTAATAGTCAATCCTTTACACATTTCCACACACACACACACACACACACACACACAGATTTATAGACGCAGATCTGCAGTATACGTACTGTACGCACACCTGAATCATTTTCACCGCAACGAACCGACTCTTCGGAGTCGACTCCTGGGACTCTCAACGCAGAATCGACTCTCTGGTGCAGCCCTACCGCGTGCGTCAGTATAAAACAACAGCGCTCTGCGAACTACAAGACTAACCGGAAGCCAGAGACGGGGTTGATGCGGGACTGATGCGCTGCGCCTCCATCCAGCTGCAGCGTCCCGGAGCGCAGAGACACACTGGCGATGGCTGAGACGCGGCTTCACCGCCTCACGACACCGAGCCGCTGCGGAGCGTTTCTGACGCCGCGTGCGCACGAGAGCGACCGTTAAAAATTTAAATTCAAATCGCTAACGGTTTCTGCCTAACGTCTGCCTTACTGTATTATTATTATTATTGATATTTGTATGTTATCACTGGTAAGGCTTAATTTTTGAAGGTTTATCCCAGTTTAGGATGTTCTTGGAATCGGAAAAGGTGTCTCTATGCTTAAGAGATTCTTTATTTTAGGTGTGGAGGGAGAAAAAACGGGATTAAATGTAATATTCAGGTAGTAAAGATGCGTTGGCGCTGATAGTGAGGTAATAAACGCGATAACCTTCACGTTCACGTCAATGACAGCTCGTGCCGCCAGCGTCAGGGTTTAGACGGCGGTATTTGACGTGTGATTAATTCAAAAGGAGGGATGAGAGAGGAAAAACAGGCGGAAAGGAAGAATCACAGGTGCTCGTTAACATCCGGGGGGGACGCGTTTGACTCGGAGCAGCTCCAGGTGTCGAGGTTTGGACAGTAAGTCAGTTTAGTGACAGAGTCATTCATCCATCCATCCAGGTTCCTGGTGTCCTTTTTGAAATCATAATAATAATAAAAAATAAACTAAACATGGCATCTGGAGCTGCCAGTCTCGCCTCCGCCATCGCCAGCAAAACCAAAACCAAGAAAAAGCACTTCATGCCGCAGAAGAAGAAGCTTTTCCGCTCCAGCGACCCTCTTCTCAGCGTCCTGATGTGGGGAGTCAACCACTCGGTAAGCCTGAACGCTCACACCTGTGGACCAACCCCAAGTCCACACCTAGAGCATGCCTCGTTACGTCTTTTATTGCTTGTTTTTAACTCCACAAGGGTCTAGGAGTCATTCATGGTTGAGAACATGGCGACCTCAGACCGGGTCAGCACGATGAGGTAGTAGGATTCGGGCGGGATGAGTTTACCAGAAGTACAGAAAAACAGATTTACGACAAGATATACGACAAGAGGGGACATTGGTGGCTCAGCAGGGCCGGTCCCAAGCCCGGATCCAATCTGGTGTAAAGTCTGTGCCGAGTTGTGTGCGGATTGGATGGTCCGCTGTGACGACCCCGCATTGGGAGCAGCCGAAATACACAACAGCATCAGCAAGGGGCTCAAATGGTTAAGGCTGTCTGGTACTCAGTTACTGACCTTAAGGTCGGTGGTTTGGCCCCTTTCGAGTCCTATCTGCTCCAGGGGTGCTGACCCTGTGCTTTGACCCCAGCTTCTTCACTGTGAGGGAACAACCGCTGTCTTAAAAGGTTACCCGCAGTGCAGATCCAGTGCAGGTGTGTGTGGTCAACTCCAGGGTTTTGGCAGCCCTTACTTCTGCCTGTCGCATGCGCTGTCGCTGTACAAGCGCCACAGTCTGATCTGGGGTGAACTCGGCCTGACGTACCCGTTTTTTGCATTAGACAATGCTGCCTATGGAGGGTTATAGGCTGTGTACGGTATAATAATAATAACAGTATGACATAAAAGTTAATGATGCTACCTACTGTTAAGGTCCTCAAGGAACGCCTGTGACACGCTTCAGAAGAAGACAAACATTGACGATGGAAATCTGAAAATAAGGAAACACAACAGTAGTCATAATAATGTTAACACATATCGCAGCATATACAGTTTTAAAATCGATCACAGAATCAAACATTTTCGTTTAATCCCTACTCAATTAATTGCCGCTATATTAATATATTAACCAAAATGTTTGTTTTACATAATATTTCTTTGCATAATGTTTGTTTAGTTCTGTGTTAAATTGTTTGCCACAAGAAGGCGCTCTTGCAGTTAAGCAATATCGCACACTTATGTTTCCAGTGCGTGTTTAAACTGTTCATGCTTCGTTAATTTGTCTCACAAAACTCGATTGTTGCGATTGTGCCGCTAGCAACACTTCAGCTGAGTAAAAAAACATGTTAATTTTCAGTTTATCTAGCACAATCTGCAACCCTAGTAAAAGTAGGACATGGGGACGGGAAAATGTATCAAAATTTGTTATATCACAATGCAAAAATGCCAAAGGATATATTGTTTGGTTTCACGATTTTGTGGACTCACTTATGTTAGACAGTGGTTTTTCTTTGCATATTCCATACTATGTCGGCTGAGGACATGATGAAATAATATGCAATAAAAAGGTCACTGTGCCCTCTGCTGACAAAGTATAGACTAGGCGAATAAAAAACACACTGTCTAACTGCCTACACTTGTCAAACATTGCAGCAGGGAGAGGCGATAGTGAGTCCTTGGTATGGCAGTATTTCAGTTTTACTGCAACTTGGGGCTTCTGTTTTAATTATACTGTACTTACAAAATTCCCCGCCTTCTGCCCAAAGTCCTCTGGGATAGGCTCCAGCACTAGTAACATCTAGCAGTAGTAACATCTGTAGCATGAACAATTTGTTTAGATTATTGATTTTTTTTTATACATTAACATTAGTACAGTAAACGCGTCATACACATAGTCTTGGACATCAGACACTGCATGTAATCCGATAACATGGATTTTTAAAAAACGTGTTGTTTAACAGAGTAAAAAGAAAAATAAAGATGATTATTTAACATTTAGGAATATTTTCAGTAAAATAATAGGCTGCAATTTTTGGAGAAAAGAAGGGAGAGAGACAGAGACACGTCATACTGCCTTAAACACACCCATTACCCCACCACCACATGCCACAACAGGTTAATCGTCCTGAAAATCTCTTAGGACAGACATGATGTACCTCGCATCTGCATGTCTGTGTAAGATCTGGACGCTCCACACACACTGTAAGAAATGATCATTTTATGGTCCCTGCAGTGGAATTATCTTATTCCTGGCATCACCCGCGTCTCATCGAGGAAAGGACTATTTCCCAGTGGTCCCACAAACCAATAATTGGGCTCCCGGGACTTCTTTTCAGAGCGTCATGTTAATCCTAAAATGAAATGCCTTTCAGGACACTCTGTAGCCAGACAGTATTATGAGGCCTGCGCAGATGTGCGCATCTCCTTTACCTGAGCTATAAAGGTTTTCACAAATGTAGCTTTGCCTGGAGTGCAGATGAAGCTCTCAGTAACAGAAACAACACTCTAATGGTTCAGAAGTGTTATTAAAATTCACAAATTCAGGCTTATAAATATACAAATATCGACAGAGGAAAGAAGAGCAAGTGCTGTCCGTGCCTCTCGTGTAATAATGTTAAACAGCGTATGGTTTTAAAGGCTGTTGAAAATGAAATGTCTATCCTGTGCACTTTAAAATGGACAGAGAGAGCAGGAAAGTTTTTGTAACTGTTTCCCGCAGTACTAGAATGTAAAATACCGATGTTATTCCCATATGTACTGTAATTCATACAAGCGCATATTCTTTGGTACTGTAGGCTAAATACAGTTATAATTCATCATCCCAAGTCGCACTTTTTCTCTACAGTTGCTTTGTGTTTTTATCCACAGTACTAAAACATTTATATAGTATTATATTTTATATGGAAATTTAGCTGAATTAACATTAATATTTATATTACAGTTTATATTACAAAATTTGTAAAGTATATTGCTCTTAATAGTTTAGAGTTAAAATGCATAAAAAATTATATATTGCCACGAAAAAAAACGCATAAAGAAATTGGGGAGGATATTTGCAGTTTGAGGAAGGGTAGTGGAGGAAGGGTAACTGTGTAAGACGAGAAGGTGGAGAGGGGAGCTTACTTTAGATTTGCACATACACACATACACAGCGGCTTTACGCACAACCGAAATCTGTTGGGATTAATTTTCACTTTTTTTTTAAAGGTAAAGTGGAGGTTAATTTGTTTATTTTTACTTAATATTTTGTGTTAATTATTTGTATGTATTTATTTTTTTGGGGCTGTAGAACAAATAATTTGAGTTTCCATTATTTCTTATAGGAAAATTCTATTTGGTTTACGAGTGTTTTGGAATATGGGGCCGCTTTCGGAACGAACACGTATGCTCGTAATCCAAGGTTCCACTTTACTTGTATTTCATCAGTTAATTAGTTACAAATTAGAATCGCCATTGTCTTATTCTTCACTTAATACTTTGTGTCATCAATTACAGAAATACATTCCAACATTAATAATGTATAACCGTAAGCTAAAATCTGGCTATTATTATTATTATTGTTATTGTTTAGTGCTTGTTAAGATCACGTCTCTGTTAAATAATAAACCATGTTTGTATAATAAATGAAGCACATTTATTAAGATTAAAAGTCAGATAGATTTAAATCAGAGAAACTCCAGTCGTCGTAGTCCACCATCATCCAACCAATCAGAACAAGAACGTTAATCAAGTACCTAGTTAGTTCATCCTCTTCTCATATCAGCATTGAGGTGATGGAGACCAGACAGCACGACGGTCTACTAAAACCTCTGACCGCTCCTTTAACGTGTCACACTTCTTGGCGTTATCCTGTAGCAGTAAACAGAGCAGAATAAAAAGCCTCTGGTTTCATTTATATTGCTTTAACACCAGCTAAAGATTATTTCTCATGAATCTAATGTAATAATCAATATAACAAGTGTCTCATTCAGCTGGCTTATCCAAAATAAATCTTTCCCGGAGGTTAATCAAATAACAATTAGTGGTTAATACCGTCTGGTCCTCTGCAGCCCAGATTTCCTCGACACAGAGCCGAAACAGCGCTGCTTCAGTCCCGCTTATACTCTTCCATAGGGAGTGTACAGTACATCATTAAAGCCTGATTAATATACAGTAATCACGTTTAAGTCTCAAATTACCTGTCTTTATTAAAGTACAGTTTTTAACTGTAAAAAATCAGAGAAGTAATTTATTTTAGTTGATTTATTTCAGAATAAAGGAGCGATTAATTGCTGCGTGCAATTTCAGGAGTAGTTTTCATTTTAAAGATCGACTCTTTATTATTTAAGTTCCATTCCCGAGCCAGCACCATTTTTCCTGGGAAGCCATATCACTGAAGCATTTGCACCTCATAACTGTTCGTATATGATTTATTAAATTAGCATTAAACATCAAGATAGCAAATATACAGTATTAATACAGATGGACAGTTTTAGTGTACATGCTACATTTTAAAGTAACTATTGTACACAGCGAATTAACCACAGCAAATTAAAAGAGCTCCTGCTCGTCCCCACTTTCACTCCTGAGCACTTTTACTGTACTGTAGGTCTTCCAAGCATTTAATCTAGCAGCAGCCTCGAAATATAAAAGCGCGCCACCAACCTGGCCGCACACCTCTCCCAGACCTGCCGTTCAGGTGCACTAAACAACAAAAGCAAGCCAGCAAGGTCACATGATTGTGATTGATGTGACTGTGAGAACTACGGGATCTCTCTGGATTTATCTTGGGGAGTTTGTGAATCTTTCATTGTTGTGTGTAAGACAGTAGATATCAGTCAAGCGCTGACCATACGCAGTGAGGACCCATCCTGTTATATCGCAAGTTCACCCATTATACCTGCTTACGGGTTAAATAAAGGACAAGAAACATATTAAAGTCTAAAGTCTGCTCGATTGCTATCCATCGTCTTTCTAATTGTCGAGCGAGATGATGTCTGGCTTCCTGAAACGTGCCTAAATAATACATCTCCTTCTGCCTGTTTCAATTAGAGATGTTCTGGTTATACTGTCATGGTTTCATAGCTCTTCATAATACATAAACATTAAACCAAACGCCCCACCATTGACTTTTTTTAAAATATGAATTTAAATGCTTTTCAGTCTGTCTGATCAGTGTAGTCGTTCCAGGGATTTTATTCTTCCCTTAAACTTTCTCTCTCTCTCTATCTCTCCTTCAGCTCGTTACAACAACATGATAAATATCGACGGTGAAAAATATTTAATAGGTCGTTTGCTATCACGTGACGATGATGACGCAGGACATCCCTCTGGAGGGCGGGAAGAGAAGAACTAAATCAATGAGATGGAGATCAGCGCTTATTGCACTAGTTTAGATGATATTCCCAGAGAACAGTTTAAACAGCAGATAACTTGATATGCCGGACGTGATCCTCATGTTATGATGAGGAGCGATACGTACACGTGAGCTGATATCCAGGCAGCGGCTGTAAGTTACTAACATCGCGCCGGATTTGCGTACGATGTGCTGAGCGTCTTCTCATGCTGTGCTGTGATTGGCCGGGTTGAGCTGTCAATCAAGCTGACGGATCATTAACATCAAGCTGTCGTTTGTGTAACTATTAACCCTGATCAAAATGTAACTGCTGCATACACACATACCTCGGTGCTCAGTTATCGTTGCTGTATATTATTGTTTTTTTTTTTAAAACATTTTGGTAAAGATTTATAAGGTAAAGAAGCAGTTAGTTACATAAACCTAACCACTTCCTGATGTAAAGAGCAGACAT
The DNA here is from genome assembly GCA_028565755.1 of Dinotopterus cunningtoni. Lineage (NCBI taxonomy): Eukaryota > Metazoa > Chordata > Actinopteri > Siluriformes > Clariidae > Dinotopterus > Dinotopterus cunningtoni. The sequence goes on from JAOTRS010000022.1 coordinate 14,977,636, forward strand.
GACGTCATGTGCACGTCACGTACGGAAACCTTCATTCATTCATCTTCTACACTGCTTATCCTATATAGGGTCTGAAGTCTGAAGGTGTCCAATGTGGAAACTGGAAAGGGTCGGAAATCGAAATCGATTCTTTGGCTCTTTGTTTTATTGATATTATTATTATTGATTAAAGATGATAGACGATATAGATGTACCCTTTGAGAGACGAAACCAAAAAATCCAAATAGCCGCAGCGATCCATACGATCCCGTCCTTCCGACAATAGCGCACATCACAGACGGAATCTGACACCGCATCCCACCAGCATGTCCCACCGGTATGTCCCATCCGCTGCAAAAGCGCTCAGCCAGAGGAGCCATTAAGCACATTTTTTTACCCCTGTAATATCCTTTTACTAACATAATGGCCCCAAGTGACTTGTTCTGCATTACTGTTCCCGTCTTGTATCCATAACAAAAGCATCAACACAGCCGCAGCTCAAAAGATTCTGCCTAAGAAAGACGATTTTCTCAACTGCGCAGACGGTAAGCACTCGGCTGGCGCGATGTCAATAAGTGCCGCTGAGTATCCTGTGAACAAAACCCAAGCAGAGATGACACGAGTGTAGGCACACCACACGCAGACGACTCGCATCTACAGTACTTCACAAGCCTTTCAAACCCACGTCCGAACTCGTCTCTGAGCACCGAGCTTCGGAGTGCTCAGCTCTGGCCTTCATGAGTCTGTTTTTTTTTTTTTTTTTCAGTCTCTCTGTCTGTTAAGAAAAAAAATTAAAAAGCAGCCTGGCATATGCAGAGCGCCTGGAGGAGAGTCGGCCAAGAGAACTGTCTGACTAATTCTCTCTCTCTCTGACCCCGGAGACTCGGAGCCATAACTACCGCTTTCACTCCGCTTCTGCCTCTCAGAGCCGAGGACATAAATCTCTGCCTCACTCATCAGCAGGCAGTGTGTTTAGGATGCTTCGGTAATGACATTTTCCGGACACAGAGGCAATCTAACGGGAGCCGGGAGTGAGACCGACGCCTGAGTCTCGTCCCGACGAGAGGCAGCGGTTTTATAACCTGCTGTTGTAATTACAGTCTTTTCCGCACTGCTTGATCAGTGCCGTGTTTTGGTTCTGATTAATGCCTTGCTGCTTTGCCTCTGGTGTGGGTATTAATTACTCCATTAGCCTGCTTCCTCCTTGATCAGCACCCTCTCTTATTGCTTCCTTCATTCTGTTCACATCTTTTCCGTTCTGGCACATTTTTTTATTATTATTATTATTATTTTTTTTTACTTCAATTCCTCCCTCCCATCCCTAACGATGCTCTCACTCTCTCATTCCTTGATGGACGCAGAGGAGGGTTTTTATTGCCGCGATTGCATAAGGGAGTATAAAATGGAATCCGATTAGATGAACAGGAGGAACTCGTATCCCAAAGATGATACGGCGGCTAGTTAAAATCGTATTAGCCAGTTCACAAGAAGGCACTCCTGTCACATTTTGTCAAATCATCATCTTTCTGCAGAGTAGAAGCAACAAAATAGGGGAAAAATAATGGAATAATCATGATTAGAGAGTGGGGGTTGCAAGATTATGGCAGGAATTATAATCATGACTATTCCGAGATTATTCTATATTATTATTTATTAACTGTGGAGCATGCATCTAATAAAATACTGAAAAAACAATTAATATCATATAATAATATGAATAAAGGAAAGGTTTTGTCTGTACGTTGGCCAGAACTCGCTGTTTCAGTGACATCTTAACGTTTCATACATCGGAGAACCCGAATACAGTCTGTCTGTCCAGATTATGTCACACAAAACTGGCTGAACAGAATTAAATGAAACTTTTGCAGTACGGAGCCTGGAGATCCAGGAGGACAGACGCCTCGCTTTAGCTGTTTTAGCAGCTGTTGCTAACGCTGCCATGAAATCCCCGTGCTAACGGTGCTGCCTGATGACATCAGTGCAATACGAGGAAATAAATTTGCATGAATTCCGATCTGAAGATCGTGCCCTAAAAAAATCTGATCCGTGCCACGTTAAGATAAGAATTCGGAATTGATGCACCTCAATGTGAACAAAGCTTTTAATGAAAGACTCCTTTTCTCTTCTTTATCTTCTAATCTTTATTTTATTTATTTATTTATGTTTTACTCATTTGTCCCCAAATCGATTGATCAAGAGAATTAGGAGCTCAGCCGTGATCCGTGCAACCAATTCCCATAAGATTACATGCAAATCTGAGCAAGACTTACACAAAACACACACACACACACACATGCACAAACACATGCACACACGTTTGAAAGCCCTCTAAGCCAAAATAACCATCAGGAGGATCAGAGCCATTACACAACATGATAATAATAATCCACTCTGAAAATAATTAAACAGGCCCACTTCTTGTTTCACACCAAGTGTTCCTGTGTTTTATTTACACTATTTATTTTTTTCTTGTACCGTACTGAATTTTGATAGTAGGCAGTTTTACCACCCACTGAGATAATTCCACACACATCACACATGATGATTAGAAACGATACAGCTCGAGCACCGTTTCTTTCTTCATCTATATGACATTATTTTTTATATCACCAAAATATTTTTACATCTTTGAAACATTTACTGAGCTACTGGCCGAGTGGACAGACGGTGCTGTCTCAGAGGAGCGCGGCGTGTGAGCTGTAGGGCTGTTTGTGGAGGACAGTGCGAGGCGTCGGACTGCATGCTAATGCTCATGACGCATCACGCTCATTTAATGCCTTTGAGCTTGACCGTGATAAATAATTTTTTGATGATAATTGAAGGTAGATCTTTTGCTATCATTAATAAGAATAGGAAATGGGGGTGGGGGGCAAGCACTTTCCCTTTGAATAGATTACTTTCAGCCTCACTTCCTGTTTGCCGACCACGCTGATAAATTTGTTTGCATGTTACAAATGAACCGTCAAACATATCAAAAGGCTGAGAATGAGCTTTTGTTCAGATTGGACCCACAATGCTGTGGTTCAAATTTTGTGAGGATTAAATAAAATGTATAGGGAAAAAATGTTGTTTAGAATGGTGGAAAAATCTATCAGGGCAGTAATTAAAATTGCTGTACGTGTTAAACTCAACATAACCAAATAATTAGAGGGAAGTATACCTACCGTTCAAAGTTTGGGATCACTTTCGGATTTCTTTGTTTTTGTTTAGTGATTTATTTTCTACATTCTACAACAATACATAACATAACAAAAGACTGAGAATGAGCTGGGGATTTTAAAACTATGAAATAACACACAAGGAATTAGGTAATTAAGTAACAACAACAGTCATTTATTATTTTAAGACATGGACGTCGGCCTTCTGGAACAGTTCTTGCAAGAACAGAATTGTGTCGAGTGCGTTGACACAAACACCATGATGAAACCAGCTCTCATGAAGACCTTCCCTTCCTGGGAGACCCCCCAGGCCCCCATGTCCCTGTTATAGGATAAGCAATATAGAAGATAAATGAGTGAATAATAATAATAATTATAATAATAATAATAATGATAGAGATGGGGGAAAATCGATTCGCGATTCTTTTTTGTGGCAATTTATGTATCACCACACTGTCTCCAAAACTGTTGCTGTTGCTCTATAATCCTACAGGTGGCGCATTCTGAACTGTTCACACACTGTCAGTCAGCTCATCATTCTGTGTGTTTAGTACTGTAACAAAATCTAAACAAAACTTGAATCAGGATCTTAATTAAATAAAATAATTCACATGCAGAATCGCGATACATGTAGTCCACAATTTACGAACAAGTCTCCTTTTCAGGTCAGATTTGTCAAATTTGTTCTTAAGTCTGACAAAAAGGGGCTTGTATGCCTTTGACACGAATATACAACGTAAAGCATGTCAATCCACTTGACTAAATCTGTCCACTTTCCCCACACTGCCATCATGTGGACAAAAACTTAATCGCGCCTAAGGAAATGAATCTCGCACGTGAAATGTAGCAGTGTTGTCTCTGCGCGATTAAATCGCGGAGCTGTTTTCCGCTGTACTGGACTGTGAACTCATATCAGGACAACTTTACAGGACAGACATTTTCTATCATCCTGCTCCCAGACTGATTCATTGAAACCAATAAGGTTGACTCATTTCTCCCGCGCACGCACACACACACACACACACATACAATATACCGGACTTTAGACATTTTATACGTTCACTTACACACTGAAAATGTGGTATATAATTGTAAATATTGGTTTCTGGTGCCCTGCAGCGTCTATTTTTGGTACAATATACGTGAGCAACTTCTATGATTGAACCGGAGGTAGAACCGCGGTCCGCTCGTATCTGCGTAAATTTGTAACTCGATTGTTCGTAAGTTGGGGACGAGCTGTACAAATCGAATCGACAACGAGGTATCGTGACGATCTCGTATTGGTCGGTCCTTGGTGATTTAGTGAAAAGTGTTTAAATGCAGAAGTATAAGTGGATAGATTTTTATAGTGACATACAATCGATATTATGATGTCATTATTGTAGATGAAGCTCGCTGCAGGACGAAATGCTGTTTCTGTGAAAATGGAGCAGATATTTTTAGGAGACTGCTTCGTTGTGCTTTCAGGTGGGTACAGCTGGAAACGTCACTTTCGCTGACTCGCCCTCAGGCTGTGACACACTGGCACATTTAACAAATATATATATTTATATACTTTTTTTAGAAATAACGTGTACAGTGTGCCATTCCTCTACGATGAAATGGAATGAACTCGTTGGCCCGTGCTGGCAGAGAGAAATCTTTCGTGCTCTCTCTGTCTCTCTCTTTCTGTCTCTCCCTGTCTCTCTCCAGACTGTTTAGCCTGCTACATGAGACACATTTTCTGGCAGCAGGCTGTGAAGGGGGGAAGCAGAATAACAGTTTACAGATCGCTCGCTTCTTCGTTCCAGCACGAAAGTATAAACAGCAAAATATTTTTTTTTTCTTCGGTTGTGCACATTTTTTTTTTACCCAAGTCCAAATGTCTGTGCGATGTTCATCAGCAGCTTGTACGAAGCGTTTACACACGCTATACAGACTGACGGCGGAGTTTGCTAACAGATACCAGGCAATACCCCCTAATGCAGCAAGGACAGATGGAGACACAGAGGAAGGTACACCGAAATAGCCTCCTGCGTCATATTGATAGAGTGTGTTTGTGTATAGATGATGGAGGAAATATAAAAAGCAGGTAGGATTCCATAGGGAAGGGCAGAGAAAATATTCCCCCTGACAGGCTACTGAAATAGAAATAGTGCCTCTGTCTTCACGAATATGCCGTATATCGCTTGTAAAGCGGATGGACATCTGAGTGTGTGTGTGTGTGTGTGCAGGAGAAAGGTGGTGTTTGGCTGTGGGCCATTGGTGCACCAGCGTTCTCAGTGAATTAGAGGTCAGGCCTGTTCCAGAGAGCTGACGTGATGATAAGAGTTCGATCAGATGCTCCGTACTGCCTGTGTGAAACTGATGAGTGCGTATCTGAGCTCTCTCCTGCTTCTGTGTGTGTGTGTGTGTGTGTTTGTGTGTGTGTGTGTGTGCAGATAAACAACCTCAGTCACATTCAGATCCCTGTGATGCTGATGCCCGATGACTTCAAAGCCAACTCCAAGATCAAAGTGGACAATCACCTGTTCAACAAGTACGAGCAGAAACGGCGCATGATGAGTCGCAGCCCTTTGGCTCCTTCTCATGTTTACACTTTATTCAGTTAATCAGGCAATTTTATTGATCTAATATCACATCTTCCCTTCTCTTCTGCTCTCCTGTTTTCTCTCTTTTTCTCTTCTTCTCACTCCTGCTCTCTTCTCTCATCCCTTCTCTCCTTTCATATTTTCCCATCTATTTTCCTCTTCTCTTCCTTCTCTTCCCATCCTCTTCTTTTTTCTTCTCCTCTTTTTTTTCTCCACTCCTATCTTTCCTTTTTAAAACACCTTTATTTTTCTGTCTCTCTCTTTTCTCCGTCTCGCTCCATCCTTTCCCTCTTCTTTCCTTATTTTCTCTCTGGCTGCCTCTCTGTCTCTTGTACCTTTTGTCTATCATGTATCTTTCCCTTTCATGTTCTTTCTTGTTCTTGCTTTCATGTCTGTCTCTTTTCTCCATTTTTTCTTCATCTTTTCATTTTTTTAATTATCTGTCTCTGCGTGTCGCTGTCTCTCTTTCTCCCTCTCTGTCTCTTTTTTTATCTCTCTGTCTATCTCCCATCTCCCCCGTCTTTCGTCTTCTCTCTGTCTCCCACTTTTGTTCTTTCTTTCCTTTTTCTTATCTTGTTCCCTCTTAATCATGTCCCCCATTATATTTTTCACTTTCTGTTTGCCTGTCTGTCCATTTTCCTTTCTTGCATTTCTCTTTCTCTCTCTTTTTCTTTCTCATTTTAACCCTTTCTCTGTCTTTCTTCCTACCTCATTCTCTCTCTCTCTCTCCCTCTCTCTCTCTCTCTTTTTCTCTCTCACAAGAGAGAATATGCCAAGCCATTTCAAGTTCAAAGAGTATTGTCCTCTTGTCTTCCGAAATCTGAGGGAGAGATTTGCCATCGATGATCAGGAATATCAGGTGCCTGAATTAAAAAAAACATTCATGTAATCATTGTATCTCATTAACTGTGAATTGACTGTGTTTATATATTGTACTGGGATGTGGATTTATTATTAATCTATTTATCGTACTGAATTCATGCAGCGTTCTCTCACATCACTTTCTATACTACAGGACACACTTCACTTCACTCACACAGAAATATTCATTTTAGATTTATATATAACAATAAAGTGAATGCAAACAGTATGACAACAACACACACCAGCAAAGATCACACTGCTGTAGGAAAGAAAAGGACAAATTAGGCGTAAGATTTGTAAGCAACAGCCGACTGCGCAGAAGGACGTGGCTGTGATCAGGAGGCGAAATGTCAAAGATTATCCTGGAAGAAAGGTCAAGCTTGTTTACACAAATATAGCGCTTGCCTCAAAATTTGTTTTTCTTTCCTTTTTAAAAAAATTAATAAATAAAGGAATGTAAGGTCTCGGTTTATCAGGACGAGCCCAGATTGTCTAAACATCGAACCTGCAGTCGGTACTTATTATGTCAGAAATTGGACAAAGTGTGATGAGATCAGGTTTTCGAGTTTTAAATGAATATCCGAATCACTTTTGTTCCCTCTGAGCTGCTTTTTAAGCGACACTGTAAATGAATTTTGCGCACTCATCTTCCAAATCAATAACTCCCAGCTCGTGTGAATATGAATATCGATCTGCAGTTACGTGTAACAGAAGCAGTAACGAGGACAACAGAAACAGCTAATCAGATTCCGGTGTTATGCGCTAAAATGCCCCCCTGCCACGGATCCCCCCCCCCACCCACATCATCTCTGTCAAATATTATATTAAAAAAATTAATTCGTAGGTTTATTATTATCGCATATGGTATTACTATTATAAATTAACCCTAGGCACGTGACAGCCGTCGAGACCATTAATAGAAATTCTCATATAATGTTTATTTTGTGGCACATTTATGTTGCAGGGGTTTGTCATGTAATACAAAAATGTTTACATAAATAAATTTCATTTATGATGAAAATTTGATGGAAGATTTTTATTATAAAATAAGC
>JAOTRS010000022.1:14985358-14995953 GCA_028565755.1 Dinotopterus cunningtoni
ATGTACAGTATATGAAAAAAAATATATAATTTATACAACATTTTTTTATGTATACAACATGTATTTTTTTATATTGCTTATTTTAAATTAAAATTAGTTTGGTGTAATTTGTAAATCATAAACCTATGAATTTATGGTCTAATACAATATTTGATAGAGATTATGTAGGGGGGCAATTCGTGGCAGTGGGGCATTTTCGCGTCTAACACCGCATTTAGCTGAAGACCGAACAGAAGCAGATAGAGCAGGGCTTTGGATTTTTCCCCTTCTGTCATCATTGTTAGGAAGAGCGATGTTTTCTCTAACGCCCATGGACGTCAGCGTGACATGTACCACGCCTATCCTTATACAGAACTCTCTGACACGAAGCGCGCCGATCCCGAGCGACGCCCAGGGCCGCAGCGGCGCGCGCTTTCACACCTCCTACAACAAGAAGTACGTCATCAAGATCATCACCAGTGAAGATGTGGCTGAGATGCACAACATCCTGAAGAAGTATCATCAGGTAAAACGTGGTCTTATTATCATATTGTGTGTATACTGATTGTTTTCAGCTTTCTGTACATATTGGCAGACACTCTTATCCACACTCTCAGAGATATAGTAACAGAGTTGTACAGTAAGTCCCCCTACATACGAACAAGTTCATTTCCGAGAGCTCGTTCGTAAGTCCCATTTGTTCGTAAGTCCGATTTGTTCATAAGTCCAACAAACATTGTCTATGTACTAGGATACTAACACAATTGCCTACACACAGTATAAAACCCACATGTTCCATGATTTTGTACTTGTGCTTTAGAATCATACTGATGGTCGAACGATTCATGTTAAAAGAACGAGCAATGTCTGCCATCTTTTCACCCCGATCCATTCTCTCAATAATTTTCACTGTTGTCTCCATCGTTGTTGCTCGGCGTTTCTTAGCAGTACCAGCTTTATTGCTGCTGCTTGTACACTCGCTTCCAGACATCCTGGGATGCATGCTACACACACGTGATAATGTATGCCTGACATGTGATCTGACTTCCGCACGAAGGCATGTTCATATCTTCAAAAGTTCGTAACTCGAATGTTTGTATGTAGAGGACTTTGCGCTGGGGTTGTACCATGCGTGTGTGGTCTAATCCAGTTATATGCCTTAAATTTTCCAGATAAAATGTACAGTGCTGTTTGTGAAAAAGTATTCGGATCGTTTAGCATGCATCACTTCATCAGACAGACTCTCTTTAAGTGGTTTCTTGATTCAGCAGGTCTGGCAGTAATCAGGCCCGGTTGTGGAAATTCACTCAATAATTCAGGACTGAATTTCCTACAGTTTCATACCCGAACTTTCAATAATGAAAGTGGACTCCGTATTAACTTAAACTCTCCTGTTATACTGAGCTTAAAGCCTCCTAACACTCAGTATGACTGCAGATCAATCCCTGATATCCGTTATCAACCAAATGAGGATGGGTTCCCTGTTGAGCCTGGTTCCTCTCAAGGTTTTTTCTTATTGCCATATAAGAAAAGGCGTTTTTTTTTTTTTTTTTGCCACCGTCGCTCTCGTCTTGCTCATTAATGACGATCTGATAATTTTTATTTATACATATTTTCTCACACATACTCAGCTTTTCAAAAAGCAAAAAACGTTAATTATTTATGATTTCGCAAGGGGGCAATTACTTTTTCACATAGGGCAAAATAGGGCCAGGCATGTTTGGGCACCTTTTTCACTTAATAAATGAAATCATCATTTACAAACTGCCTGATGTGCATTCACACTGTTCAGTCATCGATGCAGTTTGATAAAGCATTTAAGTGTGACGGATACACAAAAGAAAATCAAGAATGGGGCAAATACTTTTTTCACAGAACCGAATGCATCCTAGAGTGTCACAAACGAATAAAAAAAAGCCCCCTGAGATCCTGAGCTCGAACTGTTGCTGTACCGTTGCCAGCCGTAGCCAAGTATGCAAAAAAAGAAAATGGGCCGTGCTGTATGAGTGGAAGGGGCGTACCCTTTCTCCCCCGTCAATCACAGCGACACTGGGGTGTGTCATCCTGTCTCCTCTATTTAGGAAAAAGTTAGCCTTAATCCTTCCTGTTAGTAGTGAGGTGTATACAGTACATATAGTACCAGTCAAAAGTTTGGACACACCTTGTAATTAAGTGTCTTTCTTTTTTTTGTTTAAGGTTTTTTTTTTCTATATTCTATATTTCAAAAATATGAAATACTGTAAAATGGAATTAAGTAACAACAATAACAGTCACTTGTTGTTTTAAGACAAAAAGGTCAGCTGTTCTGGAACAGTTCTTGCAAGAACAGTATTGTGTCGAGTGCATTTGCAAAAACCCATTAAGCTCCATGATGAAACTGTCTCTCATGAAGACCTTCCCAGGAAAGCACGACCAAAACTGACATCTGCTGCAGAGGAGAAGTTCATTTAGAGTCACCAGCCTCAAAAATCACCAATTAACAACCAGCACCTCAGATTAGAGCCGTTATGAAGCTTTACAGAGCAGAAGTAGCAGATACATCTCAACAACTTCAGCATTGTTTTACAGTGTAGAAAGAAATACAAATCAGAAGGGGTGTCCAAACTTTTGACTGGTAGTGTATATGCTAATGTTACAGTGTATTCTCTTGATGGTAGCACTGCAGAAACGAGGGAAATTACGGCATAGAAGCTTTAAAATAAAACTTGGTTACAGATGAGCAGCACTGCACAGAGCTGTGTGGATTTAACGCTTTAACAAAGTTAAAGGTAACCCATAAACCATACGAACTTTTACAGTTCATTGGTTCTGCAGGTTCTCAGAGCTGAAATAAGAGATCCGGCTCGTAAATATTGTCAAAAATAAAGACATGATCATTTCTGATGGTGTGAAAACCTCCATCCTCTGAAACTGGAAGTGTGTAGGAGCTATGATTGGAACAAGGCTGTCATTGTGAAGCAGCTGAGTCACCCTTATGGTGAACTCTGTCGAGCTGGAGCCTCATTTGTATGTGTGTGTGTGTGTGTTTTTTTTTGTTTGCAGTATATAGTGGAGTGCCATGGCAACACACTGCTGCCTCAGTTCCTGGGCATGTACCGCCTCACGGTGGATGGAGACGAGACGTACATGCTCGTCACGCGCAGCGTGTTCAGCCCTCGTCTGCCTGTGCACAAAAAATACGACCTGAAGGTGAGAGTTGAGGATTAAACTAATGTATTTGTGCAGGTATACAGTATAAATCTGTGATAAATAAACAATATTGGTCTTTAATCCATTTCTCAGGGATCCACAGTGTCCAGAGAGGCTAGCGACAAAGAAAAGGTAAAATCATTTGCATTATGATTAATTAGATTTTTTTTTTCATGAAATAATCCTGATGTTTAGCGCAATGTCAAATATATGAAATGATTCGTTCGACTGCCCTGAAATAAGCATGCACTTGCACGCTCAGTACATTGCATGTACGTTTGTTACTGGTGTGAGAAAGCCAAGACGGTTTCGTTTGGAATGTTTTCACGTTTGTTTGTCAAAATTCCCAAATAAATAACGTGAAGAATGACAGAACGAAAAAAAAGAAACGCCTGAACAGCACTGAGTTTGTGCCCCATGTCGGTGGAGTGCCTTAATGAGTTCCTTTGTTTTATCCCTCCTTTTTGCTCGACTGTGAAAGTGTGATGTTTACGGTGCAACAGTGGCATGTTGTTCTTTCCTAAACGCATGAACGCATTCAAAGAAATGTTGTAAGTGTTTAATTCTGTTACTGAAATGGCAGAAAGTCTGCAGTGGAGATTTTTCAGGTAAATAATAATGATAACAATAATAATACACTTTTCAAAAAATTTGACTATAATGATTTTTATTCTGTGGTTTGTTTGTGCTCATACTCGTTACTTTCCCAGCAGGAACCTAATGTTTGGTGAGTGATGTAATATAGTTGTAGCAACGTCAGTGTTGCTTTTGAAAGTTAGAATGACTCAAAGACAAGCAATACAAACCTCATGGATTAACATCCATTCGCACAATAAGATTCATTTGTTTGTCACGCAAACCTTAAATTATTTTTTTTCTCACATATCCCAGTCTGGAAGCCAGGGTCAGAGAGCAGGGTCGGCCAGCACGCAGCGCCCCCTGGAGCAGGTAGGGATAAGGGCCTCGCTCAAGGGTTCAACAACCTTCTGATCAGTAAGCCGTAGCCGTATCTGTTCGAGCCGCCACTGCACCATCCAAACTTATCCACAGTCTCTTATAGGTTTCTAACAGGGTTTAGAATTACAAGCAGAGATTGGAGACGGACACAACAGCTTCCTGCACGCAGCGTGTGTACCTCATGTCATGCATCTCTTCGTGTTGTAATGTTCCCTCTGTCTTTCATTTTCTGTCAGAAATATCACAGTGATGGGAATCTTAGCTTGCAGATCTACTCTACTGCAGTATAGTGTTTGTACAGAGAGCAATCTGCGTCACATCACGTCCGCTCTCACAGAGCAGATCTCAGATCATTTGAATAAATAGATGTTAGGATGTTATGGGGATTTCCCTCGAGCACGGATGAATCATCAAGCGAGAGTCAGTGATTAAAGGAATATTTACAGCACGTTAATGTAGCATTCGATGGAAAAGACTTTGTTGTACCGCTGTATCCTTTTTTATAATTATTTTTTTATTTACTCGTTAGCAAACTGCTGTGGTATAAGAGAAATAAAGCACTATATTGACGTGCTGTTATAGGAAAATAATCAACAGGAACTTAATGTCATTACTCATGAAGGTGGGTGATTATTTTCCCAAAACTGCACATCAATATTGTATAGTGTTTTATTCGATTATAGCGATTTTTTTAAAACACAAAGGCTTTTATTCCTTTCTTAATTCATGACCTGTTTCTTATGCAAAGAAAGATTTTTTTTAACCCTTTTAGATGCTTTCCAATTTAATATTTCGGTAGCCTGCTGCTGCTCGGTATTTATTTTTATTTATTTTGTGGTGCTCACTGCTACGTCCAGTACACACACTTACTCACGTCCACAGCGTGTTCCCTTGTGGTTGGCACACAGTGCTCTCCTCCTTTTAAATCCTCTTTAGGCCATCGGTTCGGTATTAGTATCGTTCTGAGGTGGTTTTTCTGCAGCAGTGTGTTAGGATTATATGTTCAACATTTGTTCCCATTTCAAATCATGAAAGTCATTCTAACTTTCAACAACAACCTAATGCCTGTGTTATTCCACAGTCCATAATGTAACGCCAAATGAACACCAGCACAACGTTTCGACACTGAATGTTCCTGCCGGGTTTGGCTTCAACAAATATTTAAACACATAACCACTCCGATTATTGTTCGAGCTTGAAGTACAGTACACTGTATGGATACTCTGGGTTTTTGTTAGTTTTTTCCAGCCGATACCGAGGTAACGTTATAGATTCTGATAAATACATATAATATATTTTTGTTAAATTTGGTCAACTATGGATCCAAGCAGCGTTAGCTGACTGCTTTGTAACATCTCATGCATAATGTATATCTGTGGGCATGTGAATAATTTGCATGTATCTTTGTTCTCTGCCTCTTTGTGCATGTACTTCCAGCCGCATATACTGTACAGCTCGGTGCTCCTTTGCGAGTATGAATATGACCTGCTTCTCTAAAATTGTGAAAACGTGTCATCATATACTCTTAAAATCATTTGACTCATCATTTTCTGAACATAACAGTGAGAACAGTGGCATAACACACTTATTTCTCCTATAAATGCATGTGCTCTGTGTATACTGTAATTCGTCTGTTTTTTTGCGCTTCTTTGTTTTGAAACACCAAATTTTATTTAGTGACTCGTCTTGTTTTTAAGCCGACCAGCCTTAACTGTGTATAAATAGATCTGCTGCATGCCCCTCTCGCCCTCTTCTCCAGCAGCCACGCCCACCTGAAGACGGTGCTCCGGCCAAATCGCGCATGAGCCAAAAACTCCAAACCATTCGGATCGCCACACGCTTTTACTGCGCCATCAGACACGTAAGGACACACTCGCAAAGACGTCACACACATACGCTCTGTCCTGATCGGACGCCACGAAAGGGTGGGGGTTGGGGGGAGATGTTACTCGGGCGCAGGCAACGAAAACCATGTCCAGAACTAACCTCATGTCTTCGTCCACAGCGAGTTTGTCTGCAGGGAAACCCAAGATAACGTCCGACCACAACGCAGTGTGTTTACGGGGACATAATTAAAGCTTCCCTCGAGCACAGGCAATGAATCATCAAGCGAGAGTCAGTAATTAAAAGCATAATTAAAGGAATACTTACAGCACATTAATGCAGCAATAAAAAGAAAAGACTTTGTTGTACAGCTGTGTCCTTTTTTATACATTAAAAAAAAAATTACTGCTGTGGTTATAAGAGGAATAAACCACTATATTGATGTGCTGTTACAGGAAAATAATCAACAGGTCCTTTACTTCATCACGTCATCCTGTTTATGATTATTTTTCTATAACTGCACAACCACAACGTTTATTTCTTTCTTGTTTATTATGCAAAGATATAAGGAGACAAATACCAGAATATTTTAGATTCCAGTGTGTCTGTATTCAAATAGAGTTCTTTATGTGCTGTATATACACATCTATAAACTCCCTCTCATCCCCTGTCTCCTGATTAATACTTCATTTCAAACCTGCTGTAAGAACAAAGTTATTTTAAATGTGTCGTTTGCTCTCTACAGTCTTATGCATGTTTGTTTTGTATTTGTGTTAATCATAATTGTATGTATTCATATATTCTGTAACTGGGGATAAAACAAAAGAAACATTATGGATGGCACTTTTATTGGTGTCTTACGGTAATGTGTGTGTTTTTGTGTGTGTGTGTGTGTGTGTGTGTGTGTGTGTGTGTGTGTGTGTGTGTGTTGGCAAGCACAAAATCAGTGCTCAGACTGAACTACCTGCAGCTAAAGAGCCTCGGCCCTCAGACTCGGACTATAATAAAGCCGAGTGACATCAGGTTCATAAGATTGTTGTTTCGTGATGAAATCTTTCCCACGGATTTATGGTAACGTGTGTAAAGTGACAGTATGGAACTTAATTCACTTAATTTGTTTTCTTAAGAAACAGAACATTTCACAGGGAAAGTTGTTATAGCAAATTCTATTCCATCATAAAATCTAAAAGCCCTTGCTGTTCCAGGATGCAAATGTAGGTCTGTGTGTGTGTGTGTGTGTGTGTGTGTGTGTGTGTGTGTGTGTGTGAGTAAAGGGACGGCCCCGTGTTTGCTTGAGTGTGTTTACAATTTGCATATTCATAGAACATGGATTTCTAGGCCCTACTGTGCTCTTTTTGTTTGTTTTTTTTGTCTTTTTTTTTTATTATTATTTTTAAGTAACATACAAGGGACGTTCATGTCAAGCCGGGACTTTTGATTGTGCAGAATATCAGAAGGCAGTTATGAGAGTACAATACTTTATTTTTCAATATAATCCCCTGCAACACTAATGCACTTCTCCCAGCGTTTCACTAGTGCCCGTATAGCATCAAGAAAACCGAAAGCTTTCTCAATAATCGGATTGCCTGCTTCAGCACTGGCCTCCCAGGAACTCCTCCAGTAGGCCACGAGCCACTTCAGCCAGGATCGTCATTCACGGACGTACAGGCATGCAAATGTTTTATTGCGGCCAAGAGTCTCATCACCATACTGTGTGTGTACTCAAAAGTCTTCTGTAAATGTCAGTCAGTTTTATGCCTTTTATCACATGTCCCGGATTGACTTGAACGCTTCTCATATAAATCTCACTCAAACACTCTCTTACGCTTAAGTCAGTAGTCGCTTTAAGTTTTCTGAAGAATAATACCACCTTTTTTTCCCCCCCAGACTAAGGAACTCCCTACATACAAAGACAATGACTTCATCAACGACGGACAGAAGATCTGTATAGATGAAGAGAACAAGAAGATGTTCCTGGAGAAGCTCAAGAATGACGTGGAGGTTTGTGACTTGTTTAAGAAGACGTTAGAACCAAACCAGAATTGTAATCATTTCCGCTGCTTATCGATTCATATTTTATGCTGCTTTTGGTGCAGTATTTATTTATTTTTTTAAAAGTTGAACAAAATAATCTCAACCATGCATCCTCTTATTCTTCGTTCTTCATTTATCTGCAGTTTTGATCACTCACTGCTCTATGTGTGTAGTTCCTAGCTCAGCTGAAGCTAATGGACTACAGCCTGCTAGTTGGGCTCCATGATGTGGAGCGCGGGGAGCAGGAGCAGCCAGAGGAGGAGGTCGAGGAGAACGAAGGAGGAGAGGAGGAGGGAGCCGAGAGCGACGGGGGAGTGACCGGGTCGCCACCCGAGAGTCCCAGCAACACCCTCGACAGCAACAGGCCACTCGGGCCGGGAGAGTTCGATCCCAGCGTGGACGTCTACGCGATACGCAGTCACGAGAGTGAGTGTGTTCCTACAGCCGAGTGTTACTGCAGTCGTACGCAACGCACACGGAATATAAATATATATATTTACATTTTCTCTCAGACGCCCCGAAAAAAGAAGTGTACTTCATGGCAATAATCGACATCCTCACACCATACGACGCCAAGAAGAAAGCCGCTCACGCAGCTAAGACGGTGAAGCACGGGGTAAGAACTGACGAAGTATAACCTAAATGTTCACTGTGTTGTAGTTTTTTAATATTATCAGCTTAAAAATGTGAGTGGATTTTTTGAATAACTGTGAAGTTGTTAATGGAAAGTCGACCTAGTCCGTCTAGCAGAGGAAATAAAGTCAACAGCAGGCAGAACAGAAATGCAGATGTGTTTTCAGACCCCTAATCAGCAAGACAGTCACTCACATAGTAGTTTACACGGAACAGTCTGATCGAAATCATTCCGATTTTTTAGATTCCAACTTAACTGTTTACACTGACGCTGATCTGATAAACTGTGTGAAATGGAAGATAATCCAAGACCCGGTCCTCATCCAAAACCCAAGTGGATGATAGTCTGAAGTAAACACAGGTGGAAGAGCGAGTTGTTTTCACAGAGTTTAACGGAGGCAAAACTTCCTTCTTGGGAACTTGTGACTCATAATTATTTCACACAAACACACCCTCACTTCCCCATGGAAATTCATACATTATGCAGTTTAATTCCTATTATTCATATATATTCAAATATATGAATATTTAAATGTAGCAATAAATGAAAAAGACTTTGCTCTGTCCTTTTTAATATATTAAATTGTACATGTTAGCAAACTGCTGTGGTATGAGAGGAATAAAACACTATATTGATGTGTTGCTATGGAAAAATAATCAACAGGACCTATACGTCATCACGTCACCTGTTAGTGATTATTTTCCAATAACTGCATTCCATTTATTGCTACATTCCTATTATTCATATACTGTATTTCACACCTCCTTCCCAATAAACATTCATACACGATGCAGTTTATATTTTCATTATTATAACTCATTTGACACAAAGAAAGCCTTAAGGAGACCCTGACTCTTAACAGAGCCTGTCTTCCACCACTTAGTACAGTGACAGGACAGAGTGTTGAGCAGAAGTAAAGAAAACATCCATATCTCTTGTTTCATGTGCTTCAGAGGAAACACATCTTAACATTTACCCTCCTCACCCTCCTGGTAGCTGCTTACACCAGGGCAGAGCAGGCTGGTGGGTGGGAATTGGCAAAATGCTGGGAGGAAATATATTTTTTGAACAGGTAAAACTTAATACAGTCCTTTTTTTCTGTCTCTAACATTTTCCCCCCTTTGGCTCCAGGCTGGAGCTGAAATCTCAACGGTCAATCCGGAGCAATATTCCAAAAGGTTTTACGACTTCATCACCACCATTCTGTCCTAACCGTCGCCTGAGGTCAGTCTCAGGACCTTGAATTCAAGCCTCCGACCCATTGAGAGGATTTAAACGGGATCTTTTGACATTTGCTCGAACTATTCTGTTTACAGTTGTTTTTTTTTTTTGTGTTTTTTTTTTTTTTTATTAAAATACATGAATAAATAGGTTTGTGGCTATGGATGGACAAACATATAGCTGTATGTTATACTGTGCAGTACATCTATCTGTATTAGATATTGTTGATCGGGATGTTGAATGGTGTTACTGTGTGTTTGTTTATGTGGAAACCTCAAAGCTGCTTTTTTTTACTCTTATTCTGTCTCTGTTTAATGCAAGAAGACATCAGACAAAGACACTTTTCTGAGCCTGGGTTAAGCATTGTTTTAGACCAAGGCTGCTTTCACACTTTTTCCACCCTGTAACCATAGCAACGCTCCTGGCTAGTATCGCCTCGCTTGCACGCTAGATTGGAATGAGGTGGCTTTAACCACATTTCAGAACTGTTGTCTTGAATTGAGATTCTGGACAGTTATTGTGACATCACATGTCCTGATCAACTACGCAACTAATAGATTTAGAGTGATATTTAAGAATCACCTAGGACTCCACTAAGAACCATTCCAAGAACTGTCAGGATTTACATACCAACTGTTACAAAGTACCTACTTTAAATCACCATCTTGACGAGAACTGCTTTCGATTTTTCACTTGATAATAGAGACTTAAATACAAAAGTTATAAAACTAACATGCAGTGTAGTGTCTATTAGTGT
>JAOTRS010000022.1:15001487-15012345 GCA_028565755.1 Dinotopterus cunningtoni
TTTGTTTATACATTCATTCTGTTTTACATTCATTCTGTTTTAATTCTGTTAATTTTGTTTTAATTATGCAACGTCCAATATAAATAAATAAATAAATAAATAAGTAAGCCCCTGCGATGGATTGACACCTCTGTCCAGACTCCAGGGTTGTCCCCCGCCTCGTGCCCTAAGTCTCCTGGGATAGGCTCCAGGCCCCCCGTGACGCTGTAAACAGGACAGGGCGGAGTAGACAGTGAGTGAGTGAGTGAGTAACTAACTAACTAACTAACTAACTAAATAAATAAATATGAATTTAACATTATTTCTTGAGAATGATTACTTCATTGTTCATGATTACTTCAAAACAGAAAATCCTTCATTAAACTCGTACATCTAAATAAAAATTGTAAATTAACAGCAAAGTGTTAGAAGAACTCTTTATTATAGGAATCACTGCTCTGTAGACTTGTAGATATCAATATGGTCTTATCTGGCTTACACAGTTAGCATAATATAATTCACAATATTTAAAAAAAGGAAATAAAAATGTGATTTTGCAGGATGTGCCAGACTGTAAGTTAGCTTATATATGCCCGTGCGCGTTTCGCTGATTTAATGACGCTTTGTCTTGTGACCATAACGCGACGTTAAACGGATATACAATTTTTTAGTTTTTATTTTTTTTAAGTGTCATGTAAGGAAACAAGCCGCTGTAAGAGGTTGACTAAACGACGTAGATTCAAACGGTCACGAATTTTATTTTATTTTGCTACTGCGCAAAAATATCAAAATATCGCCTCAGGTTTGATTTTGTCTTTTGCGCGGGTCGCTTTGGACGCAACCAAATTAATAAACAGGGGATGAAGTGGAAACTTCCACAAAGTTAGACAGAGGGGGCGTGCTGTGTTTCTTACGGAAGCGTTTCTGCTGTCAGACCGACGGAAAGCACCGACTAAACAGTGAAAACGCAACATTATTCTGTAGATAAAGTGGGGAAAACGGGGATGTTTATTCCTGCTAAAGACTTCTCTACAATATTTCCCCGAAAATTATCTTTAATGTCAAGTCGATTTTTTCCTCAAAAACATTACACAGCCGTTTCTAAAAAAAAAAAAAAAAACTTCATACCAGGAATAAACTTGCTAAGTCGATCTAATTAATTATTCCTTTTTATTTCCCAGGCAAGAAAATCAAAAAGCCGACATCTGAGTAATAAAAACGTAAAATGTTTATTCAGATACAGGTTTTATATTGTACAACAGAAAACGATACACAGGCCTGAAAGTGTCGGCCAAAAATAATTGTCAGGAAACTTAGACAGTTCTGTAGCACAAAGACATGAACAAAGACATGTCCCCTTAGGCAAAATACACTGAAAAGACAAATATGCTAAGGCATGTGAAATCAATAATCTGGACATTTTAATATCCACTGAAGTGAGGAAAAAAGGAAGCGACTATTCAAAGGTCCTACTTCATCTTGGTTCCTGAAAGATCTTCTAAACTTTCATGGAGTTTCTCAAAATCAGAACATTTGAGGAACTTTCTGAAGCATGAATAGAACATCCAAGAGTTTCTAGTTGATCCTTCATTTTTCTTCCAGATATGTTTCTTTTTTCAAAGTACAGAGCTTAACTAAAATTAGACAAGAACTTAATAGCCCTTAATAACTTCTTTTTTTTTTAAAAAAAAACAATCAACTGTCTTTTTAACCAACTGTGTCTGACTGGTATAACAGTGCTTCCTTTAAAAAAAAAAAAAATCCTTTTCTACACACCGATGCCCTAATCTATATGACTGATTTGGAGTTTTATACAAAATATTCCTGGCGTTCATCTTGGGTTCTTCATGCACAAAATATACTTCATGAACTTTGTTCAACCAATGAAAGCTTAGTAATTAACAGAAACATAAGAAGTCATACTTAACATACATACTTAAACATACAAGATACAAAAGCAAAATGTGGTTCAGTAAAGAAACTGCCTTTCGAAAAAAGAAAAAAAAAAACAGCTCCCGATTGCAAAAACGTTGCATGTGCTGACTCAGGGACAGAGTTAGCAGTCGTAGCTTAGCTTTTCTTACCAAATCCAGAAAAATCACTGTCTCTGACTACAGTTCAAACTTTGTGTCCAGCTCCTCCTCTGACAGCTTTCATGTCCATTAGTCTTTTTGTCACCCCAGAGGGTTAGAGTCATTGACTGAGCCCTTGCTGGCTTTGCTGCTAAATGAGACTTGGCCGTTAGGGCCGGCTTTGTTGGAAACTCCATTGACTGGTGAGAGATGAGAGAAACTTGAATGTGAGGATTTGACTGGAGCGCTCTGACTTGGAAGAGAAGAGGACGTGGAAGGTGTAGGAGCGTGAAGGACCGGACTAGTGAGCTTTTCGCTTCCAGAGTCACTCTCCGTTTCAGGTTTTCGACCTGCGGTTCCACAGTTCGGCGCGCTGCTCAGCTTTAGCTTCTTACACCCAGGACGCACTCTGTACTTCAGAGGCAGTGGACCGTTCTGGGAAAATGACAAGAAGATTGGTTTAGATTTTAAAAACTGTTTTTTATGGCTTTATAAGAAGTCCTTAATGGAATTCAGGTCTGAGTGGTGAAATAATGGCTCTGATTCTTATCTTCTGTTAGCGGTGACAGATTTACAGTTTTCGCCTGAAGGGATAAAACATACAGCAATGACTTGGATTAAAGTACAAAGTGATTTATGTGTCATGCCGAATCTAATCCAAGCACAAACGAGTAATAAACATAGTCACTCGTACATAGAATTAATATGTCAAATTTCTTTAAAGTCTGTAACTGCTCTAGTTTTGTTTTTATGTTAAGAAATAGACAGAACAGCAAAAGAACTAAAAGTACCTAGGACCAGAGCATGGCAAAGGAGCAAAGGATATCTCTTACCCTCCTCCAGGTGTAGATATAGGCAATATCCATTAATGTGTAATAATCTTTCAGAGGCTCGTCTTCATACATGACTTCAATCTGAAGGCACAAAAAACACCTAAACTTGAGCGGCAGACTTTTTTTTTACTCAGGTTCACTTTAACTCATTGTAATTGCATTTATTTGTATACTACAAAAAGTTTGCCATGTTTACAAAGAACTTACCTGGAAGGTACAGGGAATGTCCATTTTACTTCGAAGAAACTTTCTGAGATGCATAACTGTCATGGCAGCTGGGCATTGCAAATAGCGCTTTACATTTGCCTGACAAAGTGAGATGATTATGAAGTTAATAATTCATGGGACATAATAATTTTATCGGTTAAATGTTTGTATTATTTGCTTAGTCATTTATACAAAGCAAAATACTGCATAGGATTCAGAAAACAGTACATCAATACATGGAACAAAATTGCCTGCTTCATTATATGTTCTATGTTGCAAAGCAAATTTGAGAACTTCTTACCTCTTTTGTGGGTTCTTTGTTTTCACCATCACCATTTCCATATCTGACAATAGGTAAGGAGATGGTACATTATATATGAATTTATTTTATGGCTTTTTAAAAACTTGCATGATTAATCCATCAATGAAACCTCCAAAAAATACATAATATACATAAATATGAAATAGTTTAAATATGTAAAGTTAATAACAATGCGGTTGTTGAACTAAACCAACCTGCTCTGATCAAAAAACTCAATAGAGAGACTAATGATCTCATCATCAGCAATGATTCTCTTGTCCTCGTCAGCCACTTCTCCCCGATCCTCATTCGATCCATTAGCAGCTGAGGAAAAACACAATACATCTGCTTCACTGTCCCCTGACTTAAAATGGTATTTTATTATATTTTTATAAGATTTTTTTTTAAATATAGCTTTTACCATCAACAGATGGATGCGCTGCATAAAAATCTCTTCTCCGCTTCATTTCATCTAAGTGACAGATTTTATAGCAGTTGATCAGAATAACAACACAAAGGAAATGTAAGCTCAGACTAATTAAATATATATAATAATTCCTTAAATTGGTGCCATTGTTTAATTCACAGGTTCCTAAACCTGGTCCTGGAGAGAACCTGATTATATCTTGCTCTCCTGCTCTAAGGATTGAGTAACTGGATCAGGTTTATAAAGAATAAAAAATACTACAATGTGCTGGACAGCACGTTCCAGGACAAAGTTTGGGAACACACTTCAACAGTTGTTATCTATGTTCTTTTTTAAAACTCAAATTGATTTATAGAAGCAATGTGCAGTGTTATGTTTCCACTAATGATGTCAGTAGTTAGACCATCATTGATGCTCTATCTATCTATCTATCTATCTATCAACATGCTGACAAAATAGATTCTAAATAGAATATGTGCTAGGCTATTATCCTACTCTTCCCCTGTTTTTTTTATCTTTCATCTTTCAACATTAGACACTTACTTTTGAACAGACCAGGCACCAGCTTGTACACAATGTCCTGAAGGGTTTTATCCGACCTGGAATTCAAAGGCAATGTAAATCATGTGTAAATGCAAGGTAATATTAAATACTAAATGTTTGTCCGGACAGGTATTACCACATTCAGCAGATTCTACGTTGGATCAAGTTATAAACCCCACAAGGGTGAATTGTGTAGTCCAGAATGAATAATGTTAAATTTCTAGCTATGCCAGCTGTCACACTAAACCTTCCTAAAAGTGTTTTTTTAACTAATTGTACTAGTAATCCCTGAGCAACTGAATAATCACGAGGAAGTGTTTTTAACAGAGACACTAGCTTTAGTATAATTTCCCATCCATGTGACTACGGTTATAGGTACATTTATTTGTGAATATAAAGTTTCTAATAGTGTATGCATGAAATTATGTTTCTATGACAAATTAACAAATTCATAAGTAAAAAAAAAAAAATCCTCATTTATGTATGTCAAGGCAGCAGTATCTAATTACCATTTGCACACAACTGAGCATGCGCAGTAGACACAATTATTCAATTAAGCCTAATAACGTTACCTGATATTGAGAAGTGGTTTGGTTTTGTGAACTTGCACGTCACATATGGGACAGTATTTACTGGTCTCTAAATACCGCACGATGCACATTTTACAAACTGTGAAGAAAAACGACAAGAAAAGAAACTTGTATTGACCACAAACAATACACACGTCTTGTTGGTGTAGTTATTGGAGTTACTTACACGAATGAAGACACTCAACGATGGTGGTCGCGTCGATGAAGTAGCCGCCGCATAACACGCACATGAGATGCGGGTTCAGCTCGGTGATCTTTATCCGCGTGGTTCGATGCATCGTCATGAGGCTCGCGCACCTGCCGGAAAAAAACAAACGACACACGTGAACATGTTGTTAACGGCTACGTGACTGTTTCGACTTTACAAGTTGGTTTATTGTTAAAATCAACAAGCGTGCTTCAGTGAGTAAATATCGACTTTTAAGCACTTCTCCAAACATTGAAATATGATACTATTTTCCTTGCCCATGTGGACTTGTGCAAATCATCATATTTTCCTCAATATTTGTAAAAAATACTTAGGTCTGATTTGTCTGCCTTTGTGTTTAATTTCAGATATTTTTCCATGTGTACATAACGTCTGCCTGCATTCATGCACATCTGCTAAGACGGTACATAAACTCAAGAGCAAAACTAATGAAAACAAAAGAAGATAAAATGAAGTTCTCGGCAATAGGCACACGTGCTACCTTATACTTTTTAATTTTATTTTTTGCTTTACGGAATGCAAAAGTATTTGCTGTTTCTTTAAAAAAATGCATGAATTCAGGAAGGTTCAAGAAAAAATATCAGAACAAAAATAATCGGTCTGAACTGCATGATTTATGCATTTACCCGATAAAAAGCGTGATTTTGATTATTTCTTTTCCCAAATCCGAAGTGCAACATAAGAGCTAGGGGGGGAGGATGAAAGTTCATTCTAAAAAGCTAAAAATTAACATCTTATTAAGATCCCGTAGAGCAGAAGCAGGTTTATCCAGCATGTTTATGGATGCGAGTTTGCTTTGTATGCCAACTTTTGTGCACTAATAACTTGGTTCATTTGAAATAATTGTGTTTATATAATACAGTAGTTTTATAGTTGAAGAGGCAAAGCGATCCTATACGCCATGAGACAAATAGGTTTTCTACTGGGATTTATTAATTTACTGTCAAATGTAAATAAAGAAATTAATTCATTCATTCATTAATTTAAAAAAAACAGGTAAATGTGATTAAATGAATAAAAGTATTAATGAGCTTAAATGACAGATTACACACTAACAGGCCTGTGTGTGTAGTTATCTGATTTCACTGAGGCAGCAGTGTGCTGCTGGAATTCTCACAGGTTTCTTATAATAAACAGCCTTAATCCTGAGTTTTACTTCACTGTGAATATATTATAACGCCATGAGTAGCCTGTACTGTCTGGGATGTGAACATTTCGGCAAAACAAAGTAAGAAACAATTTGAGAGGTTGACAAACAGGTTGCAGCTATCCTGTTTTGCATCTTTTCTAAAGGAGATGCAAAACTAGAATCTTGATTATGAATGCCTTTAAAATGCCTTTATGAATGTCTCTCTCTCTCTCTCTGCTCGGGATTGCTCTTTATTTTCAGAATCATTACAGGTCATAGGTTTAATAAGGTAAATTACACTTTACACACTTTTTACATTTCATGATTTTTTTTAACAACGTGCTACTAAAGGATTCATAAAGTTTCGAAATGTTTTCATTTAAAACCTGATTAGTTACAGTGTTATAAAACTAATAAGATTCTCGAATTTGATTAGTCAGAAGACGCTAATTAATTATCTATAATAGAAGCTGGAAGCAATTCACAGCTTCAGATGCGTCTCAATGCGCGTTTGATCATAATAAAATTTTAAACACACGTCCTGATACTGAAGAAGGAAAAATGATTGTTTATATGGACGTGTTTGTTTAACGGTTTTTAAACCAAAGACATACAAGTCTTCAGAACAGACACATTTAACGCTTTTGATGTTTATGGACATGACAAGCTGTATTTTTTTAGTCTTGATTATTAAGTTTATGAGAGACAAAGTGAGGGAACGACTGTTCATAGCGATAATTTGTTTTGCGGAATATCAACTGTAACTATAAAACGGATAAAAGTACGTCTTGTTTTTTAATAAACAAAAAATGGTAATCGTTTATAAATGTAAATGGATGTGATGTTTAAAAGCACCAACATGCTCCTTTTTTTTTTTTACAAACTTCTTACACTTCTACTGTACATTGCTGTTATTTGCACTAGTCAAACATCTTGTGCTATATATTGTGTAAAAGCACTTCTTACAGACTTTTTACATCCTACTGTACATTGCTGCTATTGGCACAACTTATTACAGTCTATGTGATGCACATCACAGTTACTTGCACAACCTTGCACACTCACTTTATGTACATCTGTTACATACTCAGAATTTTGCCTCGCTCTTTATTTAATCTGTACAGTTATTGAATGTTGTGTGTAGTGCCTCGTATATAATGAAATTTACAGTGTTTTCCGAAACAGTCGGAATCAAATTCCTTGTATGTGTCAACATACTTGGCGAATAAAACCCGATTCTGATGTGCTCCAGAGGAGTGAAACGCGTCACCCAACCTAAAAAAAATCTGGTTGCACCACAGTGATCTACAGTTGATTGCTTTCCTGTCACAGCATGCCGCGTGATGGTTGTTGTTGTGTATATTTTGAACAGCGTGTCGTGAAGGACAGTTCGAGCTGTACAAAAGGTGCCAAGACGGTGTGTGGAATGAGAGTCATGTGTGCCACGCGCGACCCGCTCAAGCCGTTTACTGAAATGAAAATTAGCGTGGACGAGACATAGACACGCGTGGGCCTTCGACGCATAAACACAAAGGCGACACTATCTAATAGGAAGTCCAGCTCAAGACCGTGGGGTCAGAGAGAAAGTGAGCAGTGTGATTTCTTTCTACACCGGTGAGGAAGACTACGGATTACCGAGACTCGCTGTTGCCATGGCGACCGCTTAGCCTATAGTTGGCACCTTGCCAGTCGGTGCAGAGGCGTGCGGATTCACCTGGTCCGTCAGCTTTATGGCACATAAGCGTTAATAAGGCGCAGTGAGCCTCACTGCACTTCGCTCCTCTCCCCTCTGATGCAGCATATGTCTGAGACCGAAAGGCGCTACCTCGGCTGCCATTTTGCCACACGGTCTCGGCACGAGCGCCATTGTTTAGCTTGAATATTTCGATATAAACGCGTGTCGGGCTTCCTTCGCTCCTCGTCTTGCGTCTCTCCTGACATCCGAGCCTCAACCGGGATAGTTGTAGCAAGGATTGAAAAACCGAGCGCGGGTAAATAAGCGCCCCCCGCCTTCCTTGTCCGTTTCCTCCGAGTCGAAACGAGGAAGCCCGCGAGCTTGCACCGCGAGCACGCGTCGTCAGACATACCGCGTTCTGCACGCGCGCATCTGGACACTATTCATCATCAATCCTCATCATGTCTTAGAAATAAAATTAAAAAGGAATAAATAATACATAACTTGCTGTTATTTTGGCCCGAATCTTGTTATTCCTCAACAGGAAAAGACAAAGCCGACTAGGCAAGAAAGAAATTTTCATTATTCATTACCCTACTGAATATTCATATATATTATTACAGTAACGATCAGAGCATTCCAGAGGAGCATCCTCTAAAAAAAAGCATTATTATACTTTATCTTCACTGTCTTGTATTAAGTATATTAAGAAAAACATTAATGCTCCAGCATATACGACAGATACGTTGTTCCTTATCATAACAGCTAACATTTCTCTATTATAGACACTTTACAGCCTACCTTAAATCACACACACTTAACTCCATCAGAAACTTTCCCTGGCTCATCTGCTCATCATCACATCTGACAAGCTAATTGCTTGTCAAATCTTCACTCTGATTTTTTTTTCTTGCCCAGAATGTATAACCTAATCTAAAATGAGAACCTGTTAGAAGGAAGCAAGAAAGATTGTGCACAACTAAGGATAGAGATCAAGGATCAGTCAGGGATGAGGATTCTGACAGATTACAACATATTACAGATTATAACCAGCATGTTACATCTTTATCCTTGTATTCAAACATATTTTCTAAGGGATGTTAAGGAGAAGAAGTAGGAGGCATATAGCAATATTAGATGATAGCTTGGCGGAAATGTTTAATATTTATCAATTCTGTATTATATAACCTATAGCCTATACACATTAATAAACTCGCAACTTGCTTTTTAAACTCATTATGACTTGACTTTATCCCTGACAACTCCAAAGAGATGGAAGAATTTCTCTTTGCTTTTTGCTTGCTTTTTAAAACATGCTTTGTAAACTCATCTTGTTTTTTTTAAAGATCACCCACACTTTTAACTCTTCAGCCCTTTTTAATTAAAAATATTTTATATCACATGCATATGAATAACTTGTTTGCTTGCTTTCCGTTTTTACTGATCTCATTCTAATGTACTTATGGGAATCAGGACACTGCTTATCTCAAGACAAGTCTGAGACCTCTGAGCTCAAAACGTAACCCCTGTGTTGCCTTAAGGGTGAGAAATGACCCGCAAGTATGATTATTAACAGAAACAAACCCTAAATAAGCTCCTCCTACCTCCACACCCGTACCTGTATTTTGATTACGTTTTTTCCTAAAATGTCCACAAAGGTGGTGATCAAATGAAGACTGTTTTTAAATAAGTTTTAAAAGCAATTAAGCGACTTTATTTGTAGGGTTCCGTGAAGGCGGGTCATTTAGGACAACTTTAGAACAAAAGTTAAGACTTACACACACAAGATTTTAGAGACAAGATTTGCGACACGCATCTGATTCATTACAGCGTTATTAAAAGCGTCATAGATGCTAAAGCGACAATACTTCTATGTTGTTTGAGACTATAACAAGTCGCAGGCCGCGCAGTTCATCATCAGACCAGTGAGAAGGAGGAGGACCATCGTGTCAAGTTAAGTTCAAAAAATCGGTCTGCGATCGCACAGCGCAGTGATGTCGATTTTCTGACGATCTCAACCCTATAGAGAACCCGTCTGTATACGCTGAAACAAGAGTACTTTAATATTTAGTCAGAAACAAATAATAGAAACTGGTGCGGGTGGTGCGTGACTCATGGCGCTTGCAGTTTTTTTCCCCTCAGCGATCCGACTTAATAAAGTCGCAAAAGCCAAACGGATCACGCAGATTTTTTTAGCTAATTTTACGTTTCGGGCAAACACCTCAGACGGATATAAATGCATTATTTTTGCGTGCTCTCGCGTCTACGAACAGGACGCAACATTGTGACAGTGTGCAACAGAAGGCATAGACATCTTATAACGCGGTGTGAAGTCCGTATTCACGCACAATCCACCGCACAAAACCTACCTTGCTCTGCTTTGCGAGGGTCGCTGCTCACCAGCTCTTTTTTCTTTCTCTTTTTTAAAAGCACACGACGAAACTTAAGAGTGGATCAGCAAAAAGCCAGCGTTAAGCACCAAGCGGCCATCTTGGAGTGAAGTGCACACACACACTGCCTGTCAGTTGCAGCGGTTCTAACGTAGCAAAGCCGCCGAGCTCATCTCAGCCTTTTCACACGCAGACAAAAAAAATGACACCCCCCCGCACACAGGACCGATCCCCAAGCGGTGAGCTATCCACAGATCTCCAACAACAACAGGAAAGGTGGATGGTGAAATCCCGGTAACGCTCGATTTTCTGTTCCCGTTCAGCGCTGGGGTAAGGAAGGTGCTGCTGCTGCTGCTGCTGCTTCGGAAACTGACACCACCGGCCCCAAAATGGCTTTAGTTCGACCGCCCCGCACGCGGTCACGTGCTCTCATTCCTTGCGGGCGGGCTGGGAATTAGCAAGGGGTGGAGGGTATTATCAATAGAAGACCCCCACTTACCCAAC
>JAOTRS010000022.1:15031735-15050825 GCA_028565755.1 Dinotopterus cunningtoni
AAGTATCGGTTCAGGCACCGTTTTGGCACCGGTACCGTTTTAAAAGTATCGATTTGGCACCGGTATCGAAAAAAACCTAAACGATACCCAACCCTACTCTTAACCCTACCTGCTCCAGGGGGCGCTGTATCCCGGCTGACCCTGTGCTTTGACCCCAGCTTCCCATGCGGAAAAAATTATTTCACTGTGCTGTGAATGTGACAAATAACTGAATCTTAATCTCCCATCAGAGGTTGTGCGAACTGATGGTAATCAGCATAAATGCTCGGAATAAAGTTAACAATTCTTCTGTTATGAGGTTGTATTTACAACATTGTGTTTGCATCAGTCATTCAATGTTATCAATCGTCATACATTCAAATACATAAAAATTTTTTTTTAAAGAAATACTTAAAATACATTTTTGCACTTTATTGTCCAGGCTTACAAAGAATCAGTAGGAGGAATTCTAGGAAAAAAATTAACCTAGATAATTGCACTGATTAAAAGTGATTCAGCGTTAAGTGGGATTTCCTCGCCACTGTAGATTTTTCTACGCCTCATGTCCTCGTGTGTAAACAGGAGTAAACAGAGCTCTAATTAGAGGAGAATTTTCTGCAAGTTCTCTTCGTTTTATTCATCGATTAATCTCCCTAATTGCGTTGAATCATACCGGACTTAAAGCAGAGTAAGACATTAGCTCGACTTTAATTAGAAAATCTTTAATTAGACAGAAAACTCTTACGCGCCAAGAAATCCATTTTTATAAAATCCAGTTAAGCCCTCGGAGCTCAAGTTCTCAAGCGAAATCTCATCAGTTATTAAGATGAGCGCATTGACCCGCTCCAGTCACAAGAGACAAAAAGCAGCAAGAAGTGCGCGGAGCCAGGTCTCACCTCCTGGGTCTCTCTGAAGGAAGCGTAATGATCCCTGCTGCCTCCGCGAGTCACTTCCCAGCAGGTGGAAATGAAAAGTTAAAAACTTTATATAAGTCGTATTTTGTCTTTCTTCACCTGGAAGTGGAGAAGGATTACTCTAGAGACGAAGGATTCTCTCGTCTTCTCGTCTCCCTTTTTGAGCGTTAAATTTCACAACGTGAAACAATCAAACCTCAGAGGTGTCGTTCATGATGAGAGTTAAGAGCAGTCGAAAGCTAAAAATCGTGACGGATTATTCTAGTTTATCCACAGACTGTCTTTGGCTTCCTCTTTCTTATTTAATTTCTCTTTTTGTTCCTGTAGGTAATATATCAAGGATATGTACAGAGGAAGGATGGATGGTCATCGACCCTGCAGTGAGCGCCGAGATCTGCGGCTTCAACCTCAACTTCACTGGGGTGGACCTGGTGCGTCTTCTGTGGAATAAATTCTCTGTGTAGTTCAGGGTTGTCAGAGCCGTTATTGTGTCTGGGCCGCAAAATCCTCAATATATACAACTGCATAATGACAATACTTGAATTTTTTTAGGAAATACTGTACGCCTTGCCGGGAAATAAAAGAACACGTCGCTTAGCAACTAACGCGAACCGTATAGCAGAAGAATTGTTTAATGTGAATATTATTGATGTCATTTCTTTTCTAAAGACTATAACCCACTCAACAGAGTGCATGCTGTAGAGCTGCAACTAATTATTATTTATTAATTTGATTATTTTCTGGTTCCTTGATTAATCCTTTGGTAAGCCTCTCCATAAATAATAACCAATAATAACTTATTATTAATCGTTCAACCTTTTATTTAAACATTTTCTTTGTTTAAAAATATCCTTAATATAAGTAAATATTTAAAATAAAGGAATTTGTTAAAAAAAAAAAAAAATGGTAAAATGGTAGAAGTTACCTCTCCAGATGAGTATTTAGACGTCCCTATTGTTCAGTTCCTACCAGCTTTAGTTTTACAGCCTTTTCAGCAGAATAAAATAAATCCTTCTCTTTTTTTGCTTTATTAGTTTATCTTTTAATGTCAACAAGAAGCTCAGGTTGTGAGGATTAAAAGCACGTTCAGATACCTATGCTGCCATATTTCACCATAGACGTGGTGTTATTTCCCGTAGATCTCGAATTTTGTCTCAAACAAATATCTTACTTTCTATAATAGCTTCATAAAAATAAACAATATGTTGTTCTTTAATGACTAACTGTAACTTCATTGTTGTGGTGTAAGAGAAATCAATTATTTTTGTGTAATAGTGATGTAATATTAATATGTTATGTTAATATATACATACATATTATTGTGCAAAAGTTTTGACATCCTCCATTTCTTAATATTAAATGAAATTGATGTGGATGGAATGAAAGAAACAAGAACAAATGTTTTACTGTGACAGGCTGAAAAAGTGTTTAGAGATCATTAAAGTGAAAATTGCTTGTTTATGAACCAACCTCAGCAGCAACCTTGTTTCCCCTCTCGTCTGTTCCAACCACACGGCTTCCAGCATCTCCAGTATACAGCTGTGGCCAAAAGATTTGAGAATGACACAAATAATATATATATTTTTTAAAGTCTGCTGCTTGTGTTTTTAGATCTTTTCGTCAGTTGTTACTCTGTTTTACTGGAGTATAATTACAGCTGCACAATTTGTACTGTAGAGTAAAAAGCTTTGCTTTGCTTTGGAAGCATCACTAATTATACTTCAGTACACCAGAGTAACATCTGACAAAATTAACTTAAAACTCAGCAGACTTTGTGAAAATCAATAATTGTGTCATTCTCAAAACATTTGGCCTCGGCTGTACTAATCACCGGCCTGATCATCCGTCATCATCTACACCTGATCATGCCTTAAGTTAGATGTTTTTTAAAGCTTGAATGATTCATAGGTCACTGTGTGGCTTAACAAACAAACAAAAAAACATTAATCTTAAACTGCTCAGGTACAGGAACTGGACTAGGAACAAAACTTGGCAAGAAAAAAAAAAAGAATGAGAGCCAAAGAAAGTCCTTCAGGAAGCTTCAACTATTCCTGAAGACTACATTAAAAATACAAGAACGTCAGACGCTTTGAAAACAAGACATAAGGGGGGGTCGAGACTTTTGCACAGTACTGTACATATATTCTTTTGAGCCTGTATAAAGTTCTAAGTGTGTGCTGTGTGTAGGATGTCCCTCATGGTGAATTCCTGAGATCGGTGAGGATCGGATACACCATCGGCCACTCAGTGTCTCTGGTGTCCCTCGTCATCGCCATCTTCATTTTGTGCTTTTTCAGGTGAGCCAGCGATGCCTCACCAGTTCGAACCGGTTACAGCGTGCAGTCGGGCAGTTCTTTAGCTTTTACAACAGCTTTACTGTTACACGTTACGATTAAGAGAAAACGGCTCAGTATGAGTCAAGCTCGTGTCTGCGCTTACAAAACGAGTCGCACAGCATCAGTTTTACGTTATCTTTTTCCCATCACACATCACACAGAGGTGGCTCTGATTAAACACCTCTGTTTACTGGAATACATCTTAAGTAGCTTCCTTTTCTGTGCCTTTTAAAGGATCTTACACTCAATTAAACAGGATAACAGGCCTCACACATGCTGCCTCGAAAAACGAAAACAACACACACCAGATGGTCGCTGTGCAGAAACTCTGTAGCGCGATTGCTAGTAACTAGGACGTTCTGTGTGGCAGAAAAGAAAGCGAGTGTTTTGTGTATTAATGACAAATACCATTTACTGTATATGCAGTAGATAATGGTTTTATGATGTTTCACGTCCAGGAAACTCCACTGCACAAGGAACTACATCCACATTCACCTCTTCCTGTCGTTCATCTTAAAGGCCGTCGCGGTGATGATGAAGGACGTGGCGCTCTACGAGGTGGATCCAGATGAGTGCAACCCTGGTTCTGTAAGTTAAATATAAGTCACCCTGGAAAAGGGCGTCTGCCGTGTGCCGTGAATGGAGTAACACGCAAAACTATTTATTACTAAAACAGTGACTTGTTATGCTTTATGTGTTGTATGACATGTGATGTCATGATCGATCACATCAAATCAGGTATTAAGTCACATTTTGGGTGATCTAAGTTATGTATATTTAAATATTTGTGATTCAATAAGCTCCAGTTTTATACCCGGTTTATTAGTGTCATGTCCGGTTCCTGAGATATTGCCAGTGCGAGTTTGTTTACTACGAGCGCCTTGGAAAAAATCTTGAAATCTTATTTTTTTATATTTTAATGAGGATTCTAGAGGACACTAGAATTTCCCTGCTACCCCAAAAAATGGCTTCGCCAGCAGTGCGGCTTTATAGCAAAAAACTGCAATCTATTCTATGACATCTTGGATAGTGTTCATAAGTGCTACAATTTTTCAGTCCTTTTGAAGGATCAGGAAGATAAGATATGTATTTAATCTTTGCTAAAATTATTAAATTTGATATGTTTCACATACTGCACTATATTTGCCATAGTGCAAAATGAACTGGACTTAATACCTGTGTCACAAATTATTTCTCTATTTATTCCATTATTCCTTTCAACGTCTCGGAGCTCCCCGAAGTGTGTGTGTGTTAATGCTGCGTCTAAAATACTCGTCACAAACTCCCTTTATTGCACTCCTCCTACAGATACACCGTTTCAGTGTCTATGTAAATGAGCTACATGTCTTCCTATATGAGATCCTATTTGGGGGAAATCTATTGACTGGTTTAAACCTTGGTCAGTTTAAAAAATGGAAGAGAAATAGCATACAGTTTAATGATAAGTGGATTAAAAGCCCAGTGTTGTGTTGTGTTGTACAAGAGGAATTTTGGTAGGAAATAATCTTTAGAGTGGTAACAGGTCCATCATACCTCTTTGTCCTTGATTATTTTCCAATGAGAACATTACATTAAATGTATAAAATTTTCAACACAATAAGACTGATGAGTGCTAACTCTAGTTGTATCACTTCACAGTGTCATAAAAAAAGATCATTTTAAATGTAATTAGCGTCCAAATGAATCAATAAGTACATATCACATCACTGATCATCTATTACAATGGACTTTTAAAATGTCTAAAGTTGATTTAATATGCAAGTTTGATTCCAAATAACGAGCGCAACATCGCCATCGTTCCAGCGACTCGGTCCTGACTCTGTCGCTCAGAGCTCTGCATTTCATTTAACAGAAACCTCTCTGACCTTCAGTTTCACCTTCGTGGTTCTTCAGGAGCTGAGAGAGATAGCGCCTCCAGCTTTATCTCAGCATTTACAGTCAGCGTCTGAGCGTTTTATTGTGCGTCATATCAGGACTTCTGATCTGCTGGGCCTCTAATGGAGCGGCTGTCATGGGTTAATAGTCATAGCATAAGGGTAAATCATTGCCCACGGCTCTTAAACCTTCTATGAGGAATTCAGATGCTAGCTGCTGCTTCACAAATCTGACCAACACCACTAGCAACCTAGCTATGTGTGTGTATGTGTGTGTCTTTCTACAGGTAGGTGTGTTTTCCTTTATTTGATTTTTAATTTGCTGTCTGGGAAGCATTTATAGTCTCAGTAACTCACTCCGCCGCTCAGGTTTAGTCGTTTCTGGTACGACGTTTTTTCACAATCCTCAGTTTCAAGTAACAAATTAATACTTTGGTGAAAAATCAAACCCTCACCATTTTTTCTTTTCTCAAATGTTCTTCTTTGCTACAAAAGTTAAAAAGATTAAATAAATAAAATAGCAAATATTCATAGATGGTATTTTAAGGTCCAATATTTTACTATTTACTTATCTAGTGTCTTAACTGCCCCTTAAATGTGACTGTTAATGTTCCAGCTGAAATATCTGTCAGATAATAAGTTCTTTTTAAATGTGCTGAAATACGAACCCCATATATGTAACTGGCTTATTATACAAAAATGGACAAAGGACAAAAAGTATGAAATGTTTTTTTGTTTGAAAACGCTTTGTGTTTGTACACGCACAGACACTGGAGGCCCACCAGAATGTCTCCAAATAACTAAAAAGATAACTTTGCCTAATAATACTTTAAATAACAATTAAAATAAATAATAAAAATGTACTGTTATCAATATTGCCTCCGTTGCAATATTGCCTCCGTTGCAATTAACCCCCTATTGTTGATAGAGCAGGTTTAATCAGGATCATGCCGCATTACAGTACACGGCAGGGCATGGGCCTTTGCCAGCCGCCAGCTGTTTTAGTTGGGCATTTTTTGGAGGCAATCTTAAGTATTTACTACAATCACACATAATGGTCGAAACATTACGTCATGCAGATGCCAACCACAAAATAAACAACTTGGCTGATGCCCCTCAACACACTGTTTACTTAGCCGATCCGTGTGCTGTTATTTTCAAGTAAAGTTAGGCCAGTTTGTCAATCAGGTGATCAATCTTCACTCCAATCATGGTCGCCTAATTAACGTAAAAGATCATGTGGCGCTGTAATTGTTTAAAGTCTTGTATGAGTCATTCCAAAGAAAGCATTATATTCCAGGAAGTAACTAGGACAGTCTGTCCTAGTACTGTAAGTCAGCTGAGTCAAGTCGTAAGTCAACATGGCATCTTCTAGCGATCCATCTCTTGATAATTGTTCCATCGGACACTTCTTGAGTCAGGACTACTACAAGCTTCACTATTGTAGTAAGGCAGGATTACAGAATGTGACTGATTTTACTGCAAAGGTTCAGGAGTTAATGCTGTAGCGATGCGTATATCATCGTTTCATGAAGTTTCCTTCAACCAAAAACTTTCAAAAGTACTGTACTGACTTTGGCAACATAAAGTGTCTAAACAAAATCTGAGAAGTGTTGGTGTCAGTATTCGTCTTCCTTTTATTAATATTTTGCTATAAGACAACTTTTAAGAAGTTTAAAATACCATGGGATGCTTGATATGATTGATTTATTGTTGTATGCATCCAATAGGTGGTTGGTTACTTTACATTGTCAACTGAAAGAACCAAACAGGGGAAGTTTATATTGAAGGGTGTGAGTTGTGATAATTATATTTTCACCAATTATGGCCAAGTTATGTATGTTTAAGCTGTGTAAATTTCATTATCATTGCCATCTATCTACACAGTCAGCCATGCCCTTAAACCCCCCTGTTTTAGGCTGCCAACAAAAACACAGGCATATATAGGCTGGCACAGGCATATATATCCTTGTGACTTGTACTGCAATGCAGCATGATCCCGATTAATCCTGCTCTAACAATAGGGGTTAACGTGGCCAGCTGAAAGAAATAAAAAATACCTTTGCTTCTCAGGGCAAGTTTCTTTTGAAGGAATTGTTTTGAGAGGATTATATTTGCACAAGTTATAGTCCAGTAATGTTTCTTCAGCTGTGTAAATTTCATTATCAATGCCATCTATCTACATTGTCATCCGTGCCCTCAGAGACGAGAATATAGCAGGGTTTTTTTTCTTCAGTTTGAGATAGCTATTTATCTGAGATATGATGCTAAATTTGGATATTTAAAAAAAAAAAAAAAAAACAATAATATTGTACAATATTGACTCTAGGTTCTTACATGACCTTCCAGTCTAGGATCAAAATCTCATTTTCAGAAGCTTATGAATTGTTAGTGGTTTATACTCAATTCTAATACCAGAGAATGGGGGAAAAAGTAGGCCAGGATAGCAATTCATCAGCGTTCTATTCTGATTTGTAAATTGAGATATGGCCCTTTAAAAATCCTCACAAATCATAGACGTATTTAAAATTAAAAAGAGTGATAACTCCTGGAAATATAGGAATTCTATTAAAATATGGAATTTTTCTGTGACTTCCCATTAGGTTTTCATCAGGATCTGAAATCCATATACTGCATTGACCTGAGCTCATTTTTTTTCTAGGGTAGTTTTTATGTATTGGACTTTTTTTTTTTTTCCATTCTTTCTATAAATCCCTTAGACTCTTGTGAAGTCTAATGTGGTGGCTGTTACTGCTGCTGGTGTTTTTGGTCTGCTTTTGAGACACTGGGGATTTTTCTTAGTCATGTGTCTGGCCCATGGCTTTACATGGCATGATGTTTCCAAATTTTTCTAGTGCGTGACAGCTTTATATCATTCAGGACCCGCAGCGAAGCTTTAGGGGTTCGCACTTACACCTCTCACAGTTCCATTTTTCATCTGCAATCAATGACTGGATGCTTTTAGAGCTTTTTTCACCCGTATTCTCTCAGGAGCCCTTTCCAAATTCAGCAAACAAGTGACACATAATGAAAAGAAACCCTCCTGCGGGTGACGTACTCCAGCCACAGAGACCTACTTGTGTGAGTTAGAGTTTTTTTTGTTCTGCTTTTAGCCCTCATACTGGCTCTTAATGGCATTTTATATACATGCCCTTGTATTTTTATTTATTTTTGTAAATCCTTGCACATTCATAGTTTTACTCAGTCTGAGATGCTATTTCAAAAAGTCTTATGACGTTTTAACTACACTGGCATCAGTCATCTCTTATTTAGTGTGTAAAGTAATAATGTCTATGAAGAAAAATAAAGCATTGGTGGAAGTAGTAGAGATTTAAATTTGAACGTGCAAACAAACACTAACTACTTTTTATACTGTTTTATTTTTATGATATTTTATATTTAAGCAATATCACACGAGTGTGGACTGTTTTTTGGCTATGACCACACCACCACCGCACTGATAATCAGCACAACAGCACGACCTCAAGTGTGATATTGCTTTTATACAACAGTTTCACAAACACCATTTATCATCAGATTATGATTTATTTGCTTATTTGATCAGTTATTTCGCTCTGCCAACACATATTCTTCTGTGACTGGTGGAACTTACTAACTAACCTGACAGTTAGTGTCATTAACGTAGTTTTAAATTCTAACCGGTCATATTTAGCCAAAAGGTGAGGATAATCGTGTGATTTTCTTTACATTTCCACTTATTCTGCTTTTGAATATCAGTTCTGTTATATAACTTTCAGGTCCCGGGCTTGAATCCCAAATAGCATTAATTGGAAACTAGTGCATGATGTAAGGCATACGATCCCTTTTTCCACACACCAAGTAGTGCCCTTAATCAGGATTTAGAGAGGGATTTGGGATTTTAGCCTTGTGTTCACCTATAAATAAATAAATAAATAAAACAACACAAAGGCAATCTGGAATGATTAAGAAATATTAAATAAACAAAGAGTTGTTTAAGATGACATAACGTTATCAGATGTGCTTTCTTGCTGATAGTGTTTCTGTGACTTGTTTTGACTGTGGGTTTTGGCAGAAAGCTGCTCTCAGAAATACTTTCACCCACACTGCGACCACCTGCGACGGCGAGTGATACATATAGTTGAACATCCTGGTGCTGTTATGCTCCATTATCATCACTCGTGGAATGCCTCTTGTCCAATCACATTACTCGGTCGGATCTAGCTGTTGTATAGAATTTGTTTTGATCTATTCCTATGTAATATTTAGCTGATTGGAGAGCTAGACAGTGCGCAAGAACAAGCATCAAATGTAGTGCTTGCAACACGCCAATGTGAGACCATAAGTTACGCAAACAAATTGGCAATTGGTGTAACAAAGCCATTACCCATAAAATCTCCAGTGCATCTCAAGTCCGGCTGTTAAAACTGATAAATAATTGAATCATAGTGATCCACATCGTTCCAGAAAAGGTCTACTTTCTGTCACATTTTTTATTGATTTATTTAACATTTAATGAACCCTAAATGACCAGTATGTCTGTTGTATAAAGTGAGCGCTGACAGCTATGCGAGAACCGTTTCCTTTCTTGAAACAAACAGTGTTAAATCCATCACTTTTTTTTTTTTTGCTAGGCTTAGTGTGAGGCATGGTGTTTGCCAGATCCTTCAGAAGGTTTGGAGTGGTTGCTAATGGTCTGCTTTAAACAGGGTGTGTACAGTAACAAGCTAGTGTTTACTCTTTGCTTCGCAACAGCCGTAACTGGTTTGGTTTGATTCCTGTGCATTATTATAATTACACGATAGCAGTGATGAATATTTGATTGATTAATTTCCTGTAAATGCAGCTCTGACACTAAGGCAGGCCACAGGTGTGTATTAATGCCCTCTTGATCATAAAATTCCCGATTGTGTGGATGTTAAACATCTGACCTCAGGTTTTGTGTTTTGTTCTGAACTATATCTATCCGGGTAACATGATTGATGAAGGATTACAGGCTTATTAGAAGAATAAACTAAACCAGGATGTGTTTTTATAGAACAAAAAAACAACTTTATGTTGGGGAAAGTAAGCCTGCTTTGCATCTATGTGCATTACACCATCCTGCTGTTAATTATTTTCCTATGACGTCACAGTGCTTTTTCGTCTTTCACCAAGGATCGTGAAATTCCATAAAGAGCTTAAAGTGGCTTCTCTTCAACCTTTTCTACTACAAAACATTTATAGGCTTCTGTCTAGTTGTGTGTGTGTGTGTGTGTGTGTGTGTGTGTGTGTGTGTATGTGTGTGTGTGTGGTGTGGAGTAGTTTAAGTTGGTACTGTAATCTGTTGTATAAACACTCCATGTGTCTCCCGGCAAGAAGGATAGATTGCGTCTGTCACAGTGGCGATGTGCAAACACTCCAGTTCCTGCAGCTCGCCCACTCATCCAGCGCTGGTCAACACACCACGCCTGATTAAAAAGCCCTAGAAATGTTCCATGCAGCACTCAGGCTTTATGGTATTATTTCTGATATGCAAAGTTACACGGATAACAGCTGATAACGCTAATCAAACAACCGGAATGAAAAAAGATGTAACAGATCCCAGACCAGTCCATTATTCCTAACGCTGCTGAATAAATATGCGTCAGGGTTTGATGTGGTTGTTTCAACAGTGCGGAACATAAACTACTGTCAAGTTTAAGTAGGCCAGTTAGACTACATTAACAGCTACTGGTATTTTTTAATGGTGCTTACATTCAACAAAAATAGCAATCATTTCAGTTGGGTAATTTTCCTCCTGTGGGAACTTTTAGCCAGCTAGCTTATTTTTTACCTCAGAAAAGCTAGCAACCGAAGATCTTTTAATTAGTATGAAGCTAACAACAACAACAGAAGACATTTTAACTAGTATAAAGCTAGCAACAACAAAACATTTTAGCTAGTATGAAGCTAACAACAACAGAAGACATTCTTGCTAGTATAAATGTTGTGTTGTTTTTATACAGCTTGCTAATGTGTGCTGCTAATATCTGCTAATGTCCAAGCTAGCTACATTTGTTAACTAGCTTTGCTGATAATCCCTCATGTTATAATGCTGCTCAATGAGTTTAATTATTTAAATGATCAAATTATTTTAATTAATTATCTAATAATTATCTCTCAAGTTTACGCAGTATCAGTTTTACAGTTTTTACAGTTTTGTTTATTATATTTTAGCTACATAAGGCTGCTTTTCACGTTTGCTATTTGTACGTGGAGTCCGTTTAAAATCAGCCACCTGTGTTTTGTTTTTTTCTAGAACTGAAGGAAGGTCAACTTTTCAGAAAAATTCTAGCAAGTTCTCGGGATAGGGTACAAAAAGAAATAAGGAGGACAGATTCACTCACTTCTCGGGTGGGGCTCGCAGGGCTTGGAGTCTATCCCAGGAGACACCCTGGACCCTGTATACACTCACATGCTCATTCACTCAATACAGGCAATTTGGACTGTGGGAGGAAACCCACCAAGCATGGGGAGAACATACAGACTGTATGCACATGGGGCAGGAATCGAACCCAGATTCTGGAGGTGCAAGGCGACAATGCTAACCACTACGCCACCATAA
Source organism: Dinotopterus cunningtoni (assembly GCA_028565755.1). Classification (NCBI taxonomy): domain Eukaryota; kingdom Metazoa; phylum Chordata; class Actinopteri; order Siluriformes; family Clariidae; genus Dinotopterus; species Dinotopterus cunningtoni. Next base: position 15,043,404 of record JAOTRS010000022.1, read on the forward strand.
AAGAAAAAAAAAATCTTGATGATGAGTGAATATTAAGTTACACCGATCAGCCATTACATTAAAACTACTTAGGTTTTGGCCACCAGGGCAGATCTCGCCCCTCGACACATGACTCCACAAGACCTCTGGGTATCTGCTGTGGTGTCTTGCACTAGGACGTTGACAGGGAACCCTTTGGGTTTTGTGGGTTGTGGGGAGAGGCCTTTGTGGATCAGATTCGTTTGTCTGGCACATCTTATGGGTGTTTGATTAGCCTAGGATCTGGAGAGGTTGGAGACCTGCTGGGCCCTGTGTGTGTCCTCTCTGGTGTCTTTCTATTCTGACTAGCATTGTTTTTTTCCAGAACACATGGCCGAGTCTTTGGTCCCCATGGGCACTGGTGAGCCTTGGCTGGCCATGATCCTGTCACCAGTTTACTGGTATATAATTGATCATCAATGTTTCTCAGTTTACGTGGCAGAGGTGTTAATAATGTTATGGCTGATCGGTGTAGTTTTACAACACATAATATCACTAAATGTAATTAAAAAAATAACAATCTGCAAGCTATTAGGGGTGTTTTATTTTATTACTCGTAACAATAACTCAGATGTCACTTTCTTTCCTGGCTAGTTAGCTAACACTAGTTAAGACTGGGAGGAGCGTAGTTATGGTTACGGTTTCCGTATCAGATAGACTTGCAACAACGTGAAAAAGTAAACTTTTAAAAATAAACTTGCCTTGACTGAGTAAATTGGCGCAATTACCATTTTTTTCTAATTAGTTATAATAGTTAAATAGTAAATGTGTTAAGGATTTGGTTAGGGAATTCACTACAGTAATTCTAACCAGTGTATAAATGTGGTTTTCCCTTTTCTTATTTTCTACTCTTGTAATATGTCCAAAAGGGTGGTTGCGGCTTTTTTGGTAGCATCAGTATCTCAAAATTTATTATTTCCTTATCACTACCATTAATCAGATTCCAACAATGCAACCTTAAGAACCATGGCACTGATTCATATCTGATAAGTGACTTTCACTTCCTCCTAAGAGCCTCCTTCTCACTCAAGTTACACAACACTTCCTTCCCTGATGTTAATGCAGCTGTAAAGCCAAGCATCCTCTTCATATAAACACGCTGCGTACACGTGATGCTGTATACACACAAACCATAGTAAACTCTGCCTTAATTTATTACAGGTAGGGTGCAAGGCCGCGATGGTGTTCTTCCAGTATGGCGTCATGGCCAGCTTCTTTTGGCTGCTGGTGGAGGGCCTCTACTTACACGCACTCCTCGCCGTCTCCTTTTTCTCCCACAGGAAGTACTTCTGGTGGTACATCCTGATTGGCTGGGGTGAGTGAGAGAGCTCATCTGATTTACGGTTGTTGTGATGTTCCTAATCAACAGCAAGGTTACGATGAAGCTGGGTTGAGATAGCTGGAGCAACAGCTGTGCGTTGGAAGTTTCTAGCATGCTTGAGACTCCTTCCATAAATATAATTTACGAGAGGCGTTCAAGTCAAAGCTAGACTTTCCATCGTGCAGAATAACAGAACATAGGTTTAAGAGTAAAATCTCCCTTTATTTCTCTATATAATACCATGCTACACTAATGTACTTATCCCAGCGTTTTACTAAGGCTTGGATACCATCAAGATAGAAAGTTTTCTCAGTATGCCGAAGCCATGATTGGACTGCCTGCTCCACATCTGAAACGCTGGCCTCCCCGGAACTCCTTTAATGCCGAAAAGTTGTGGAAATGACTTGAAGCGAGGTCCCAACTAAGTTCCTGTAATGTGCAAGTGGTGCTAGTAAAATAATGAATTCTTCCGCACCAAGTTTTAAAGTATCGAACAGGAATGTTCACGGGAAAGACTGCCATGGCCTCCGAGCCACCACGGCAGGGATCGTCATTCACGGATGTACGGATAAAGAGTCCTATCTGTCCTTGTCTTCTGTCCTCTGTCTGTAAATGTCTAAATGTCTGTAAATCCGTTTTTTTGCCTTCATTCACTAGACATTTTATCACAAGTCCCAGTTTTACTTGACCGCTCCTCGTAGTTTTCAGTGTTGACTTATGATTAGGAGAAACAGCGTTTTTGGCTTGCAAGAGCCAGTATTGAGTGTGTTTAACATCAGAGGCTAACATACTTAATGAGAACCTTTTTTCAGGCTACTGATTGGCCAATATTTTTTTACAATTAGCGTTATATTGCTGCCTGATAGTTTAGCCTGCTTAAACAGCATGTTTATGCATTTTTATGTGGATGAACAATTTGTACTTTGGTATTTACATTTTTTTTTTTTAAATGTGGACTAGGTCATGGTCTCCGTGCATCTGATCTGACTTTTAAACCGCATAAACAGTGTATTGTTAGCAAACAAAACAAAACAAAAAAAAAACAGCCTAATGCAACATTGCAGCTTGTGCAATGGAGAAAAGTGAAAAAAAGGTTAGCTTGACATTTGTAATCTCTGTGAGTGCTCCAGCAGATTGAGCAGCGCTCCGATTTCAAAGCAGGGAGGACTCGGGGTCTCCTGTGAGAAAGTCAGTGTACACTGATTCATACCATTGGATTGTAGTGTCATAACGGTTTTATAATATCACTGGTATGAATCTCACACAAACAAACACACACATACACACACACACACAGCTTTTAAATACCAGCGTGTGGTGAAACTGATAATATCTTCAAGATTAGTATGCAAGTCAAGTTTTCTTCACTCCCTAGCACAAAACACATTCAAATAAAATTAATCAACTGAAATATTTTTGTCATGTTAAGTGGTACTTAAAGGTTGAACATTCTGACCGAATGACACGCTTTTTCACCCAGCCCTGTGTTTGAGTTTGTGTGTGTTTCTTTCTCACAGGAGTCCCAGCGCTCTTCATCACCATATGGAGCGTTACTAAAGCCTACTTGCATGATGTCGGGTAAGTGCTTCTTTGGTCTTTGTCATTTTCTCTCCTCCCCAGAGCCCTTTAAAAACCCCACACAGATTTGTTTAATGTATACAAACATTTATTCTCAACACCGGTTGCGTGCAAATGCCTTTCGAGAAGCTTGCGCAACCACAAAGTCGGCACACTATCGGGGTTTGGTGTACACAAAAGAAATGTCGCGTCAAAACACATTTCAAGTACGAGGCTGAGTGGTCTGTAAAGTCGTGTTTACGAGTGAGAGGAAGATGGCATCACCTACAACGCTCTATAGCAAGCTAAATGTCCAAATCACACACACACTGTGAAGTGCAGGAAATAAAACAAATGGGCGTTTTTATGCTGTATATACATAACTGTATATACATAACTAATACATGTATATACACGACTGATTCAGCTTTTGTGCATAATATCAATGTAAGGCTTTTTTATACTGGAAATAGATGATGTGTCATTTTTAATGTCAGAATGGTTTATTTAAAGTACAGATCGTGCATTTACATTTATTCATTTCACAAGCCCAGTTCAGGATTAAGAATCTTGCACAATGATGTAACAGCATTCAGATTCAAAAATACCATATACACAAGCTGCAATTATATAATCAGATCCTCACTTTGACTTTTTCTTGGGTATTACAGCATCAATAATCGAACATTTAAAAGAAATTACCCTGATCAATGGGACTATTTGCATAATATTTATGGCTTAATAAATTTTATAAGTCTTGCTTAATTATTTATAATATTAAGGAGAGGGTTGAGGTTATCTAAAGTCAAGCTTGCATGCACTCTCTGTGAACATGGATAGAAATATTGGGTCTTTCTCTAGACCACCAAAAAAAAAATTAATTTAATTCATTTTGTGTCTTCTGATATCACAACAGGGTCAGTCTTTAATTCAATAAATATTTAGATGACTAATTTATTTAAAATGTCTTTTAATTTGTCAAGCTCAAGCTCTCTCATCTTCCTGTTAGTGATGATGACTGACTACACCTGGTAGGTTCCTATTGCAACAGCCTTTGTTTGACAGTGATAATTGGATTGACCAACACACAGTACAATCTGAAAGTCCAAGAAGCTCAATGCAGAAAGAAAGGTCCAGAACAAACATGTCCCCTCCCTTGTCCATACCCCTCCTAGTCAACCAGATGTTTTGTGTTTCTTCCTTGTCGTAATGCTCTTCAAGAGTGTTTTGAGAGTGAAAGCTTCGCACCATCATTGAACCGGAGGGGTAGAGTGGGAGGAGGATGCAGGGGATGGGGGTGGGGAGGGGTCAGTGGACTGGATACTAGGGGTCTGATCTGTGAAAGGCGGGATTGATGTGGCATATGGAGAAGGGCAGTAATATTCTGACGGAGCATGGGCTGATCACTTTGGTTACGGTAAACAGGCCGATGAATTTATATATTTTTTTAGGTCATGAGCAGGATGTCGCGACTGGAAAGCATAACTCTCTGATCGACACGTGCTGCAGAATGATGTCACTCGAAAGTTGTGACTGAGGGCTGGATTTGAGCTCTGGCCTAACGGCGGTTACTTTAGTGGGGTTGGTTCATTTGCATCTTTGATGGAGATACGACGAACCTAAGAAAGAGATCGGGTTCTGGTGAAACTCACAGTTCTCTGCTTTTACATATAGTATGTTCTCCAGTGATTGTTGAAGGACCTACATGTGGGGTTTGTTCTTCCAAAGAGGGAGAAAATATCAAAATGTCATCCAGGTAGATAAAGACAAATAAGATAGAATCCCTAAACAACTTGTTAACCAGGGCCTGAAAGACAATAAGAGTGTTAGTCAGGGGAAAAGGGACTAATAAGTGCTCATAGTTCCCAGTAGGGGGTATTGAATGAAGTCTTCCATTCATCACTCTCCCTTATTCTCACCAGATGATCGGTTTCGTTAGTCCAACTTAGTAGATATTTCAGCCCTTTGAATAATTTCAGCCCTTTGCAGTAATTTGAAGCCTGTTCCCATGAGAGGAAGAGGGTATCTGTGCTTTATGGTGATTTTGTTCAGACCCCGATAGTCAGTGCAAGGATGAAGAGATTTATCTTTTTTTCTCCACAAAGAAAAATCATCCTGCCCTGGCCGGGGACGAGAAAGGACGGGTTCTATCGGCAGCTATTGACTTGTTGCTTTATATGCTCATGGTGCCTAATGAAGTCAATATGAAGTCTAATGAAGTCAACTCTGAGCGTATTACAACATATTACTAATAACATACAAGATGTTATTTGTTATTCCTTAGATTTCCATAGCAGGTTATTTTTATTTTATTTATTTTTTTTTTTTTTCATTTAATGGCATATATGACATTCATACATCCTGAGTGTACTGCTGTTTTATTTTATTTATGTATTTATTTATTCATAAATGGTAAGGTTTAACCTAAGATCTAATTAAAAAAGATGAGTAAATATAAATCATGTTACACAGTGATTATAAATACAGGAAGTGTTTTTATTATGATGTTAATAATAATGATGTTTGATATGCTGTTTTAACATCTGGATGAATGGAAAGTTCAGGAATAAAAAGCTTGAATTATGTTGCGTAAGGCATTATATAAAATGTTTAGTACAAAATCAGCAGTTTGTTAAAAACATGTTACGAAAAAAAGGCATTGTGTGCATAAAGGCAATTGAAAGAACATTTAAAAATGTTAAAAGCCTTGCTGATTAATTAATTATTTGTTTGTGAATTGAACACTTTGTACTTTATATATCAGAGGTGCTATACAACTACTACTATTACTAATAATAATAATAATAAATAATCGCTCAGACACCTTCTTGCATGCCTTCTGCCTGTGTGTGTGTGTTTGTGTGAATATATCTGAATATATATAGCCTGTCATTACTGTTATGATCACAGCAGTTCTACACTCTTCATAGCAGAGACAGATACTTGGTGTCCATTAACATTTTTTAGACATACTAGTTCCACCTGGACCAGAAAAATACATGCCAGCCATTTTTCTTCTCGTAAAACAGCCTCCGAAATCTATCGAAAAACAGGATTAACTGCCCTCAGTAAATCTGGTAAACGTAACGCTCAGCGTGGCTCAGCAGCGAAACTCTGATCCAGGTTTCAGCTTATGAATCACGTTGCCTGGAAATAAGCGAAGTGTTTGGCCAAAAAAATACTAACAAATTAGAAATTACACGATTCCCTCATTCTCCAAAATGCATCAGATCAGCCAAGGTAGATAGATGATAAGCGATGGCTGCTTTTAGGCACCGGTTTAGCATTTTGCAGAAACCATCACACGCTTAATCATCATGTGGTTTCTGAGAGTGTTTTCTATAAAACAGACAAAGCGATGTGTCTGAGCTGCTGAATCACGTCCTTCCTCAGCACATACTGGGTACTCAGGTAAATACCGAGGTACTAAACTGTTCCGTTCCCTGTTTTAACTTCAACGTGTATCTCTAATCAAAACTAAAGAGTTCGGACATCAACAGATGTTTTCCAGTCGAGGTACTTTGTGGGAAAGAAAATTGGCTGCATTTCAATCTTTACCAAATTAAACCAAGCACCCTTTAAATCGATGCAGTCATTCTGTTCGAACCAAAAGAAGAGCAGAATGGAAAATCTATGTACATCAAACAAAAACGGCATTGTCTCGTTTTCTTTTTACAGATGTTGGGATTTTATTGATGACGACCTGTGGTGGATTATAAAAACCCCCATTTTGCTAATAATCCTGGTGAGTTGTTTAGTCTTTTGTTATAGCCTGGAAGCACAGCCGAGGACGTGTAGTAATCAACAAATGTCCCTATTTGCAGCTGAATTTCATCCTCTTCATTTGCATCATCCGGATTCTTCGTCAGAAAATCAACTGCAGAGACATCGGCAGAAACGAATCGAACCAGTACTCGTAAGTCTGCACTGCATGACGTAAATCGAGGCTTTATAAACGGCATGCTGCTGAATTATGGTCTTATTATATAGATTTGTTTTGTAGGGAGAATTTAATATAGAAACTGCAGCCAAAACATGGTACTGTCTCACCCTGGTCAAAAAGTGAATTTTATAAATAGGATCATATAACACCATTTTTTTTTTTTTTTTTTTGTAAATATGCATACACATTTATATTTTTAACAGAGAAAAAGAAACACATTTGCTGAACTTTGTAACTTTGTTTTAAATTCAAATCTTTTAATGATCTTTCAATGAACGGTCATTTAGATAAAACTTGGCCAATTTAGATTTCACATGAAAAGACATAAACCTGAAAAAGTGTATTATAAAATATTGCAATATGAATTTGACATGGTTACGGACACTTTAATTATTTCAGGGGGGAAAAAATCCTTAATTTTGCACTGAATGCTTTAATTTAAGCAACAATTATTACAGGTCATATGCTTCTATAAGCTTACACCAATTTAAGTATCAATACTCATAAAGAAATGAATAATTTGCATTTTTAATGATCATTATTTAAAGCGAGAAAGTATAACTATGAGAAATGGCCATTTTTG
>JAOTRS010000022.1:15078664-15101076 GCA_028565755.1 Dinotopterus cunningtoni
ACATGACTATTATAAAGAAAAATAATTAACGATGGGGTTGTGATAATAATAATATCAATATGTTTTGAAGTGTTATATTTGACTACAGCAATTTGCCAGTAATAACAACTTAATTATATTTAATCTGGTTAGAAGATTAAATATCAGCTATAAGCTGTTGTTCCTTCACCAGCTTTATTTTTCATATTTTTTCTAAAAAAGATTTAATGCTAAATGTCTTCTTTACAAAAAAAATCACCATATCAATAAGTGTACGTTTTTAAGCTTGTTTACATGGTGTGTCTAGTCTACAATTTCATAGAAACCATAGCATTATGTAGCGTAACATATTTAAACAAGCACGTCAGTATAACCTTGTGATCAGAATATATTTTTTGAAGATGCATCTTGTTTGGAACTTGTAGCTCAGACTTTTGGGTTTAAGAATTTTAATGTAGTTTTTCTATCATTAGAACGAATCCAAGGCTGTACTCACTGTCTGTCATAGATCATAACAGTGTCTAGAGCATGCTCTCCTTCTTTCAGCTCTTTTCCACCTATGACAAAGATGGAGTTCTCGGCGTCGGTGAGCCCGAAGAGGCAGCGGGGGGTTGGCAGCGAGGGCATCCCGAGCCATTCAGAGCTCATGGGGTCAAACTGTCGGAGAGAAAAGTGGAAGAACGCGCAGCATACAAATGAGTTTGCGCTATTCTTTGCTTACAAAATGTACATTACATTTACATTACATCTAAATCACTTTGGTTGAGGAAATCATTTATTGTCATTTTGCAATTGTTATTGCTGCTTTGCAATAATGACAATTGTTAAAAGCGCTATACAAATAAAATTTAATTGAATTTATGGTCCACAAAGTTTATAACTTGATAACAGCCTGATATACTGTATGATACATGATGTATAAAGCCAAAATGACTCATAAGCTTTGAAGCTGTAACAGCTGTTTTGATGGCGTAGCGGTCCCAGATGAGAGCTAGATGAATCACTGGCATCATGTCTTGGGCGAGTGATGTGCGACATACTGTATGCGTTTGTAATCCGGGCGAAATTAGTGTCACTACAAAGCAACCAAAAAAAACCTGACCATAATGAAATAATAAGAATAATAGATTTTTTAAAAAGTTACCTGTAGGAAGTAAGAGCTGAACGGTTCCTCTGTGTTTTCCTCGTTATATATGAGCCCTCCAGCTACAAAGATCTGATTCTCTTTGGTCACCAGGCTGCAGTGAGTTTTTGGTATCTCAGTAGATGATGAGGCTAAGTAGCATTCATTTTCAGCAGGGTCGTAAGCCACCGTTCCCTTGTTGCTGATCATTAATATAAAGTCTGTTAAAAACATTCCAAAGCGTAGGTTGTTATTCAGGATCCCAGGAAGCAGACCCTCATCATTTTCATCCTCATCTTTGTTGCCTCCTGTGGCTTCTGCCTCCTTGCCTGACGGTCCTCTACCTTTAGGCAGCAGTCCCTTTTGTGCATCCTTGACAAGCTGCAGATCATTTTTGATCTCCTGGTTGGATTTGATCAACCGGTGGCCCTCCACTTTGCTCCTTAAATAATCAGGCGGTATCAGACGAAACCGAACGCAGTGCAGAAGTTTTTTCAGATCCTTCAGCCTTTCAACCTGATCATGCTCGACCCATTTCATTAGAGTCTCAAACACCTTCTCTTCCCTTTCCACATTAAGGGAATCACACGTGATAATGGCAGCCAGTTCTCCAGGTCCTAGTTGGAGGAGATCCTGGTCCCGGATGATGAGCTCAAAACGTTCACAAATGTAGTCCCGAGCCTTTGATGCCAGTCTTGGGCACTCCAGCAGTAGTCCGAGCCTGAAGATGGCTAGACAGTTGCTCAGCACCAACTTGTGCTCCAGGTATGATACGCAAACGCTAAAGATGGAAGGGATCTGGTATATGTTGGCCGCCATGAAGATGTCCTGGACATTCTGCTCAGTCAAGTTGATGTCGCAGGTATAGATGTACTTCAGGATCATGCCCATAATGTCTGGTTCCACATCTTTCAGCACTACTTCTCGTTTCTTGCTCTCCTTCATGTCAGAGAGAAACATGGCCTTAAAGTACGGACTGCTGGCAGCCAGCACCAGCTTGTGGCAAGGAAAATCCTGGTCCTTAATCTTCAGGACACAGTCCACAAACTTGTCATTCTCCAGAAGTTCACAGAGGCCACCCATAAGAAGTGACTGCTGGTACCTACGCGGCTCTGTCACTGGGTCCACTGGCACGGCGGCCATCTTGTCAAGGTTTTGTCGGCAACGTTGGCGCGATACTTAAGTAGGAGGGTGTCCGGCTCCTCTCCCACTGCTGGACTGGTCGGATTAACAGTGTGACTCTATGAGAGAGAAATGGAAACTGGTGTAGTGTAGCTTTGCCACTCAGCTGCCACTGGCTATCAGCTTGGGTTAATTTTAGAACTGAGTAAAGCCGCAGGACTCACATTTGGAGGGCCTGCCATTTGAGACACCTTTATCTTCCCTCCCCCTTTACTGCTGCCATCTTGACCAGAAGGTTCTAACCAACAGCTGACATGTTGCTGAAGATGACCATGCCAGAAAAAAGGCGATTTATAGTTAAGAATGCTTATTGATCAAAGAAGAAAATGCTTTCATTTCTTAGAGAAGAATAAGGCTTACTTGAGTTTGAATGAAAATCATCTATACAGTGGTGCATATTAGTATTGAGCTGTCCTGGCAAATTTACATATAAGGCAGAGTTTTCCAATTCCAACTAATTTCAATTCCAATCCATTCTTCTTGATCTTAAAAGCAGCTGTCTATTTACCAGCCATGCTTAAAGATGCACTCTACACATGTAACTACATTTTAAAATTATGGGGGTCTTTAAAGCATATTTCCAACTAGACCATTCATTCATTCTTCTTCAGTAAGAGCTTTATCCTGGTTAAGGTCATGATGGATCCATCCAGGAGACTCTGGCCATGAACAGGACAGGGGAATTATCAAACTGGGTTGGACATCAGAACTTTTGTGTGCAACCTATTTATAAAATCTTAAAAGGGTTAGTCAAGATCTTTTGATGATTTTTAAAAGAAATTTTAATGGAGAACTAATCAGAACAAAATATTTTCTATTGTAGGTTTCTACAGAACCTTTAGTTCCTTAGTTTCCTTCAGAGGGAAAAGCAAAAGAACCTTCATTCATCCATCCGTTTTCCATACTGCTTATCCTGTGCAGGGTTGTAGGCGGTCTGGAGTTTATCCCAGGGGACTCGGAGAACAAGACCGGGGACAGCATGTATGGGGAGCCACTCTATCTCATGGCACAACACCAAATCATACTCACACATCAAATCATACACTATGGATGATTTGGAAATATGTGAGGAAACTGGAAATCCAGGAAGCACAGAGATGCCAGTGGGAGGTGCATGCTGACAGTGCTACCATAAAATAATCTACAAAGGACCATTTATAGTGAAACTTTTTTTCTTTTTATTGGTCAACTGTATGTTTATGACTCACATTATTAAAGATGAATATGTACTGTAGATATATACTATAAAATCTTTACTTCTATTGGCTCATGAATAGCAAAAACAAACAAAGACAAAATGATTATATAAAACATGTTTCTTATGAAAGTGTATGGATATATATATATGAGTGTATGTATGATGTGATGTATGAAAATGTGTCTTTTCTATTCTAGTATTCGAGATTTATGGATCACTTCCTATTTAGCAACACTACAGTAGGTTCAACAATCACTTATAGCTGTCTCATAACAAGGTTTATGATGTAAAAGATTTGAAAATATTATAAGAAAGAGATTTTAATGTCCAAACAAATGAACAAGAAAAACAGACAAGACATTGTAACATAAAGACTTTTTTTTAGCTTTAATGGTTCAATATATTATAATCTACATAAAATATTTGGCAAGCCCATTTTCCAGACAATCTGTAATAGATTTAAATAAAATGAATAAAAAATGCACTTGGTTCATGTGTGGCAGTCTCTGAGAAAGGTACAGCAAGTGCACTTGAGGCCTATTCACAGTTAAAAACGCCCTGTGCTTATTAAACAGGCTTAATTCAAGCAGTGACCATGGTGACGGGAACGGCGCGGGTTTGGTATGAAAAGCTCGGGCGCAGCCAAACGTCGCTGCCTGCTCATCTAATCGGTTTTGGGTTTGCTCGCCTCGGCTTCTTCGAGCAGTGCATGTTTTCGCTCGCGCTCCTTCACCAGCTGTATTCCGCAGTAGGTCACTAACAGTACGGAGAGAGTGGACAGGGGGAAGCCTGGGGGAAAGCAACAGCAAACAGAGCAGTAGTCAGAAAAATATCGCTATGATCTTTTCACTACTTTGCAATTGATTTTTAGTTGACCTATTCATGAAGAAATTCACGAAAAAATTTTTGTATAATACACTGCTCAAAAAATTAAGGGGATTAGTCCTGGTTTGACTTGAACACACCTTGTTCCCTTTAATTTTTGAGCAGTTTTTCCTGAATTTCTTTTCAGTGCTACAGTACTGTGCAAAAGTTTTAGCACCTTGTTTTTGGGACAAACTTTGTTGTTTATTTTATGACTTCATCATTAAGTCTGGAACGGCACCCGGCGTAAAACCTGTGCCAAGTTCTTGTGCGGATCAGATGTTCCGCTGTGGTGACCCGTTGATGGGAGCAGCCGGAAGACCAACAACAACAAATATCCCAGCAAAAAATAAATTAAATTAAAATTAAAAAAAAAAAAAAAGAAAGTTGAGCAGGTGGGCCAAATATCTCAGAATGACTGTGGCTGGTTCTGCAGGACGTTCAGTAAAACTAAGCAGCTAATTTCATTATAAAACTGCACCAATTGTACATGAGACTATATTTTAAGCAAAGGCTCATCAGACCAATTATTTGACTTTGTTTCATTAATTACTGTTATAGTATTTTTTTTTTATGTAGAAATTATTTTTTTAAGACATCCTTGTTGTACAGCAGTTATTTGCATGTGACTTTTGCACAGTACTGTATATATTGTTTCAATAATAACAACAGAAAAGTTTAAACAGCCAAGAAAAATAGAGTATTTCAGCCAACAAAAATTACATTAATTAATTAATTAAAGTAACCAAACAAACATCGAACACAAAACTAATTTTTTAATGAACTGTATTTGTAATATTATTAATATTATTATTATTAAATTATTATTTTTTGAACTTATTTATTTAGGCTATACTATCCCATCATAAGTACTGACTTAATTACATATGAACTATACTACAAATAATTCTGTATTATTCTATAACACTGTGTTAAAATGTCACTTACCCTTGAACAGCAGTCTTTTGGCCACCAGTTTAGCAAAATCCAGACTGTTCAGAGCAAGAACGTTATACAGGACGATTTGCCAAAAGTTAACGGCATTGAACAGCCCTCTGATACGCCGCGACATCGCCTCAGACATGAGACCCTTTAAGGAAAACAAAAATAACAACATCAGTATGATAATTTTGTAGCTTGATTAACTGACTTTTGTTGCATTAAAACAATTTGTACTGTACCTCAGCATTGTATTTTTAAAAAAATATTTTTAGATTGTTAATTTATTTTCTACAACAGCTCCTCTGACAAATATGTGTGACGAATAAAGGCTGAAAATAATCTGAACTTAACATAAAACCTTCAAGACATGTTGGAAAAAAGACAAAAACTCCACTAGCATGCATCACAGTTCCCTGTCAGTGATTATATTTCTATACCAGCGGTCCCCAAAGTGTTTACATGCCCAGTAACAGTCCAGAATTATTGCTGTCTCTCCTTTATGTTCATCACAGTGTAATAAACGGAATTATGATTAACAGATGATTGACGGTGTCATACCTCAATGGTAGAAAAAGGAGGCAGGGAAAATAACTTAGCCACCCACAGCTCAAAGTTCAGGCCGAAACAGTTGAAAAAGGACCAAATATACACCAATTCACAAGGTCCGAGCCAAAGAGTGGTGACACAGAAGGTGCAGATTGTAGCGACCAGCTCCTTGAAGATTCCATCATGATTTCCACCAATGTAGTCATAGACGTACCTGGATAGCAAACAAGAAGACTTGTTCATTGCAACTAATAGTATATGATTATAAGTCTTTTAGATGCAAAATATATACATATAAAACATAACATGGCTCACTTGCATAGCCAGTCGTTGATGCCTCTGTCAAAGTGCCTACAAGTTTAAAACATAATGTAATAAGTTAATTCGAATTTCTTTTTTTTTAATTATTATTATTATGTGTCAAAGAATATATAACGTGTCTATACTTACGTTTCGGCGAAGACGTACAACATGGTGATACACTTAGGGGGATTTGGAGGGTCCAGGTGGTCTAGCCGAGACACTGTGTTAATGACGCCAAACATGACGGCTGATTTCACCCAGTCGTACACCAGGTTTGAGTACGCCAAACCAGCTGCAAGGTAGACAAAAATGATCAGTGTTAATGTATGAAAGTTCTGGAACTGGACTACATACAGAAATTGAATTTGCAGTTTGTTCTGTTTCTGTCACTCCTAATCTGGCTCCGCCCCTGATACACCCACCGAGGTGTTAATATTTATCTTCTATAGTGCTTATCCTGTGTACAGGGTCGTTGGACGTCTGGAGCCTATCCCAGGAACTTCGGGCACTAGGCGGGGTACACCATGGACAGGGTGCCAATCCATCACAGGGCACACACACACAAACACAATCACACACTATGGGCAATTTGGGAACGCCAATTAGCCTAATCTGCATGTCTTCGAACTGTGGGAGGAAACCGGAGTACCCGGAGGAAACCCACCAATGACGGGGAGAAAATTCAAATTCCACACACAGCCGCGAGGTGGGAATCAAACCCTTGACCTTTAAGGTGCGAGACCACAGTGCAACTTACTACGCCACCATGACGCCTAGGGTTGAATCTCTACAATTTTATGTCTAATTCTTTTATTGGTGATATAGAAAGAGTGTGAAATGGCACCTTTTTATTACTGAAATAGAAAGGATGTGGGATGTGAAAGATGCACAAAAAGATGAAATTGGGCTCTTTGGTCAATTGAAAAATTAAGGAGTTTCTAGACATTTGCCTTAATGTTATCTTGCTGAAATTTTTTCATGATCAAAAAATTACTTAATGGATAATAACTCATAATTTTTGAACTCACAGATGCCTGCGATTGGCTTTGAGCTGCGATTGATGTGAGAGCCCAGAGTGATCAATCAGCTCTCTCCAGGCCCCCAGCTGTGGGAGGCTACAACATCACCCGGGAATCGAACTAGCAATCTCCGGATGATAGGGCGAGCACTTTACTACTGCAACCCTTCAGGAGCCCTCCCACACAGTATTTCTAATGTTTCAGTTTATTTTCCTGTTCTATGAGGGGTGGTCATAAAATTCATATTATCATATGAAAATATGTCCCAAATTATTTTTCCGGAAATGAGTACGTTCATGAGCTTCTCTATCTGTTTAAAAATCCCGCGGTATAGTTACGCATGTAAAGGGGTTTGCCTTTTTCATGGCAATGTTCCAGTCCATTCAGCTCACGATACAGTGAAACTTGGGGTACGAAATTTTGCCTCATTCCCCCCAGTGACCGCTTCCTCTTCCATCACCTGAAGAAACCACTACGTGGCAGTCATTTTTAAGACGACAAGGTTACCGAGGTGAAACGTTTCCTCAAAAGCCAAAAAAGGCTTCTTCAAAGACAATCTCCACCAGTTCATCCATCGTTTGGAGAAGTGTGTCGCCTTAGGTGGAAACATGTACAGAAGGACTAAACTTGCGACCAATGTTGGTTTTTAATTAATTAATCTTGCTGTGTGCATCCAAACACTTATTTTGACCCTCTTATATTATATTAGGAAGGTGAATCTGACCTAATGACCAATCGGACAAGTCTTTCACCAGCTTCATGTCAGTCGGGATAGTCAAAATATACAGGTAATGGAAGAACACGTCCACCACCAAAATGGCTCCAAGGTGCACCAAAGCCTGGATGATGATGTTCCACATCTCTCGATCTTTACGAATCAGGCTAGGGTTGTTGGCCTGAGGAGAGAACAACATCCCATTACAAAGCTCAAAATGTTAAAGAAATACTCAAATACTTTCAGCTTAATCTTATATCTAACGTATCTGACTACGGCAGACAAGATTCTGATCTGAATGTAGGGTGGTGTGAATCTGTTGCTGCATGAATACAACAAAACCAGCAGGAAATGTGAAGAGCTTTGGTAAGATGATCTCTACTTATCCTAAGAGCTTTATAGTTGGGTTAAGAGCCTACGGCTATACACTTAAATGCATTGATGGATTCAACGGCTGTCTTATACTTCCATTATAACTGAGCTTCAAAGGTTTCAAGATCTTATGAACGAGCATGAGGCACTCACCTGCGCATGAAATCGATCAAACGTCATGATGGGTCCGAAGAAGAAGAACGGGAGGTAGAAATTGTACTTTATTAAATCCATGAAGCTGTAGTGGCCGTCCTTCATCTCGCAGTTCTCCAACGCAAAACTCATGCAACGCATGACGGAGAACCCGCAACCGCCGTAGAACAGGATATCCTGAAGGTTGAAGGTACCAGTGACGAATCCAGCCTAAAAAAGGTAGAAAACAAATTCCAGGATCAAAAATTAAAATGTCATTTGTTTATCATTGGGAATGGTTAAAAGGGCTAGAATGAGGACGGATCAGTAGCGCAGCCTCGGACCTGCCAAGAGTTGAAGGGCTCCATCTTGAAGGTGGCCAGGCTGGTGAGTCCGGCCAGGAAGCAGAGCCACTTCTTCTTAACGAGGGCTACACTGTAGAGGAGGATGCAGTGAGACAGGATGAGAGAGACGTACGTCCAGCCCATGATGATGAACACAGTCAGGAAGCCATACAGCATGTAGATCAGAGACCTGTTCTGTGGATCAGGATAGAGAATGCATTAGGAAAGTGAAATAATCACAAAAAAGGTTTTGCTTAAACAGGACCTGTTGTTTCGAGTATTAGTAGAAAGTGTAAAATGAAAAAGTATGATAAAAACATATTATTACAACATATACAGTACTTAGGTACACATTGTCAGTATTGATAATGTTATGAAAAAAGCGTGACAACAGCATGCTCTGGCGCCATGGCAATAATAATGAACATTTATAGATATGTTTTATATTGTGCCATGTCAATGAAACAAGTTGATCCCTGTTATCACTTACAAGCTTTGTACTGTATATACAGTCTTTTCCTCATCCGCCCCTGTCTTTTGAAGTTAATAAGATAAAAATGATTCCTGTCATGTTAATTAGAAACATGTCCTCTGTCCTGAACAATTTCCAGTGTTGGAAAACTTACAGTTTTACCTCTCGCTGTTACTGGAGACTCCTTCCATAAGAGTTAAATAAATATCTCTGTATGAACAATTATGCATTGTTCAGTCCATTAACGTGGAGCTTCAACTATAGTAATCCCTGTGTGCTTTCTTCCTATAGAAACTACAAGTAAAAACTCCCTTTATTTATTTAAATAATCCCCTGCTACACCAATGCACTTATCCCAGTGTTTCATTAGTGCTTGGATACCATCAAGATAGAAAGTTTTCTCAGTACGTAGGAACCATGATCGGACTGCCTGCTTCACATCTGAAACGCTGGCCTCCCAGGAACTCCTGTGATGGCCCAAACGTGGAAATGGCTTGGAAATGTGAAGCCTGTCAGTACTGTATGGACATACAGCCGTCTTTTAAACGTTTGCGTCGTTCACATGGTTTACTGCGGTATAGAGTCTCATCACCTTAAAGGTACTTGAAGTCTTCTGTAAATGTCAATCACTTTTATGCCTTCGTTCACCAGAAATTTTATCACAAGTCCCGGTTTGATTTGAATGCCTGTCATATAGCATATCAGAATGCATACTTCATGATCAATCATGCTCTGGTGTCATGTGATAAACGTATATATTTACCAAGAAGACCTTATGTAATGTTATGATGTAATGAAAATGAAATGGAAATACACAAATGTTGAAGCGTTTAGAAATAATTGTTACCTTATATCCATCTAAACCAATCTTCACAGGAAGCAAACAGCAAAAAACAACAACAATGCATTTGGTATTTATTACAATACACGCAAAGTATGGTACAGCTCTATAGCGCTTTTGTCAATGTGAATTATTTTTGTATTAATCAACTTTACAATTTAGTAACCTGTCACCTAAGCATATATATATCAACCCATGCGGTGTGTAAATGCATGTGTAGAAATCATTATAAATTGTTTTTACAGCAAGACATGCTACCGGCAAGCAATCCGACCCACCTTGGGAGAAATCATGGAGCAGATTTTGGCGAAGATCACATGACCAGAGAGGGCGAACAAGATGTGGTTGCGGAAAGTGGTGAACCACATCGCCCACTCGAAGTCGGCTACGTCCTGAGGAGAGAAAATCAATTACTGGACAAGGTCTAGAGGTCTTAGTGTACTACCAAGAGCTGATCCTCTTTCATCAGTTATTTAAAAAACAAGATTTTAAGCAAATGCTTTACAGCTTAAAAAGTTTAGTATGTTATTATTTTTTTAATGAAGCACATACAAAAATAAAATTGGATTTTTCATTCAGCTAAAAAAAAGTGATTGAGTAATAGTATAATTATTATACATGATGACAATGTTGTCACTTTTAAACTTATGCACCTAATCGGTTTTAGTGATTCAAATTAATGTATTTGTGTACATATAAGTGACATTTTTTTTGTATTATGTAGAATTGTGTAAATATTTCACATACATAAATTTCATAAAATGCGATCAATTATTGGAATTTTTTCTTATACTTATACATTATAAACTGTTAAAAAATAATAATCATCAACAAATTGTTGTGGTATGAGATAAATAAAACACTTGTGTAGTTGTGACAGAATAATCAACTTTAAAACATTTGTGTTAGGTCACATGACCCACCCTGCCGTTTCTTATCTTCCTGTAACACCACTCTCCCAAGCATTTTATTCCTGACTCAGTATAATCATATTAAATATGTTTAAAATGGAATAAGGTTTTTATGAATGTTGAAATGTTGAAATCTCTTCTGTGCACTAAACTACATGGTAATGAATAATTGATGTGCGTAATCACTGTAAGCTTTATTATGGCTTTTGTGCCATTAATTATTTCCAGCTCTTTCAGAGAATAAATTCTGGCATATTTACCATTTTTCTTCCAAAGTAGTGCCATCCTGGTTTCACACTCGACTTAAAAGTCTTTCTGCTAACATTCTCTGGAAATAAAAATAAATAAATAAATAAATAAATAAATAGAATAATAAATATGCACTTATAGAAATATATACTGTATGTTTAGTCCCTTTGCTTAAATGTATTTTAATGTGAAAAAAAAATATTGCCCATCTTAGAGCTCACAGCTCCAGCTACAGATTCTGTGGTTCGATATTGGGTTCGAGCCTGTGTTACTGTCTGTGGGGAATGTCACATGGTCTCGCTACTTTTCCCTTCGCTTTCCTCCCACTTTAGTGTAGACTGACAACATTAAAAGGTGTCAATGAGTGTGTGAATGTGTGTGATGCTCTGTAAGGAATTTCCAACGCAGTCACGTATGTTCTCATTTCACACTCAGCAATCAAGGGATAGGCGTCTAGCGCTTTCTGCAGAACCCAAAGTCCAGTGGGGGGGGGGGAGTTACAGGTGGATCTGATCCAAACGCAAGACAACTTAGAGCTGTGTCTTCCCTGTCCGTTGTGTTGTCCCATGTGCTAGGGTTAGGGGTTGGGGTTAGGGGATCTGATCAAACTCCAGGAGAACCAGGAGTTTCAGTTATTGTGACCCAGACAGGGTTAAAGGAGTCAATGAAGATGAAGAAATGAATGAACGTCCATCATCATCACATGACATATGACTGTGACTAAGAGTCTCATCACCGTACTGTGCTTCTGTAAATGTCAATCGCTTTACGCCTTCATTCCCCAGAAAATTGCATCACAATACTGTATGTAACCAGAATTCATTCTCAGTATATATCTTATATATTGTAAATATGAATTAAATGTTGGCTCTAGAACTACTAACCCGGACACAAAGGTCTCACTGATATAATTATTCAGCTGAAATTCAGCTTATTTCAGACCTCCCTGTCTTTTTTAACAGAAATCTGACTGTGTTCTTGAAAAATGAATAATAAACAGTTATTCTGTTACATAATATGTGGGTGGATGGTGGGCGTTAAAAACCCCTCGTGATATTTCTGTCATTCAGAGACGACACTGATTCATGATTCAGTCTGAATAACTATACTACTGCAAGACATAGACATGATGTGTGGCATCTCCTGGTGTAGGTCACAATAAAAATAAGAAGAAGGTTGAAGATCGAATACAGATTCTTGACTGCTGCCTGCAAGTTCTCATCTATCCGTTTGGCAAGTGAGCTGAACTGAGCTCTTCATTTCAACTTTCAACAACTGGCCTAAAATGATCCTTCCTTGCTGTTAATACTTTATGTTTAAAATAGCACAAAATCCCTACTGGGATGGTGTTAATTAGATCATACAGGAGTGTGATATAATGTATTTCACTCGATCCTCTCATCACTATCCAGTATAGTGGTATCCATCACAAAACGGTCGATATTAACCACATTCTCATGACTTTGTTTCCAGAAATGTGGTATAACTCACCACTGGATGCCTCTATGATCCAGCTTCCTGCCCACAGGAGAGCCAGAGAGAGGACAGCAGTGTAGAGGTAGAGCTCTGTTCTAGGCAGGGCCGCCTTGATCCCCATGATTCAAGTCTAGCACCGAAATCCAAAGTGGAAACTACAGACAAACATATGGAGAAACAAATAGAATTCAAACTAGCATGGTTAATGAACCTCAACATAGAATGTATTTTTAAAATACATATAGTGTTAAATACAATTAATTAGACCACAGGTGTCAAACCTTATCCAGAAAGGGCTGGTGTGTGTGTGTGTGTGTGTGTGTGTGTGTGTGTGTGTGTGTGTGTGTGTGTGAAGGCTTTCATTCCAACCAAGCAAAAGCCACACCTCATATCCAAGAATGACTTAAACAAATGAAATCAGGTGTGGCTTTAGCTAGGTTGAAATGAAAGCTTGCACCCAGATGTGTCTTGTCTGGATCCAGTTTGACAAACCTGTATTAGGCAATGTTGTTGTGCTTGTTTTGTGTAAAAAAAAAAAAAGAACAATAAGCGTACATACACTACAGGCAATTTGGGAACGACAATTAGCTTAATCTGCATGTCTTCGGATTGAGGAAACGCACCCCACGGGGAGAACACAAAAACTCTACACACACAGATTTAAGTCAGGATTCTAACATTTACACTGCAGCATTTGGCATACAGCCTTATCCAGAGTGACTTACATTTTTTATCACTTTATACTTCTGAGCTGTTGAGGGTTAAGGGCCTTGGTTAAGGGCCCAACAGTGGCAACTTGGTGGTAATGGGCTTTGAACCTGGTATCTTCCGAACCATGGTCCAATGCCTTAACCACTATGTTACCATCTCACAGGTATTCGGGCAGTTTATTTTCAGTTTATATATATACAGTACATACAAAGACAGACAAAAAAATGTTTACACACTTCAGAAAAGAAAAGTATGATGTACATTATTTTATACTGTATAGCAATAAATGTAGTATATTTAATATAAAAGATTTATTCTTTAAATTAAGTTTTTCTTTTCCTGAAGGTGCATATATTTCTTTTTGGCTGACTCTTTATATATATATATATATGATCTACTTGAAAAATTGGTAATTTCTGAATTGTGACACTCACCGATGATCTAAAATCTATAATCCGCCATCATTTTGACTTTTTTTACCTACTGAAACACTCAGAGAGAAAGAGACAGAGTGTCTGACTTTCCCCACACGCTAAAAGCAATCTGAAAGCTGATTGGCTTAAAGTTTTGGCCACCCTACCCCAACACCCCCATTCGTTTCCATGGTTATCATAAGTTCCATATTATTATACACCATGGGCTCGCAGACGGTCCTGTGAATCTGACATGTACTGTATTGTGTTTTATATATACAGTATAAAGTTTTATAAAAAAAAAAAATGTAAGGATGTTTTATAAATATTATGTTCTTTTATTTTTATCATTATTATTTTTAGAATTGTATTTATATAATTGTTTAGAATTATATATGAAAATTAAATATTGTGTGCATTATTTTATATTATTATAATAATGATATTAATACAATTTATCAGTCAGTTAAACTAAAAATGGATATAGTAGGTATGTTTAGTCATTCCTTATATGAAGTATTCAAACTAAAGAACTGACTCTTTTTTTAAATGACTCAGATCAAAAGTGAATCAATTCAAATCCTGAATTGAAAGTTTCTTTTTAAAACTTTTTTATTGTTATTATTTTAATTATAGATAGAAACAGCTTTGCAAGTCAAAGAAAAGTTTTACTTAAAAAAAAAAAACCTAAAGCAAATGTGATTCTGGTGACAAGTGGTTTGTTTGAAAGAGTTGATTCAGTAAATTGATTCATATGGGAATCTGTCTTCTGGACAATATTAGAGTGGACTTACTGGAAATGGGTGGGAGTAATAATCTGATGCAGTCATATCTTCTCCAATGAAAAATAAAACTACATCATCGCCTCTAAATGATGGAAATTCTAATAAAATGAATGATAAATATTTGTACTTATATGTTTATTGTGGCCTGGTTAGAAATTATTACTATATGTATAATAAGCACCATCTAAATCTTCTTACATCTGAATAAATATCAATTTCTTAATGTTTTCAGGACTACCTAAAGACACCAATGCATCTTGTTTAGATGCAAAATTAGAGAATAAAACTAGTGCAAGCGTTTGTCACGTTCTCGGAGGAACTTGAGGGCTGTAGAGCGACTTAAATGGGAGTGTCCGTTTCACGGCTCCTCAGAAACAGCACCGTCAGCTGCTCAGAGCAACCTCTTCCTATTATAGCCCGAGCAGTTGCTCAGTGCTACAGGGCTTTCACTCCACTACGGGGGTCTTTATAAAACCGTCCAATAAATAACCTTTAAACAGCTCGGTTGATCACGAGTTCTTCATTTACAGCAGTTGACATCTATTACTTTCACCTCCAATTAAACATCAAGACCATGCACACTGAAATTGTTTATTTAGATTTTTTTTCTTTTTAATGATGGAAAGCATGAGAAATTTCTTAGTAATACAGGAAATCTGCAGTGGAAGCGTATTCCGATAAAGAAAAAGATCTCCAGTAAGTACTAACCTCAGGTCCACTCTTGTTGGAAGCCCGGATATTTGAAGAGCAGATCTCAACCTCCCACCCAAAAAGAATGAAAAAAAAAAGAAAAGAAAAGGGTGAAAGTGCAGTTTGTCTTAATGCATCCGTACTGATTTGAGAGTGCCAATGTTCCGGCAGTGCGGCTGGTGGTGGATGTTGAGGCAGGAGGGGGGGTGCATGGGGTATATTTAGCTCTCACACACTCCAGCACTGCAGTGGATAGCTGTGCTGCGCTGCGCTGTGTAAGATAAACCTGCTGTAGGCTACAAGATAAGCTCTGCGTGGCATTTTACACACTGAAGTTGTTTGCGTCGTGGGGGGCGCGTTTGTACGGATGGGGAAGTTTAGCTTTAGAGGAGTCAGAAATAAAATAATGGTACATCTGGAATTTCTGTGTAGGAGTGAGGCTCATGAGTATGCAAGGAACAAAACACGCTCATTGTGGCATGTTGTAATAAGAAAATAATCAACCACAGGATTGTGGTCTACATAGACTTTACAGAGGATTGTTGTTGTGGAAGATACACAAGTTATAACCAGTTGTTCCCTCACTGGATTTTGTTCTCTCTTAAAATGATTAAGGTGTATCTCAAAGAAAATAGGAAAAAGCTGACACTGGAGACTCCTTCCATAATTGTTAATGAAATAATGAGTTATGTGCGTACACATGCTGGACTAATGAGTGAATATTTAGCCACTGTGATGTTCCATAGTAATGTGTTAAAATTTAATTTTAGATTAGATTTGATTAGATTAGATTCTTTATTGTCACTGCACATGTACGGTACAAAGCAACGAAATACAGTACAGTAGTTTTTTTCACAGTGCACAATAATTTGCATATGTAAACAGTATACAGAAAATGAGGTAAATACAATGAGTGCAAATGATTTTAGATGTATGCAATAAGGAAGGTATGGTATCATTTAATACCATTTATACCATTTAAATAATTTGCATATTTAAACAGTATACAAAGAAGGAGTTATGTACAAAGAGTTCGATGTTTTTAGATGTATGCAATGTGAAAGATATTGTATACCATGTTAAATAATGCATATGTAACTTGCAAAATGTTAACTTGTAAAATTTGCATATGTAAACAGTACACAGAACAGGTTATATTCACTGAGTGCAATAAAGGAAGATATATAGCATGATAAAATAATATGCATATGTAAACAACACACAGAGAAGGGTTATGTACAGTACATTAAGTGTGGTTGCAATAAAGGAACATATTGGTGGTTATACCATTGTAATAATATTGTCAAAAAAATTATACACACTTCAGGGAAAGAATTTTTTTTTTTTAATAAATATTTTAATAAAAAAGGTATTACCATACGTTATATATTGATATGTATATGAAAATAATTTGACAATAATATGAAATTATTACTAATATTATATGAATATAATATAATCATACTATTTTTCTTTTTTCTCAAGTGTGTATACAATTTTTGGCTGACTCTGTACATGTGCCAATTGTTATGGAGAGTGAAATGAGGGAGATTATTATATACAATATGTGCAACAGTTATGAATAGTGCAATCCTGAGTGTTTAAGTTTATGTACAGTAGTGATATAGTGATATAGTGATATGTAATATAGTATGTTACAGTATAAGTAGTGACGGGTACGACAGAGTGATGGTGTTCAGTTCAGGGTGTATGTGACCTGGTGGGGGCGGAGTTCAGCAAGGAAACGGCTGTGTGGGGAAAAGCTGTTCCTTAACCTGGTGGTCTTGGTCCGGAGACTTCTGTAGCGCCTTCCAGAAGGCAGGAGGGCAAAGAGTCTATGGGCAGGGTGAGAGAAGTCCTTTGTAATGTTGTGTTCTCTGCTGAGACAACACTTCCTGTAAATGTCCTCGATCTTAGGAAGTGAAGCTCTTACGGTGCGAGTCACTGGGGCGATATGAGTAATACAGTAGGATAATACACTAAAGGGACCGACCTCATAGATTACTGATGATCATGACATTTTTATAACCTCTTAATATAACCATTTGCTTTGAGTTTCTGGTATCTTTAAATTTTGTGGATGTCCCCCCTTGTCCATGTAGGTTTCCCAGGTTTTCTGGTTTCCTCACACTAATGGGTTATTGCATTAGTTACACTATATCGGCTTTAGATGTGAAAAAGTGTGTGTGTGTGTGTGTGTGTGTGTGTGTGTGTGTGTGTGTGTGTGTGTGTGTGTGTGGAAACCTAGAGCATGCAGTCAGTGTTCCAGTTCATCCAAAAGGTTTTAATCTTTTTACTACTGGGTGTAAAAAAAAACTGAATTAAAGATAAGTTAAGTTAAAGAAAAAAATTTAAAGAACAAAAAAAAAAAAGATGATAAAAATATGGCCTTATTTGACATAAGTGCAGACATGTGCAGCTGTATGTGCAATACACTGCTGTGAAACATCACGCTGATGTGGGTGCAGTGCCATAACTAAAATATATATTATAAATATGTATAAAAAGACTTTTTAAAAAAAGTTTCACATACATACAGCACAGTGAAGTGTGCAATTGTCATATTGCAGCTTGTTAGAAAGTTGGGGTCAGAGATGATACAGTGCTTCTGGAATAGAGAAGGTCAGGGGTGTTACAGTGGCAGCTTGGCACTGCTATGGCTTGAACCCCTGCCCTTCCTATCAGTAACCTAGTTCATTAACCACAGAGCCACCAGTGATCCTGCAAGGGCATAATACGGGTATATTAACAGGAACGTAGCAGGTGTGAGTGTTGCCCTGGTTTGGGGCTTGAATGGCCTATTTCTTTTCATTTGAGTTCACTGCTACAGAGAGATTCTCCATAAAATATATTTTAACTGTCTTAAATTTATTATAATATAAAATATATTATTATAAATTCCTTTACTAGTGTAAGGAGTGCATATGAATTAAGTGCATAAAGTATTAATATGTAATAGATACTAAGATGAGCGGCACAGTGGTGTAGGGGTTAGCACTGTGGCCTCGCACATCCAGCGCCCGGGTTTATTTCCTGTCTCTGGTCTGTGTGCATGGAGTTTGCATGTTCTCCCTGTGCTTAGTGGGTTTCATCCCATAGTTCAAAGACATGTAGATTAGGCTAAGGGTCGTTCCCATATTGCCCCGTCGTATGTGTATGTGTGTGCCCTGTAATGAATTGCCACCCTCTTCAGGATATACCCGGCCTTGTGCTTTAAGGCCCCCCATAACACCGTGTACAGGATAAATCGGTATAGAAGATGAAGATGCTATTAGGGGATGCGCTATATTTCGGATTGTGGACGCACGCTGGTTTGGTGGTTAGCACTGTCCAGTGCACCTCCAGTAATCGGGTTCGATTCCCGCCTCGGAGTCTGTGTGCATGAAGTTTGCATGTTCTCCATGTGCTTGGTGGGTTTCCTCTGGGTTCTCCTGTTTCCTCATGCAGATTAGGCTAATGGCGTTCCCAAATTGCCGTGTGTCGTGTGTGAATGAATGTACATAAATAAATGGTATAAATACAATGGTAATCACCATTGGCCTTCACCACCCCTAGTTGGATTACAGAGATTCCTAGATGGATGGATGGATGAAGTGTGCAGTAATTTAAAATAGTATTGCTTTGGCGCCTAAGCATGTGTCGATTATAACATGCGCATGCGCGGTAAGCTCAGAACCAAAGTCGTTATAACATTTTGTAAACGCTAGATGGCGACATTTCTACATATTTTTTATTACTATGAGGAAAAACAAAAAGGTATTGTTTTTAAACGTTTAAAAAACTTTACTAATTTCTTCATATAGATGTTGTGTGGTGTGTCAGTGAAAACGCAGACAATGAGATTGCTTGTAGTTTAAGTGTTTTTTTTTCATGCATGGATTGATATGGGGATGAAGTGAAAAGTTAACAAGAAAAAATATATATAAACAAATTAACATTGAAATATACAAATAAACTAAGGGTTATCTTTAATCCTAAAGTGTAAGTCCTTGGATTTGGTAGCTGTTGTGTTGTGCTGTGTTGTGTTATGCTCGGCATGCTTTTATTTTTACTCAAAGGGGAGGGGGTTCCTAGAAACTCCCACCTCCTGCTGCTGTGCCTGCGGTGTGTGTGCTGCATGTTAAACACACACCGCCACCATATTGAGAGGAAAACACTGAAACACGGACATTGCAATAACGACTTGGATGAGAAACCGAGTGATTAGCTCGTTCCTGATCACTGGATTCCCCCCTGTTTCTCTGCTTGTTTTGGATCAGTCCGTGTTTATGGGTTTGGTGGTAAACGGTAAAACTCGCAGTTTCTCTCTAAAAGAGTTAACGAACTAGCGACTAATCAAGCCGCGCATCGCGTATATGTACAGGCAATTTAAGTCGTAGTAAAATATTTCTATTTTGGATAACATTAACGCAATTTTTTTATCCAAATGACTTAATAACAATAATAACAACAACACCGAGCTAAAGCAGCCAGCAGCAGCGCGCGCGAGCGAGACACTCCGCTCACTCCTTTGCTAGCTCGCGACTCAACTCAAGTTAGCAAAAAAAAAAAAAAAAAACAACACTTAGCCAGTTAGCTAATAATCCGTGCACGTCAGGGCTAAAGAAATGATTTACTAGAAAATAAAATCTTTTTCTTTGGATTAGCTTTGTTTTTCTTTTTTTCTTTTCATAGCTAAGTTACGTCTGCGCAACTCGGAACGGAGACTCTATAGCGTTAGAACTAGCTTAGCTTAGCTTAGCTTAGCCTCGGAAACAGGAAGAACCTGTCGTTTCCATGGACAACACGTCCATCATAACGCAAGTCAGGAATCCAAAGGAGGACGAGATCCTGTCGTCAAATCCTGAGAAAGGTAAGACTTTTGAGATTTGTGGTCGTTTGAGGGAGAGTATGTGCGTGTGCGCGCGCGTGCCTGCGCTAACTGTGTTAGCTAGCTGTTGATCTTCAGCGTCTTACTGACAGGATTTATTTCTAAAACTTTAAAGATGTTAGTTTGCTTTTTAGCGATATTCAAGTGTTTATTTTGTCTTCAGCTTAATGTGTATAATGTTAAAGGCTACAACTTCGGAAAAAAGGACCAAACATTACGAAATAAATTAGTGTACAACTTCACATTTAAAATTTAAAATACACATTTAAAAAAAAAGAAATAAGTATGTGTGCAGATCATCGTTTTATTTCTAAAATTTCAACTGTTAAAACACTTCAGTTTTATATGATTCAGATTGACCTGATATAGTAATTAGGGTGGGTCGATATGACAACATTATCGATATTGATATCGCGGTATCGTATTGTTGATATTTTTAGTTACTGTTTTTCTATTTAATATTAGCTGTTAAAATTAGTGATCGTGCAGTACCACTTCAAGAAAATCATGCATTGTTGTTCTTTAAACACTACTAAGAGATACAGTTATTTAAAAAAGAAATGTGTATACAGTCGACCCCTGAAATTCGTTGAGGTTATGTTCATAGAGCACCCGCTAATTGTGAAAAACTGAATTTTGGATTTTTAAAAAAAAATTCTGTTTTTATAGTTTAAACCCTAACTATGCCCCCCAAAATACTTTAATTAATTTCAAACTATGTTTAATACATTATCCTTAAAAAATTTACATTAAAGGATGTAAAGATATATTGTATACTGTATTGTAGTTCTGTGTACCCCCTCTAAAGTATGTACTGTAATTCATGCAAGTGCGTTTTCTTTGGTATCAGTACTGTAGGGTAAATACGGTAATAATTCACAATCACAAGCTGCATTTTCTTCTATGGTTGCTTTGTATTCTCTCTACAGTACAAATGTATATTTTATATGGAAATTTAGTTGAATTTATGTAAATATTTATGTTATAAAATTAGTCAATTATATTGTTCTTAATAGTTTAATGCTAAAACACATGAAAAATTATATATTGCCACGAAAAAAGCCATAAAAAAGTATATTTGCGGTTTCCGTGAACAGTTATTAGCTAGGTTCTAAGGAAATATCCGCGAATGACTGAGGCCACGAACTCTGAACCGCGACTTCGCAGGGGTCAATTGTAACGTGTAAAAGTCTATAACTTCGGGGGAAAAAAGACCAAAAATAATAAAAAAAAATTTGTGTAACTTCACATTTCTACTTAAAAAGGCACTTAAAAAATATATGATTTCTAAAATTTCAACTGATGAAACACACCCACTGCCGAGATATTTTTATTAGATTGAAACGATAGAGTGATTAGGCTGGGTTGATACGACAACACTATCAATATTGATTACTTGATAATGTAATGTTTTGTAATATTGTTTGTATTGCGCAGTTACAATTAGTGATAGTGCAGTACCACTTAAAGATAACCATGCAGTGTTGTTCTTTAAACATTACTAAGCTATACAATTAATTAAAAAAAAGTATAACTTAAAGTTTATAATTTTTTGGAAAAAAATAACAAAATAAATTAGTGTACAAATACGCATAACTAATTTAAAAATGCACTTTAAAAAAACTGTTTATTGCAAAAATTTCCACTGTTAAAACACGTCCAGTGCCGAGATATTTTTTTTTAGATTTAACTGATATAGTAATTATTGTGAGTCGATATGACAACACTATCAATATCACTGGATTGTAATGTTTTGTGATATTGTAGGTAGCGCGAGAAACTTTGTATAAATCATAATGATCAGATTGTCCTTGATGAGCAAGACAAGGGCGACGGTGACAAGAAAAAACTCCCTGAAATGGCAATTAGAAGAAACCTTGAGAGGAACCAGACGCAACAGGGTACCCATCCTCATTTGAGTCGAACGGATAGCAGGGATTGACACTGTGTAAAGCTCCTTTGAGAGAAGTACAGAATTCACAAAAATAAAGTTTCAAATGAATTCTAATAACAAACACAATCAAATAAAATTAAATTTTTTATCTGTCACGTAAACAACCATACACAGTATGATATGAAGTGAAATCCTTAAATGACTGTCTGTGACCTAAAATGGAAAGATAGAAAAGAACAGAATAGAAAAGAAAAATTCCACTTAGAAGAATACATAAAAAAAAAACCCAGAAAGTTAGGGTAAAGTGTGTGTGTGTGTGTGTGTGTGTGTGTGTGTGTGTGTGTGTACTTCCAGAGGTCATCAGTACTCCTCTGTATATTT
>JAOTRS010000022.1:15106730-15126387 GCA_028565755.1 Dinotopterus cunningtoni
TAATCAAACTTTAAAATTGTACAACGGTAATATATAAAAAAACATTTTTTAGCAAGTTCTGTACAAATTTAATCTAACTTTGCATAATGATAATAGAATAAAAATTAAATGACAGCTGTTTTCTTATTTGATATTTATAATTACATATATAAATTAAAGATTTTATTTATTTATTTATTTTTATTATTATTTTTGGTTTTAAAAGTTTTTTACTGATATATTTTTTTTTCGTCCTTTTCAGTGTTTTTTCTTTTTTTTAACTATATTTTTATTTATTAAATTTTTATTTTATTTGTTTATTTATTTACTATGAATAAGTATTAAAACATCTCTGTATCAGAACACATTGTAATCAGATGTCCTGCGTAATGGTGGTTAAGATTATAATTTTTTATATATATTTATATCGCATACCCCTGCTGCGTAATTAGAGTTAATTTTATAATTACACATGCACCGTTTGGCTGGTGATGAATCTCAGACGTAGTTTTTCAGCACCGTCCCTTTCCCCTAATAAAACACCAGGCTGGAATAGAAGAGTGATTCATTCTCTCGACACACGCTCGACATGCTTTATGTTTGCGAAGCTTATCACAGTTTTTGGCCTCCTGATCTTTGAGGTTCTTGGTATTGATTATTTTCCTGACAGAACACACACACATATACACAAGGAGAAAGCGTAGGATCATCACCACACGAACGCTCCGTAGCATTTTGCTCAATCGTCATCTCCTGTTTGACATGTTTGCCTTTGACCTCTCCCCTTTCCCCTCCTTTTTTTTTTTTAATGAAATCTGTGGTGTGAAGTTGGAATGTCGCTGCTGCCGACTGCATTCCTTTTAACGCTTTTACCAGCTACCTTAATCTGCTGCAGCTTCAGAATTTTCAGTTTCGACACCTCGTCCTTTCTCATCCTCATCATGTGTTCTGTCCCTCCAGCCTCCGGAGAAATACCTCCTCCCAGAGGTCAACATCAACGACTACGGGAAGAAGTGCGTGGTGATCGACCTGGACGAGACGCTGGTGCACAGTTCCTTCAAGGTAGGTAGGCATGTGTACATCATCTGGGCCGGCCAAAACTGTAAACGCATCAGCTGTTCCATCTCTGTGCTGCCGTGTCTCATGTTTTGGTTGCCTGGGAACCCACAAGCTAATGAAATCGAACCCCGAGCTAGTTATTCAGTTAAACGCATTAATGCCTGAGTAATGAAAATAAGCGAATGCTTCACTTCCTGGCTGCGGTGAGGGTTGTGTGGATGTAGGCTTTATCTTTGTCCTATATCGTCTTTAATACTCTTTATTTTCCATGACATGTGCTAAACGTTGTTGTGCTATCTGTATTATGCTTAGAGAAATGAGCTAGATAAGTATTTCCTGTGAATATATTTATATATTTCTTTTCCCCTGAAACTTTAAATAATTTTTAATCATCTTTATTCGGAGCACAATAAGGGCTTGGTAAAAAAAAATATATATAATATTTTTTTTTATTTTGCTTAAAAACGGTTAAACCGCTGCTAGGAGAGGGAGGGAGCGAGTCGGGGGGAAAAAGGAAGGAAAGAAAAGGAAGAAGAAATAAAAATAGAAGAGGAAAAAATAGCTCGCACATGCATGTACAGATTTAGATTATTATTGCAGCTGGCTAAAATCTGTTTAGTGTTTATGAGGGAGTCAAATGGGATCGTAATTTTTTTTTTACTCAGTTTTATACAGGATTTGCATAGGAAAGACAATCTGAATACATTTTACTAACTTTTTATTTATTTATTTATTTTTATTTTCTTTTTAAGTTTTTCATTTCATCATTTCGGGGTCTGTCGCCTACTTAGATACTTGAAATGAAGTGACACGTCCCACAATTCTTTGGTCGATTAAGGTAGAATGAGGATTAAGAGAATGCTGAGGATTAAAAGCGTGATCGCTGCTGCCCCCAGTGTGCTCTAGAGTTTTAATCGTGACCTCTGTACGTGTGAACTGCGTGCAGCAGAGGTCAGAAGAGCGCGAAACCTTCTGAGCAAATCACCCGACCGTAGTCAGATCTGAGATTCCTTCAGATTAAATTCGTCTGGGGATTTTTTTTTCGTCCAATGCCGTCTTGTTAATCCCGGTAAAAAGCGTGCCGAGGAGAGGCTGATGGGAGAAGTGACTAAACAGGTATTTTAGGAAGGGAGATTCCTCGACTCGGGAGATAATTTAAGATGAAAGTCAAAACTGTCCAGGAGGCAAATACTTACAAGGCATGTGCAGTCTTGAATTCTGCTTTAAATAATCCATTCCTGTTTTTGCGAGTGTGCATCTCTTTCAGCTGGATAGTGAAGATGTTCTGTTTTATTATTATGTTTATTGTATTACAGCAGTTACATTTGTAATATAATTTTTTTATAACCCTTATTCATGTTAAGTGTTGAAAGGACACAGGTGCCCCCTGCTGTTGGTTAAAGGAACTATTACAGTATATACAGTATACGTAGCGCTCTGTTGCGCAACCTTTTTTTCCGTCACGTTTTAGAGGTGATAACAGAAATGGAGCTGTTTTTTTTTTTTTTTTTTTTTCCCTCTCTTTCAGTGAGTAATTATCTATTATGGCGTTTTCTTTCCTCACAGCCTATTAGTAATGCTGATTTCATCGTTCCGGTGGAGATCGATGGCACGGTGCATCAGGTAGGGTATTGTAAAACTGTACAAGCACATTTAGTTCTTCTACAAAAAATAAAATTACGTTTATATTCACCCCCTTAGGTTGTTTTAAACCTTGTTTTTGAACCTGAAATGGACAGCATTTGAATTATGTATCTTAAATCTACCTTAAAAAAAGTGTAATTGTGTTTACCAAATGTCATTTTCAGTGTGCTTTTCCAATCTTGGCCGCTCCCTCGTTCAAGTAATCCAGGATAGGCTGTGTCTGTCCTGGTTGGCCTATTCATGATTACTTGCACTGGGTGGCAGCTTTACATCTACAAAGGAGCGCTCCTGCTGCCATTAGCGACGTGTTTGCATAACAAGGCCGTACTCTGTGTCTGTACAGTGCACGGTGGATTTGTGTGTGTGTACGTGCGAGTGTGTTTGCTCCGAGTATGTTGGAGTAAAGGGCGTGTCTCCGTTCCAGGTGTACGTTCTGAAGAGACCGCATGTGGACGAGTTCCTGCAGAAGATGGGAGAGCTGTTCGAGTGCGTGCTCTTCACAGCCAGCCTAGCCAAGGTTTGAGCCCCACGACGACATCCCATAATACCTCGAAACAACAACAATACAATACACTTTAGCCTTATAAACACTACAGAGAATCTCGCGGTAAGATCATTTTACCCCCTCCCCCCCCCCCACGCTTCCCGCCGGCGTTTTTCCGCTCCGCGTTCAAAAAAAAAAAAAGTTGACAGACGCCCAAGGCTCTAGTTCATGTTTCACGATGGAAAAGTAAATATTAACCAGCTCAAACTGGATGCACAGAAAGTGTGTTTAAAAAAATGCCTTGTTTGTTTATTTTTTATTTATTTATTTATATATTTTAAATCTTTTTTTTTGCACAAGACTCTCTCTCTCTGTATATGTATATATATTTATATATTTTATTACAAAAATGTATACACTTCAGGTAAAATAAGTAAAATGTAGTAAAGTAAAAATGTTAATATTTAAATACAAAATTTATTGCTATAAGTTATATTGTGATATATTTGATATTATATATATATACACACACACCTACACACAGTACCAGTCAAAAGTTTGGTCACAAGTTTTTTCTAGAACAATACTAAATTTCTTTTTTTAAACTATGAAATAACACATATGGAATTATGTAATTAAGTAACAACAACAACAGTCAGTTGTTATTTTAAGACATGAAGATCAGATGTTCTGGATCAGTTCTTGCAAGAACAGTATTGTGTCGAGTGTGTTTGTAAAACCCATCAAGCTCCATGATGAAACTGTCTCTCATGAAGACCTTCCCAGGAAAGCACGACCAAAACTGAGCTCTGCTGCAGAGGAGAAGTTCATTTAGAGTCACCAGTCTCAGAAATCACCAATTAACAACCAGCACCTCAGATTAGAGCCGTTATGAAGCTTTACAGAGCAGAAGTAGCAGATACATCTCAATATCAACTGAAAATCAAGACCATGGAGTTAGAAGGGGTGTCCAAACTTTTGACTGGTAGTTCATATAAACATTGTGCAAACGAATCAGACTTTTTATTCTGTTCAGTCAGTGTTTTTTTTTTTTTTTTTGTAACAATAAATAGAAAAACAAGTGCGTTAAAAAATAATTAACGTTTTCTGTTTACACACGTGGACAAAATTGTTGGTACCCCTCGGTCAATGAAAGAAAAACTCTCAATGGTCACAGAAATAACTTTAATCTGAGTACAAGAGTAATAATAAATAAAAATTCTATAAATGTTAACCAATGGAAGTCAGACATTGCTTTTCAACCATGCTTCAACAGAATGATTTAAAAAAATAAACTCATGGAACAGGCCTAGACAAAAATGATGGTACCCCTAGAAAAATAATGTGACCAAATGGACATGTTAATTCAAGGTGTGTCCACTAATTAGCATCACAGGTGTCTACAATCTTGTAATGGTGTGTACCACACTCAACATGGACCAGAGGAAGTGAAGGAAAGAGTTGCCCCAGGAGATTCGAAAGAAATTATTAAAAAATTTAAGATCCATGAGACTGTAGCCAGCATCCCTGGACGTGGCCGCAGGAGGAAAATTAATGACGAATCAAAGAGACGGATAATCCGAATGGTAACAAAAGAGCCCAGAAAGACTTCTAAAGAGATCCAAGGTGAAGTTCATGCTCAAGGAACATCAGTGTCAGATCGCACCATCCGTCGTTGTTCGAGCCAAAGTGGACTTA
Source organism: Dinotopterus cunningtoni (assembly GCA_028565755.1). Taxonomy (NCBI): domain Eukaryota; kingdom Metazoa; phylum Chordata; class Actinopteri; order Siluriformes; family Clariidae; genus Dinotopterus; species Dinotopterus cunningtoni. Next base: position 15,111,595 of record JAOTRS010000022.1, read on the forward strand.
CATGGGAGACGACCAAGGAGGACGCCATTGTTAAAAACAAATCATAAAAAAGCCAGACTGGAATATGCCAAACTACATGTTGACAAGCCACAAAGCTTCTGGGAGAATGTCCTATGGACAGATGAGACAAAAATGGAACTTTTTGCCAAGGCACATCAGCTCTATGTTCACAGACGGAAAAATGAAGCATATCAAGAAAAGATCACTGTCCCTACTGTGAAACATGGAGGAGGCTCTGTCATGTTCTGGGGCTGCTTTGCTGCATCTGGCACAGGGTGTCTTGAATCTGTGCAGGGAACAATGAAATCACAAGACTATCACGGGATTCTGGAGAGAAATGTGCTGGCCAGTGTCAGAAAGCTCGGTCTCAGTCGCAGGTCATATGTCTTGCAACAGGACATTGACCCAAAACACACAGCTAAGAACACCCAAGAATGGCTAAGAGGAAAACATTGGACTGTTCTAAAGTGGCCGTCTATGAGCCCTGACCTCAATCCTATTGAGCATCTTTGGAAGGAGCTGAAACATGCCCCTATAAACTAATTCAGTTGAAGCATGGATGAAAAGCAATGTCTGACTTTATGGTTAACATTCATAGAATTTTTATTTATTATTACTTTCGTCAGATTAAAGTTATTTCTGTGACCATGGTGAGTTTTTCTTTCATTGACCGAACAATTTTGTGTTTGTGTCTAAGTACCAGAAGTTCAGATTAGTTTATTTTAAACTCAAAAACTGTCCATCAGGACCTTTTTATAGTACAAGATTTATTTCTGATTTACATTTCGAACAGTTTCTCTGTTCTGTAGAGTTTAACAGTCTCTCTACGCCTCTTGATGTGACGCTTCACTTGAAGCATGACAGAAAGCTTGTGAATGAGTTGTGAAACCTTTTCCTGCTTTTTTTTTTTTTTTTCCTTTGCTGTCTCTGTGGCCAGCATTTGTTTTAGCCGCTAATGCATGGGTAAGTGTCTCTCCAGCCTCCATGACTCGTACACAATGTGCGCCGGTAGTGTTAGAGCGCCGCTAGTCCGCAGAGCCTAGAGCTTTCACGTTTTGTTCATAGAGAAAAGTTTGTGAAGCTTTCTTTTGTTGCCGTGACCGTATCTGATGTCTCAGGCGCTGCTTTTTTTTTGTATGTCTTGTTTAGTTGTACATGCAGCAGTAGTTGTTAAGAGTCAAAGGCTGGCGCTTGTAGAGTAGCGCTTTGTCTGCTAGCCCACCTTTGTAACGTGCGGTAGGCTGCAAGGTGAACGGCTGTACGCTTATTAGCGAAGCTTTTTTCCGATTGCCTGTATTTATCTCTGATTTAAATGAAGCAGGTAAGTCCCCGCCCCCCACCACACACACACACACATACACACACACACACACACACTCCCTGAGGCTAAAACCTGTGTGGCGAAAGAGATTTGCATGTCACTTTGTGGCTCTTCCTAGAAACTATAAAACAGATAAATTAGTTCTGTTTGCTTTGTTCATACTCAGGAGGTTGTAGTGTCGGTCATGCTGCTCCCCTGGTGACCCTGTAAACCTTTGTTTCAGTACGCTGACCCCGTGGCCGACCTCCTGGACCAGTGGGGAGTATTTCGGGCGAGGCTCTTTCGGGAATCCTGCGTGTTCCACAGAGGAAACTACGTCAAAGACCTGAGTCGACTCGGCAGAGAGCTGCGCAACGTCATCATAGTGGACAACTCGCCGGCATCTTACATCTTCCACCCCGAGAACGCTGTGAGAACGCTTCAGCACTCACTCGTACCGACCTGAACCGATTTCACCCAGACAGTTCTGGTAGTCTCAGCTTCAGATATTCTGCTGAAAGGTTACAGAAGGCTACGATTTGATTGGCTCTGAGTGTGTACATGTCGTTTAACGTTTCAAAGTAAAGAAAAGTTGCAGGAAGGTTTCTGTATCGAATGTGGGAAACATTTTTTTTTTTTTGTGTCTACATACACAATCCAAATTCTGTGTATGCAGTTATAGATATATAATACTGTATCAGAACAAATATTTAAATAAAGCATTAATAATGTGATTTGCGCCTACAACTGTCAAGAGAAAATTAATCAACACCTTTTAACCAATCAGAGTTCCTGTTTGTATTAAAAAAAATTACCGTTCTTAACAGTTACGGGAATCACCAGTCACCTCCCGAAACCATATTATCACCATATCTCTGTGCTGATTTGATTAATATTGCGATTCTATAAGTATTCAGATTTTATAAACATCCTGATCTGATATCATGTTTTCCCCTGATTTGGTTACAATTTTAGACCTTAAGAAAAGCTTAATGAGTAATTAAATGTAGGTCAATCATTATAACATTAGTTTTTTTTCACTTAAAAACCGAGTGCAACATTTAAACAATACAAACTAACTACAAATACAAGAGTTTAACATTTAACTGAGCGACGCGTATCTCCGTCCGCGACTATAATTATTATTACTTAGCAAATAATTCACTCCTACCACATGGGATGAAAATTTGTATAGAGTTCACCACCTGTAGGATCATAAAGAAACAGTAATATTTTACTGCCTCAAACACCTTAACAACTTGACAGCGGCAATTAATTAGCACAGAGTTTTGCGTGTGTGTAATGAGGGTGTTTGAGACTAATTCGCTCACAGAGTTTGGGGTGGAAACGGGCACAACTTTTGATACTGTAACGCCACAAAAATGTGTTTCTGTTGCGCCGTTTCTTTTCAGAATCGTTTAGATCTGAGGCTGATCACCGGTCACGGCCAAACAATCTGAAAACTAATTCCTATCAAACTGAAGAGCCAATTCTAGTCACTGGCCGATCGACCGGTTCATCTCTATTATGAATGTAAATTATTTATTTTTTTTAATTTAATTCGATTTTGGAGTCAATGTGGTGATGCATGGCTCACCACACAAAAGAATCGATTGATAACATAATAAATTTTTCTTTAATTCTTGACCAGTATAGACAAGATGCACGGGTTTCCTCCCAGTTAGACTATACTCTCTATCACCAAAAATGTGACTTAAGCAGGTAATAAAATAAAACAAATGAAAGTAAAATGAACTGTGTGGATATATAACTGAGCTACAGTATGATATTTAGGACTGGTTTTATTATTATTTGGTTATAAGATAAGCCTAAGATAAACCTTTATTAGTCCCACAAGTGGGAAATTTGTTGATAATCAGTGTGTTGGCTTTCAGCACTGTCTAGGCAGGATTTTCAGTGTGATGTGGCAACCATGTTTGTGGTCTCGTTTATTAAATAAAATTTTTTTTTTATTCTTTGCTCAGCTGTACATTACCTACCTAACCCCGTGTGTTTCGCTCCGCAGGTTCCCGTGCAGTCGTGGTTTGACGACATGAACGACACCGAGCTGCTAGACCTGCTTCCGTTCTTCGAAGGACTGAGCAAGGAAGAGGACGTTTACGGCGTCCTGCAGAACCTCAGAGGCAGGTAGCAAGCTGCACCGTCCTGCCTTACCACCCGGGGCGCAGCAGAGAGGTCGGAGGGTCTCTGCTCTCGCAGCTCACACAGGAAGCACAGACGACACCTGCCCTCGTCCTCGTCCTCGCGCCCCCCCCCACTCACCAACCAATCGTCACGTCTGCGACCCACACGACGACGAACGTCCACTACTACAGCTCACGAGAGAGCCACTTGCATAAGTGCTTAATAATAAACCAAAAAACAAAACAAAAATGCCAAACTCTTTCTTTTCCCTCACGAAACGAGAGAATCCAGATCTTTGGGTTGATGCTATGCAGGTGTTAAGGGACTGTGGGTTTTCTTTCCTCTTTGCTTACCCAACAAAGTGCCTTTTTTGAATGTCATTTTTACTGGCAAAACATTTTTGTACGTGAAAAATATTTCCAGAGATTTTCAGAATTCTACTCTTTAAAAAAATCAGAGGCAGGTTATTATTATTATTATTATTATTATTATTATATTTTTTTGTTAACGGCAGTGTTATCCAGGCTGGAGGATTTTATTTCCTTTTCTTTTACAATCGTCTCCATCAGTGTTGTCGTTTTTTTTTTTTTTTTTTTGCTTTTTGCTTTTACTCGTGTGTCATTTGTTTGTCATGTAAAAGCAAAAGGATGCGTTCACACACTGCGTTCTGCTGTCTTTACACTCTGCCGCAGCCTCTTTGGTTCAGCGAGGCGAGAACAATCGGAGATCGCGGATCGTCTATAATCGTGCCAATGTCATTTCACGCCACGAGGCTTCTTCTGGGTTTAAAAAAAAAAAAAAAAAACTCGCTGGATTTTAGCATAGGTCCAGCGATGGTACAGGACACGCAGACAATCGTGTCTGACCGTCCCAGCGCTCGTCCACGGAGCGCCACATGTGGTTAGGTATGGATACGCTGAGTTTTAGGTTTAGTTAGTGTTTTAAGATTAGTTAGCATTTTAAAGCTGGCGTCAGAAATATCCACCACTTTCTCTTACAGTTTTTTTTACGTATTATATATCTTTTTATATATATAATATAAGAGAGAGGAAGAGATGCATCCGATCGTCATAAAATGTCCCTCAGGTGTTCGCTGAGATTAACTTTCATGCCATTGCATCAGTTAATGATGGTGTTACAGTTAGAAATGCAGTTCTCTCCAGAGCAAGCAGGACACGGACATCGGCCCAGCAGCATCCCGTGTAATATGGGGGAATTTTTATATTTTGTCCCGAACATGATGATGATGTTTATATACATCATTATTATTATTATTATTATTATTGTGATCAGATTATCAGCACAAACCTGTCTTTTTTTTGTTTGTTTTTAAATCCGCTTTGTGTCATACTTCTCATCACGTTAGCGTTTAAACTCCGCACCTGCACCCTACTGCTGTGATGTCACACCAGACTTCAGTACCGCACACACACACACACACACACACACACCAGACCAGCGTATGTACATGCGTGCACGCGAGAGAGAGTCAGAATGAAGGTCTATCTGCAGATTTGTTTAAAGCAGTGCAGAGGTGCGTTTTGGCTCAAGGTGCTCTTTCTGTCTCTCTCCGTGTGCGTGCGTGCGTGCGTGTGAGCCTCTCCCACCATGGTGCCTAGGAGAGGAGCAGCGGCGTATCGGAGCCGCCAAACACGCAACAACCTCTCCTTTTTTTATTATTTTTAATTATTCCCTCCTTTTACACACTACACCGTGGCCTGATTGCATTAAATCCCACGATATTTACACAAACTGTAATTCTGTCTCGTCCCTCTATCTCATTCATTCTTTCTTTCTTTTCAGTTTGCTAATCTTTCAGTATTTAATTTCAGACACTGTTTTTGTTCTCTTTTTTCTTTTTAACCCTGCTGCTGTTTTTTTCCTTCCTGATTTAAACCCAGTGTTGGGTTTCTGCTTGTCTTTTTTTTTTTCTTAAGAAATGCTGTACAATTTAAACCGTGCATTAACAGATTGTAAAACACAACACTGCCCTTTCAGAGATTTCCTTTACCTCATTCGTATCATCAGCGTCTCCCCGCAACCCCCCCCACACACACACATTAAACAAGGTGTCAAAGGGTGGAGCACTTTCAGTGTTGGTCAAGGATGTTTGTTGTTGTTGTTGTTTGTTTGTATGTTGTGTTGTTTTTTTTTTTTGTTTTTTTTTTAGCTTGTTTTATTTTATTTTTATTTTTTCCACACGTTTAAAGGCACGACTAGTTACGGTGTCGAGATTATGTTTAGTTACTAATAAGCATTACATCCACTTGGGGGATCTGTCCTTTTTTTTTTTCTTTAATGTTTTTCTTTGTTCTTTATTTGGAAAGCCGTGGAGACATTCATTGCAGTTCTGGAAATCGGTGACGAGGCTGTGCAGTGCCACGTTTTTTTTTTTGTTTTTTTTTGAGGTGATGTGATCCATGGTTTGTTGCAAAGTTTCTTCCAGACTATGACATTATACATTAAAGCACCTTTTTAGGAAATTAAATGACTCCTGGTTATCATTCAACACATTTATATTTTGTGTGGTGGAAGTAATGTTTTGAGACAATTTTGTAGCATTACTGTTTAATACGGGTTGCTGGTTATAAGTAAATAAACTACAAAGGTCCTATGTGCTCCTGAAGTACTCTGTATGCGAAGTATTTGTTTTGGCCCAGAAGCTCACGCAGGAGCGGTGCTGTGATGTCATGTGATGATATAACGCCTATTCATGTGCCTATTTTTAGGATCAGGTTTCTTTCTCATACCCTCCTCTGATACGCGGGAGGGGCAAGATGCCGCGGGAGGCCGGCTTCGTCATTTATTAACCTACTGCTGACAACTGGGACATTTCAAATGGTGGCACTATGATGGAGCGTACCTCTCGTGCCACGGTGTGGGTGGGGCTTCTCACTTGACGCGCCCTCAGTTCGGGCTTTCCTGTTGGCTTCTCATATACAGTGGATATGAAAAGAAAAAAAACCACACCTCTTGTCAAAATGCCAGGTTTTTGTGGTGTTTAAAAAATTGTCCAAGATGAATAATTTTAGAATAACGTTTTCCACCTTTTGATGGATCGACTTTTTATATCCTCTGTAGATGCTGTTTTTTTTTTGTTTTTTTTTGCAGATGTGCGAGCAGAACATTTGGCAGATGCCTTTATCCAGAGCGACTTATTTTTTTTAACATTTTTATCTTATTTATACGTCTGAGCAAATGAGGGTTAAGGGCCTTGCTCGAGGGCCCAACAGGGGCAACTTGGTGGTGGTCGGGTTTGAACGTAGGACCTTCCGAACCGTAGTCCAACGCCTCAACCACCGACCGTCTACTAAATGTATGCTTTTAAAAATGTACAAACGTTATTTTGCGTCACTGAAAAGCAGACGTTCGGCGAAAAACGTTGAGATTTTCACCTTTGAAAAACATACTGTGCTGTACTACTTCTGAATCCATTATCACATAAAAATCCTTTTTATCTCAATTTTAGAACCAAAAGTTTTTTTCCCCCACATTACACCAGGTTACCGTGTGTAATCACTGGGTTGTTGTGCTTAAATCATATATTTTTAACTAATATTAATATATTTTTATATTATTATGTTAACAATATTATATAGTAAAATAAGACTGAACGTGTTTATTTTATTTAGATATAGTGGTCAGATGAAGTCATTTATCATCCTGTAATTGTGTGAGCTCTGTGTAAATCATTAGATCATTAAGTTTGCATATCGTTGAATCATTGGCCTGATGACACACACACAGTTGACACACACAATTAAGTGTAAGTTTACACATCTGTGTGTTGTACTTGCTATTTGTGTATGAATAAATAGTCAGTGAGTTCCTTAACTCTTTTCATCCAGGACTGCACTGACTTTGGATCCTGATGCACAAGGAATGTAAAAGACGTGTCAAGGAACCTGCAAGAAAAGTTCAACCTTATTTAAGAAGCTGTCTTCCAGCATCCGATTGAATGAACACACCTGATCCAGACAATCAGCAGAAAGTAGTGCAGAGATGATCAGAAAATCATGCATGGCACGTACGGCTCTGAAGGTTTTCGAGGACCAGGTTCGGGCAACTCTGTCCAAGAACCTTCACAGAACCTCTTCACAGAACCTTTATTAGGAAGCCATGATGTGAGCTAGCGTTTATTGGGCATCTTCTTTGGAAGACTCATATTTTTACATTTTTTTTTTTACATTTTTTAAACTTTTTGGAGGGTTGCGATTTCTTCTGAACCAAGGCTCATCATCAATTCTTCTGATTGATCATCCTACAATGAAACATTTCCATCCTGGTTTCTTCTGTTTTTTTTTTTTTTTTTAACTCCAGCCCCATTCACAATGCACAAGTCCCCACTGATGAGATTCTGATGAAACGTGACCTCCTTCTCTACGTCTCCCATCATCCGATCACCCGCTGAGGGAGAATCTTCATGTATTTAGTGTTCATCACCCTACTGCGGTTCTATAATCTCTGCTGAAGCCACAGCACTCGAGATGTTCTGGTCGCTTGTGGTGTTGGACTTGATCCAGATTCTATCTAAGGCATCGCAACACCAACCCGCTGACGCCGTCATCCCCAACGATGAACAAACGGCGTTCTTCTCCATCCACTCTTGATCGTCCTGCAGGAAACACGTGGCAGTGTGGTTAAAGTCAAACCCATGCAAGACTCTGCTGATCAGATGGTTTTATTTGAGAGTAACCAAAATCGTGCGTTTCCTGCATGCCGTCCTGTTGGCGCAGGGTTTCAAATCTGGTGCGGCATGAAAGAAGGAATGTCTTACAACAGGCTGAGATTTATCACTAGCAGCTTGTAGTCTTGACTACAGCTGGGTATTTTATTAGTATTTTTTTAGTTCACACGTTCACTTTCTCTCTCTCTTTCTCACACACACACACACACACACGGGTGAAATCTTAAATAGTGGAATGTATTACAAGTAGCACTCTAAAATAAAAAAGTACCTAAAAACCATCTAAGAGAAAATACTAATCTAGTGCATTAACAGGTCAGAGGATTGTACTACGGCTACATGTTGCTTAGTGTGGACTGTGGAGCTCGTCCCACAGTGTCTTGAATAAAACAGCAGGTCCTAGTCCAGGTTTTGTTCTGGTTCAGCTTCAGTCTGAGACTTCTTCTGTTCAGCTTTTCCGTCTCGCCCAGGCTCAGGTTTTTAGGCTCGTAGGAGAACGCGTCACAGGATTTATTCCGCCTCCACGGCCATGATGTGGACGAAAAGTCGCGCTGAAGGGAGGACGTCCCCGTTCTGGTCGTACAGCGGCACGTGACGATATCCTGCAAAGGAAAAACAAAACAAAAAAACGTTCAGAATGAGTCTGCTGGCTAAGGTAGTGCGCGATCACGTGCAAGTGGAATGATTTCACACACGCCGACTTCCCATCAGCTGGCGCTCGACTATGGCGGTTGTCCAGGATTGCTCATTCTCCTGCCAATGCAGTGACGGATTATTTTGCAGATACACCGAGCAGAATTTATTCTTTCACAGGCGTCGTGTTAAACACCCGTATACGAAATTGAACCCTTTCACAAGACTATAAGTAAAGGAGTAAAACACTCGACGCAGTGCTGTTAGAATAATAAACAGCGGCGGGTAAATCAGGGTTAACAATACGACCGTGAACTGATTTGTTCCTCCATCACTACAGCAACTTCCCAATCTATTTGTGAACACCTCATGCTAAGGCAAATTACTTCCTGTTTTCATTTACATGAACAGTTGTTCCCTCATCAGCTTCTCTTTCTTTCTTTAATAAGACGCGGCGTGTTGTCGTGTTACTAAAAAAAAACAAGCCGTTCCTGTTTTCCTGTAATCCCCTGCTATGCTAATGCACTTATCGCTAGTGCTACTCAATTAAGGGAGAAAGTTTTCTCAGTACGATGAATCCGTGATCGGATTGATGTCTGAAATTCTGGCCCCCCAGGAACTCCTTTAATGGCCCAAACATGTGGAAATGGCTTGGAGCGAGGTCAGGACTGTACGGCGGATGTGGCGGTGACTCCCAGCCGAGTTCCTGCGAATGATTGTGTGTACAGGTCCGCAACAAATTATTTGTCGATTTTCAAGGATCGGGCACTGAATGTTCTCGGGAATGTCTGCAACAGACTCTGAGCCACCTTGGCCGGGATCATCGTTCACGGTCGTACGGACTTCTTTAAAACGTTTGCAAATGTTTTACTGCTGTTTCATCACTGTACTGTTTTCACGCAGTAATTCACCAGAAAGTCCCAGTTTGACTCGAACGCCCTCCAACAATTTCAATCTTAGATCATGTGGAGCTTCGGCAGTGCAAGTATCAGGTCTTAACACGTTCTCTGAGATCGGACAGGGCACTAAGTGATCCAAGTGATCACATTCAGTGTTATCATCATATTCTACATCTGAAAATCTCCTCTACATCTATTAATGCACCTCCTCCATTGTAAATGGAATAAAACCTCTTTCCCAGTCATCATTTCACTTTAGGCTGCTCTAAACCATGCGGTGTGATCACTGACCGTCCTGCAGGATGGTGAAGGGGACCGTGCACTGGCAGACGAAGTCGTTGCTGGACACGTGATCGTAATCCTCCACGACGAAGCGCACCAGGGCAAGTTCAGGCACATGCAGGTCGAACTTGAAATTCTCGTTCCACATAGGGTTGAAACCTGAGCGAGACAAAGAGAGAGAGAGAGAGAGAGAGAAAGCCTGTGTGTTACTCAAAAGCTTGATCCCCTGTACTCCTTACAGAAAAACATCCTGGTTTGTGCCTCCAGCTACGGAGTTCAGGTGTAAATTACAGCGTCAGTCAAGCGCAGGAGATTCAGCAGGAGATAAACATGAATAGAACAGAGGTTTTTAGACTGGATCAGTTATCTTTTTTCAAAGAAGAACGTGAACTTCTTTGATGACAAAAAGACTTTGTTGACCCCATAAATTACTGATATTTAAGGCAAACACCAACTGCATGTAGTCTTGTTTAATTCCTAGTAGATTTGAATTGAAGTGGCGAGTAGAAGGCCACACCTTTGGACTCTGAATTTGAATACTATGTATTTGAATTTTACTCAAACCAGCTGGAAAGATGGTTTCGAAAAAGATGGTTTTGTGTCAGATGTTACTCTGGTACACTGAAGTACAGTATAATTACAAGCATTTCATACTGTAAGGCTTTTATGGACAATTACATTAAGTTTATGTAAAGAGTCAATATTTGCAGTGCCTTCTTTTTTAAGACCTCTGCAATTCGCCCTGGCGATGCTGTCAATCAACTTCTGGGCCACGCCCTGACTGATGGCGCAGCCCATTCTTATATAATCAATGCTTGGAGTTTGTCTGAATTTGTGGGTTTTTGTTTGTCCGCCCGCCTCCTGAGGATCGACCACATGTTCTCAATGGGATTAAGGTCTGAGGAGTTTCCTGGCCACAGACCCAAAATTGCGATGTTTTGTTCCCTGAGACACTTAGTTATCACTTTTACCTCATGTCGAGGAGCTCCATCATGCTGGAAAAGACATTGTTCATCACCAAACTGTTCTTGGATGGAGGAGGTTTTTGTACCGTTCTTTATTCATGGCTGTGTTCTTAGATAAAATTGAGAGTGAGTCCAGTCCCTTGGCTGAGAAGCAACACCACACATGAATGGTTTTAGGATGCTGTACTCTTGGCATGACACAGGACTGACGGTAGCGCTGATAATTACACTCATGAAACGCTTGTAATTTTACCTTAGTATACCATAGTAACATCTGACAAAAATGTAGATTTATTAATATTTGTGTCACTCTCAAAATTTTTGGCCAGTGATTCTGTTGTCTGACGGTTCATATATCGTCACACTGGCTCCAAAATGTTTATATATATATATTTTATTATATGTTTGTATTTGAGATAGTAAAATACTGCGATTCCTTTATAATCCTACAGGTGGTGCTCAAGATTATGGACACATTGGACCATGTGCTTAGTTTATTTAAGGCTGTAGTAAAATCTAAACAATAAATAATATTAAACAGGAATATTTATAAGATTGTGATTCTAACAGAATCGCAATGAAAATCGAATCGCCACCTACAGTAGTTATTGTGATATTATTGTATCGGCTGGTCCCTGGTAATTCCCACCCCTATTGATCATAAACATTTTAACGCATAATTCCGTTTGATTTCGAAATTGCTCTGGTTTGGCTTGCACAAAAGGCCACTTCTTTCCAAGTGATGCTTATAATCATGGCTATTAACAGGTACTGCATTTAAAATAATGAAATACTAAATATTAGCATGTAATCTGGGATTCAACATGAAGATCATTAAGAAACTGGTATCTGGAATATCATAATGCTTCAGGATAAAACAGACTATTGCATGTTTAGGTATTGAGTGAACCAAGAAGAAACTGAGACAGTACCGTTGTTTTCAATGTGCTGCGTCTCTCTTTTGGCCGTGTCCGCAGGCACGCCGTAGATCTCCACTCGCACCAGGGGATCGACGATGGAGTTGGGCTTCTCGTTCACTTTGGGTAACTGCTGCGCTGAGATCACCTGCTCAAACAAAAAGAGGAGGGATTTTTTTTAAAAACTCAATGAGATTTTCGAAATGGAGAGAGAGAGAGAGAACATCTCCAACTGAAACATCATAAACAGAAATCAGAAAAGCGGCAGGTATTGAATCATATTTTGTAGGTATGTCATGGTGCTGACCATCACGTGGAGTGTGATATGTTTGAGCCACGGTCCTCTGGTGAGCGTGATGGGGTCAAACTCGGACTCTTTATCCCGGAGATAGGCCGGCTTCAGGATGTAGCCGCTTCGTCCGTTTTGGCTGAACAGGCCCTGGTTCAGGTCCATCTCTGCGCTTGGTGTCTGGACGTTGAGGGCCACTGGAGAGGAGATCAAACATGATATACAACACCTGAGGCATGAGCCAATGATTTGATGATTCAATGAGTTCTGTGAAAAATCTTAGGAATATTTCTATACGTTGTTGGATTGGTTACATTTTTCTGGCTTATGTAATATAATGACTTGTTTCACCGACGATTCACAACATTAAAGGTTTCATATTATGGAAAATTTTGTCCTTTTTACATTATTGTATTGGCCAGGGCTTAAACAAGCTAATAAGATTCCTCCCCTATTGTGACCTCATATACCAAGAGACCCTTCCCTTGTTTAATCCTCAACTCTGCCCAGTTGTCCCAGCTCTGCTGTTCCCTGAGCGCCATTTTTGCAGTAAATATAGTACATATAGCTAGGATTAAAGCATAGCGGCTAACTGCCAATGGTTACCTATCCATCTTTTGCTCTAAATTGTGTTTATCACCTAACTTTTATATCGCTAAATATCGAAGATGCCACTGTACGTTAGGAACCTTACATACTGTATATTGTTTTTATGAATGCGTTCGGATATAAGCCTGAAAACAAGTGTGAAAGCGTGATGAGGTCCCAAAAATGGAAGTTTCCAGTCTCTGCGTTCTGACTGGTTAGAAAAATCCACTTTGTCAAAGGTGAGTGAAATAAGGCAGGGAAGTGAATGCAGGATCAGAGTTGTATTTTATATAAAACATTATCAGACATTTTATGAAAACCTTAGAACATGAACTTGTTATAAAAAAGGAGTATAATACAGGGCCTTTAAACTTGACCATAGCAAAACATAATGTAACGCTCTTGTTTATTCCGCCTCAGTCTTACCGATTTGGCAGCCGGCGTTCCACAGAGGCACGGGGTTGAAGTTGGAGGAATTTGTCCTGGCTGCTCCTGAGGGGTAAACTCTGCTCAGCTTGTCCACGTTGTGATGAATGTATTTGTTTGCTGTGAAAGAAATCAGGTTGAATACAACTCCACATCTCACAGCCTTTAATGCCATAACGTACGACATGTCGGCGTCCTGTACCTGACTTCTCTGCCAAATTCACCGCGTCCCATTCTTTAAAAGAAGGAATCTCGTAAAAGGAATGGTGAGTCTGCGCGTGCTCAAATCCTTGGAACTTGACGCTTTTGCAGTAGATGACGAGATCCGAGAGCTCTTTAGCTAGCTTTAGCGACTTCTAAGGCAGGAAGAATAACAAATAAAAAGTCAAAATTCTAACAAAAACTATTTATATGTGCTCCCTATACAAGAAGACCACTGTTTTAGCAAACCTTATTGTTTTCCGAATGCTCAGCCTCCTCGTCGTCACGCGCGTCTTCTTCTTCTGTCACGGACTCTTCTTCCTCACCAGCCGCCTGTTCTGAGAAGTAATCCTCCAGCTTGTTCAGGCGTTTGCATTTGATCAGAATGCGACCCTTCAGCTCCTGGTGATCAGGGGAAAAAAATCATATTCGTGTGAAGGTGTGTATTAAAGATCAAGATGCTCATTAGGAATTATACGGTAAACATGTCACAATTTAAGCATATTAATTCAAAAGGAAAAACCAAAAGCATCAAAATTGTGGATCTGGTGAGGTTTTTCTCTAAGAAGATGGAAGGAGTCTCCAGTGTCAGCGATTTGCTGAAAAATACATGACAATCAGGGTGGCATGGAGGCTTAGGGGTTAGCACTGTCTGTCGGCTTGCACCTCCAGGATCCAGGTTCGATTCCTGAGTTTGCATGTTCTCCCTGTGCTTTGTTGGTTTCCTCCCACAATCCAAAGACTTAATTGGTGTTCCCAAATTACCCATAGTGTGTGAATGAGCATGTGTGTGTGTGTGCCCAGTGATGGATTGGCACCCTGAGTGTGTGTACCCCGCATCGTACCCCAAGTCTCCTGGAAGAGGCTCCAGACACCCCATGACCCTAAATACGAGATAAAGCGGTGTAGAAGATGAGTGAAACAATATTATTTAATTATTTGCCCCTTTAATCATCATCCATCATGTTTCATAATAAATCTTAGCATGAATCCAGACGGTTCTGTTTTTGTTTTTTGTTTCTTTGTTTTTCTATTATAAAACATTGGGCGTTACAACAATGCGATCAAATATCACGTGACATTGCTAACAGCTAGTGGATAAAATACAGTATGATGTTTATGAAAGGATCACTACCTAAGAAGCAGTACCACACCCTTAGGCTACAATTAGACTTGATTCTTGATTCCTGCTATCACTACTCGCCTGTCATTATCTCACTGAGTGTCATCAAGGAAAGCAGCCAAAACTCTAAACACCGTGATCAAACGCAGCGCTGCCTGTCACGCCCGTGATGAGAGTCTAGTATTCAGGTCAGTAGGTGTGGACAGAGAATTCCTCACATACTCGAGTGACGTCTGGAATGAAAACACACTTCTCGTGCAATAAAACGTAAATCCTAGCTTCCCTCGGCCAGACACAATGCTGATTATTTCTGCTTGTGTTTAATGTTACGATCTAAA
>JAOTRS010000022.1:15140821-15151933 GCA_028565755.1 Dinotopterus cunningtoni
TGCATGGATCACCTGGATGATCTGGACCGCGTTGGCTCTTATGGCCACCTACATTTAGGGTCTATCAGAACAGCTAAAGGACGAGCTAGCCTCTTGAGAGCCACCAAACAACCTAGAAGAATTATATTGGCTGCCGATCCGTATAGACAACCGCTTTCACAAGTGACGCGCCGAGTGTCTAGCTGTCCGGCTTCCCCCAATGAAGGAGCAAGGCTCTGCCCCTACTCCGGGACTCTGAACCCAAAGAAGCTCAAGGGGAGCACATGCAGTTTCTGAGTTCCACCTAGAAGCATTTATTGACTGAGGTATGGTGGCAGTTTCATTGACGGACAGCTAGCCCAGAGATAAGGCATCCCCATGAACCCACTTCCCACTTCTATCCCAGTGGCAGCTCTGGACAGTCAGCCATTTCGACCTGGGCCACTAAATGAGCAGATGAGTCTGGTCTTCTTATACCTTCGGCAACGCATGGAGCAACTCTCATTTCTTGTAACCCAGGTACCAGAACTGCAAGTAGTGATTAGATGTATTAATTATAGGGAGCTGAACACCATAACCCTGAAAGACCGCTACCCCTTACGCCATCAGATTTGGCCTTTGAATGCCTGCAGAAGGCCCTGATCTTTAGTTGGATATCTGCAGCACCTACAACTTGATCTGTATCAGGCCAGTGGATGAATTGAAAACTGCCTTTATCATGCCCTCGGGCACTACGAATATCTAGTCATGTCCTTTGGACTCAACCTGTGGTGTTTCAGTGGTTCAGTGGTTTCCCAGCAGTCCTCTGGAAAAAGATGACCAGTGATTCACATTTATCTACCTTGATGACATTCTAATATCTAGCAACTCGTTCACATCTGGAGCATATCGTTCACGTGCGTTGAGTCCGGCAAAATAATCTGTTTGCCAAGCTATGGGCTGTATAGTTTCCCAAGGGCAGTCGCGGATGAAGATAAAGGCAGGAACTTCAGCACATTGGCAGCCCTGCTTAGTACCCTGACAAACGCCCTAGAGAGGTTTAAATGGACAGCTGAAGGACAAAACGCTTTTAACACCATCAAGGCCAAACAAACAACCGCTCTGGTCCTGCGAATGCCTGACACCAAAGCTCAATTCATAGTGCATGTGGACGCTTTGGATCTAGGTGTCGGGGTGGTCCTGTCTCAGTGCTCTGGCCCGGATCAAAAGCTGCACGCCTTTGCTTTCTTTTCACACCGCCTGAACCCGCCAGAAAGAAACTACGGCATCAGAGACCATGAACTCTTGGCCAAACAGTTGACTTTGGAGGCCAAATGCCAGATCCTGATTTGGACGGATCATAAGAACCTGCATAAGTCCAGTCGGCCAAAGCCTGAACCCACGGCAGTCCAAGTAGTCACTCTTTTTCCAACAGGGGCAGTAATGAGATCAGACCCGCAGTGGGCCGACAAGGAACCTGTATGTGCCATCAGTGGTTTAACCACATTCTCTCTTCTGGGGCACAATTTTCAGCCCACCCGGGTATGGCAAGAGCCCTGAAATTCCCTTACCGGTGCTTATGGTGTCCGGTATGGACACGGATGTCCGGGCCTATGTGGGAGCATGCTCTATGTGTGCACAGAATAAGGAGCCTCGCTTTTGTTCCCCTGGCCTGTTGCATTCCCTTTTATATTTATGTCTACACTGCTTTTGGTCATTTAAAAATTTACAAACGATGAAGAATCAAATCACTCCAGTTATTATTTATTATAAGACTACTAACAAGGCCAGTTAAAAAACTGTAATAAATATTAAACGTATTAAAAAAAAAAAACAATTGGAGAAAGAAAAGGAGAAAATCTAAAACAAATGTCCAAATACAAACATCGCGCTCCCCCCACAGTTAATGTACACGTTGGTGTAAAAAAAAAGATATAAAAACATTTTTTTGAACATCAGGAGATTAAAAAACAGACAAGGACGTATAGTGATGTGTGATGTAAATGTTTATCTGTACTGTTTATTGGCCCATCTGATTTACTTAAATGTGAATAATAACATTCACAGAGTCGTCAGTTTGGTGTGAGGTCACATACCCTGGCTGGAGCGATACCCACAAACATCTCTAGGAATTCAGAGCCGTTAACATTGATGGAGGGGGCGTTTGGTTCACCCACAGTCAGTTTTGTACCTTACTTTAACTTTAAATTAAAATTTAATATTTTAAATACAAACTAAATATATATAAATGTAATATACAGTACAAGACAATACACAATACGGTAAATAAAATAAGATATGCAAGACAACATAAAAATTAAACTATGTATAAACAGTATAAAAAATTGACAACATATAAGATCTATGAGCTATGAGACAATATAAGAGACGATATATAAACAAGACAATATAAACTGTAAAATGATATACAAAACAGTACGGGTGTGCTATAAATTTGTCTCGGCTACCCACGCTTACCACGCGTGCACATAGCAAATATATATAGCAGTTTTCACTGCTTTAGCGTCCCACCCATAAATCCATGCTACAGTACTACTCCCAAGTGACTTGTGGATTCATTTTTAGTAATGAAAGTTTTTCAATTGTGTTTTATTGCACATTTTATTTATTTTGCTTTTTTTTAACAGTTGACTGATAGATTGATGGATAGCATTTGATCAACGTGTCAAAAATTGCTACCAGCATTTAAGCAATAGCGATTATATTGATAACATTAAAAACCTGTCACAAAGTACATATTAAAAAAGTAGTACAGATGTACGGATTGATGTAGCTATAAATTGCTGCTACTGGTAGGAAGTTCTGGCAGGGTAGGAAAAAAAGATAGAACACCTGACTCTTTTGAACAAAATTGTGTTGAAAATGCACACAAAAACTTTTAGTATATTTAATAACCTCAATCTATCCATAAACCCTATTGCTGTTGTATCTACAGTAATGATTTGTGTATTGAAAGATTTAAGAAGATTCCAAACGATAGTTTGTTAGTTGTATTCTTGTTCATAATTATAATTTTAAAAAAATAAAGAAAGAATTATAAGGACTTCCGTATTTGTTCTTCATGTTTCCTTTCTATCTTCACTTAATTTTTGAAAAATCTGACACACTCAGAACATGATGAATGCAACATCACTTGCATGTCCAAATTAATTGTTCTGTTTGTAATGTTAGGGTTTGTCCACTAGATGGCAATACATTGAGCCCTTAAATTAAGCTTCATGAAATGAACTTTTTGGTGAAATCTTTGGCGGGGAAGCCTCGACACTTAAGCCTCGACACTTAAATGAGGCTTTATTTGTGGATGTGATGAGAAATACCAACTTCAAGCAACTAAAATGCTAAAATATTCCAAGAAGAAAACTGGACAATTCTGGGTGCCGTTGAAGGCAGAACGATGGAGAATGACTCTCAATGCCCCCTAGTGGTGAACCTAAACATGCACCGGAAGTAAATTCAATGTGTTGTAGGATGGCTAAAGAAGTTGTTCACTGTACATAAAATCCATTTGTTTTGTTTATTTAGCGGTGTGCGATCAAGGCAGACATGGCACACCGATATCTCCACCTCTCCAGAGGCTGTAGGAACCTTTACAGCATTTTTCTGCCTAATTTTAGATCAGCACAAGCAACGCGACTGGTAAGGTGCAAGCTGTGACAGGGGACGCATCTCAAATAGCTTCATGGTCAATAGCTAGTGCCCTAGATAGGTTGGCTAAGTCAGTATTACGTTCATACCGATATAGAGTATTTATATAGGGAATAGGGAGTAGGTTGGACTTACTAGTAAATCTTAGCAACCCTTCACACGTTATACATAAATTAGCAGTCTTAGCAATTAGCTATCTGACTTGTTTGTTGCTTTATGTACGAAAATAGATTCTAAGATTTCTACATTGCGTTGCTGTTTATGTCATACAAAGTGTTTAGTCTAAATGACATTGCTGTTTAAGGTAAAGGTGTGTTAGCATGTTGCTAACCTACTGCGTTTTAGCCATGCTAGGTCTAGGGTTTTTTTTTCTACACATATTCCGGAAAAAATTTCCTGCTGAGCGAGGATTGGTCACTAGGGTAGACCATAAACCTTTCTGATTGGTCGGTTTGTTTGACCATCTCTGCCAGAATAGAAGACGAGGCAATAAATGCACAGGAGGCGGGTTTAGTGAGAATGCGGGTGGGAAAATAATGTTATTGCAAAGTGATTCCTTTCTTTATCCAGTTAAATTTTAGTTATATTGTGGGTTATTATTTAGTCTGAAAATAATAATAATAATATTGATGATGATTATAATAAGAAAATCTCTATATTGGCAGAGAAGTGAGTCAAAATAACATCCAGTCCAGCCTTTCAGCTTTTATTCTGATTGTGCATTTCATCCTTTCAGCTCTCTGGGCACATGACTTTATATGGAGTTTTGTGGGCGTCGCTAAATGTAAATGAGCTGTGTCAGGAAGTCTCTGTGCACATTGTGAGCATTGTGAGTGAATCCCATCCACTGGCTGAGAAGAAATATTCAAACATGAATTGTTTCAGGATGCTTTACTGTTGGCATGACACAGGACTGATGGTAGCGCTCACCCTCATACCTTTAAAGAAGGGCAGCAAAGATGTCACTTATATCCAGGAAAGAATAAGGGGCAGTCTGTATTCTGCAAAAGGTACAGGAATTGGACTGCTGAGGACTGAGGTAGAGTCATTTATCTGTAAAATCCCCTTTATGATTGTTTGGGGCGACTGTTAAAATGCTTGTTCGGAGAAGAAAAGGTGAGCGCTACCATCAGTCCTGTGTCATGGCAACAATAAAGCATCACTTACGATTTTGTCTAAGAACACAGCCATGAATAAATGGTACAAAAACATCCTCAGAGATCAACTTCTCCCAACCATGCAGGAACAGTTTGGTGACGAACAATGCCTTTTTCATCATGATGGAGCTCCTCGACATAAGGCAAAAGTGATAACTAAGTGGTTCAGAAAACAAATCATCAAAATTTTGGGTGCATGGCAAGAAAAATCCCCAGACCTTAGTCCCATTGAGAACTTGTGGTCAATCCTCACGGGTGGACAAACAAAAACCCACAAATTCTTACAAACTCTAAGCATTTATTATGCAGGAATAGGCTGCCGTTGCAGAGATCTTGAAAAAGAAGGGTCAACACTACAAATATTGACTCTTTGAATAAACTTAATGTAATTGTCAATAAAAGGATTTGACACTAATGGAATGATTGTAATTATACTTTAATATACCAAAGTAACATCTGACAAAAAGATCTAAACACACTGAAGCAGCAGACTTTTCAAAACTTGGCCACAGCTGTACATATGCAAGTATAAAAAAAAAAAAATTCAATTTGAAAAGCTTTTGCTAATCCAGGGCAGAACTTTAGTACGGTTTGTCTTACACAAAACATTGTACTGAAAAGATAAATGAGGCCCTGTATCTGTAAATTTGTATTTTATTTCCCCAGGTATCTACCCAGACTCAGGACCTGCAGAAACGAGTGGTGCTTTCTCAGGTGCTGGACACGTACAGAAGGTTATGTTCAAAGCCTCCGAAAGGTGTGTTATATGAATTAAAGTAAGAAAGCGTATATTTTATTATAAGGCATAATAAAAGGGTAATAAACCTTAGACCTCATTCCTTGAACATGCTTGAATTTGGTCTTCCCTCTTATATTATTGTTTTTCTCTAAGGATTTGAAAAATACTTCCCGAAGAACGGCCAGTCCAAGCCGCCCAACGCAGAGGCCCAAGGTGACGAAGTGCCCTTTTGTTCTTTTTTTAAAATTGCAGCAGAAATGTTGCTAGCTTTATTTTGTCTAGGTTTTAAATGGTATTTGCAGTTAAGTCACTTATTTTGTGTCACGGATTATATTCAGAGGGCAAAGCGAACAATGCACAAAAGAACTCTGGGAAGTCTGATGGTGGAGGAGGAGGAGGAGCTGGAGCTGGTGGGGGCGGAGGCAAAAAGGGAGGAAAGAAGGATGAAAGCTGGTTCAGCCGTTTCCAAAAGGTGTGATGAAGTTCTCAAGGTTTCATTAGGAACTTTAACCAGGGTTGGAAATTATGTAAATTTTTCTTAGTTAAATAGATAATCAATTAATCAATTATTAATCATAAGATGGATATTTTTTTCTCAGTTTAAGTCCTTGTGGTGCATTCACAACAAATCCGTACAATACCGCATACCTCCTGAACCGCAGTGCGCCGACTTGTGGTGGACAAATTAATAAATATGTGAGCGGGGGAAACATCATGCAAAACAAATATTATTGGTAAATTCTTAATGGCAATTAATCGATTTCTGATTATTACTAAACAGGTGATTACTGATTATTACTAAACAGGTGTGACTCTTAAATGTAAAGAATGAGTCATACTTAAAAAAAAAAAATCTGTGTTGTGGAAAAATCCTCAAAACAAGCTTGTTCGTATCACTTAAATTAAAGCAGCTATAATCAGCCTTCATCTTGGCTTGTCATGTTGGTCAGAAATACCATGTGTGTACCATAAACTCATCTGTTTAGAAAATGTTAGGAAAACTTCAAAGCTTTACCTTTGACACTAGAGACTCCTTCCTTAAATATTTAGCAAACATCTGTGCATTTCTCATAAACACTTTTCTCTAAAAAAGAAATAACAATAAACAAATAAAAATAAATAACCATGTACACAAATGTTGAATCTAGTTACCTCTTTGAAAATGTTCATCACGCATGATTAACATACTGAAAATTCATGACTTTATCACATTATCCACTGTGAATCCACGTTTTTAATGTGTTTATCATCGTTCTGTCCTGCTGTAGGGGGATATTCCGTGGGACGACAAAGACTTCCGCATGTACTTTATGGTCTCAGCGACTTTTTGGGCTGCAGTCATGTATTTCTTCTTCCGGGATACAGGAAAAGAAGTCACCTGGAAGGACTTTGTTAACGGCTACCTGGCTAAAGGAGTTGTGAGTTACAGCTTTTTTACACACTTTCTATCCAGTCAGCGTTTTTAAATTTTTTATTTATTCCACTTGATTATGTAATCGGATTTTCTGATTTTTGTGCTCCTGCAGGTCGACAGGTTGGAGGTTGTGAACAAGCGCTTTGTAAAAGTTGTATTCTCTTCGGGAAAAGCGGAAACCGATGGGGTGAGTTTTTAGCTGAAGAATGAAAAAGTGACATTAAAGACATTTAGATCATAGCTTTTATAAGCGTCACTAAATGTATAAATGTGGAAATATGTAATTTTTGTTTTTTATTTTATTTTTTTGTTTTATTTATTTATTTTTAAATATTGTTTGATTGTTATTTTCTACTTGATGTAATTAATTTATTGCTTTGAGGTTATTGTTGAGGTTTGGACGGTGACCTTGGGTGACTAGAAAGGCACCTTATTATTATTATTAAGACATTATTAAATGATATAGTGATAATTATGATAGTTTTATTTTTATTATTAATTTTAGCCATATAATGTTTACTTTTTTTTTTTTTTTACAATTTTTTTACTGTTAAATATTTCATTAAATCTAAATATTATGATATGAAATCATGTACAGTGAAAGCATCTTCATGATTAAAAATAATTCAGCTGATCAGATATGATGACGATCTTTATAAGATCTATAAGTTCATATTATATAAGGGGTGTTCAAGTCAAACCTGGACTTGCGTTGACATTTCTGGTGAATAAAGGGGTTAAAAACAATTGACATTTACAGAGGACTTTAAAAACAGTATGGGTATTTGTTTTAAAGAAGGCCGTACATCCATGAATGATGATCCCGGCCGAGGGTATTGCCACATTCACCCTAAAGTCCTGACCTTGCTCCGAGGCATTTCCACATGTTTGCGCAAAGCAAGCTGAAGCAAGCTGTCCGGTCATGGCTCCGGCATACTGAGAAAACTTTCTACCTTGATGGTGTCGAAGCACTAGTGAAACACTGGGATAAGTGCATTAGTGTGGCAGGGAATTATATAGAGAGAAACAAAGGGAGTTTTTACTCTCAGAACTGTGTTTTTATTTTATCAGAATTTTTTTTTATTTTGCACAATTTATTTAATTAATTAATTTTTACAAGTCCTGGTTTGACTTGAACACCCCTTGTATTATAAACACTATCAGAAGTCATTCTGCATTGCAAATTATATAGCTTAAGTAATTGAAAATGTTTGTAAATGAAGCCTATAGTTTTTGAAATCTTCTTATTATATGAACTTGATTAATCTTAAGCAGTCAAAGAATTTAATTCCAAAAAAAAAGTATTATAATTTTTTACCCCTCTCAGAAATATGTGTGGTTCAACATCGGGAGCGTGGACACATTTGAGCGGAATCTGGAGACGGCTCAGACGGAGCTGGGCATCGAAGGGGAGAACAGACTGCCTGTGGTTTACTCCACTGAGAGTGATGGGTAACTGCAACACAACTTTGTTTAGAACTTGTCTAGAACTACTGTGTCAGGAATTAAACACAATGATGTGGTGTGAGACGGAAATGAACTGACTTGACAATAATATAGAGACACTGTCCGAGCTCCTGGTACGCTTAACATGTTCTGAAATAAATCAACACGTTCTGACCAATGACTAATACTTTGGATATTAATGGATTATAATCTCTTTGCTGATGACTTGATTTCTTTCTTTCCTCGCAGCTCTTTCCTCCTCAGCATGCTCCCCACCGTACTCATCATAGGCTTCCTGCTGTTCATGCTGCGGCGAGGGCCCGCGGGTGCCGGGAGGCCCGGGAGGGGCATGGGCGGCCTGTTTAGCGTCAGCGAGACCACTGCTAAAGTGCTGCGTGACGAGATCGACATCAAGTTCAAGGACGTGGCCGGGTGCGAAGAGGCCAAGCTGGAGATCATGGAGTTTGTTAACTTCCTGAAAAATCCCAAGCAGTACCAGGACCTTGGGGCCAAGATCCCTAAGGTACAAAACTGACTTTGGGTTTGTAGTGTTCCATGCATTAAGTCATGATTTTGTAATTTCAGCAAGTGTGTGTTTTTTTTTTTCTTCCTTTTTTTTGGAGTTCTGTTCAAATAATATTGCTAATTACGAATCTAATAGTGACCTGTTAGCATCGTGCGAATAGAATGGTGCATTAACACCTACGATTTAGCTGTAGCGTTGATCATTTTTGAATTTAAGCAATACTTGAAACAACTGTCATCTATGATTTTCTGCTATGTAATTATTATTTCCCTTAAAGTCATTTTATTTAAATTTATTATTATTATTTGTTTTTTGTCAGGGTGCTATTCTGACCGGACCTCCCGGTACTGGGAAGACCCTGTTAGCCAAGGCGACTGCGGGTGAAGCGAACGTCCCCTTCATTACCGTTAACGGCTCTGAATTCCTAGAGATGTTCGTGGGCGTCGGTCCAGCCAGGGTAAGTGACCTCACACCGACACGGCGACTCTGTGAATGTCTTAACGCACATTTCGGTGAATCGAAAGGGGCCAAATCTCTACAGTATACAGTACAGATAAATATTCATGATCATAAAGGCCTTTAGCTGTATCGCTGCATCACCATACATCCTTGTCTGTTTTATAATCTCCCTTATAGGATGCCTTTTTGCTTAGATTTAGATTTTTCATTCTTCAAAGGTCGTAAACTAAATGTAGTTGTACGAGGGTGAGTGAGCAGTTATCCACTCTCTGGCTGTAGAACTTATTTTAACTAACTTCTAGGAAAGACAAATACATACTTTTTTAACATAATCTAGTTTAGTCTTCAGCTCTTCAATAAGCGTCTCACTGTAACGAGCACTGTTGATTGTTGATCTTTTTTCCTGATAATGTTCCAATACTTATGGCCCAGAAAACTGTAAGCATTGATAAATTTTTCAGCTGATGGTCGACTTTTGAACTTTTTCTTGGTCAGTGATTGAGGATGTTTCTGTTCCGTACTCTGCCGTTTACTCTCAGGCACGTAGTGATGAATCCGTGTCTCGTCACCGGTCATGATTCTCTTGAAGAATTTTTACCTTCCTTAGAGTATGGGTCCGAATTTTGTTTTCAGATATTCAAACACGTTCACACCTGCGCAGTGACTGGAGAGACAGAAGGCGAACGGAAAAGAATGATAAGATGACTGCGACTAACAGAATTTTACATTTTTTAATAACCTGAGTGTTGATCATTTTTGACCCTTTTGAACTCACCCTCGTGGTTTCTTAAGGTTAAAACTGATATTTGATATAATTTTTGTATAGAAGGTTATGTTTTATTCTTGCTTCTGCAAAGCCATGAGTCTTGTTTTTGGTTTACCCTGCATTTCAGGTTCGAGACCTGTTTGTTTTAGCACGTAAGAACGCCCCCTGCATCCTCTTCATAGATGAAATCGATGCGGTGGGAAGAAAAAGAGGCAGGGGCAGTTTCGGAGGGCAGAGCGAGCAGGAGAACACGCTCAACCAGCTGTTAGTGGAAATGGACGGTACGTATCCTGTTAACATTATCATTAGCATTCTTGATCCAGATCATGTGTGAACAACATGCTCGCTCTGTCATACTGGTGACCTTTTTAAATCTCCCACTTTAGGGTTTAACACGGCCACCAATGTAGTGGTTCTGGCTGGTACGAACAGACCGGACATCCTGGACCCAGCACTGATGAGACCTGGACGCTTCGACAGGCAGATATATATTGGTATGTAATTTAGATTCATTTTGCTTTTTATATTTTCATTGCACTTTTAATCATGTACAATGTCACAAAGCAGCTTTGTAGAACTCCACATGTATAGATTTAGATGAATCATGAATGAGCCAGAGGTGACAGTGCCTGAGAGACACAAACAGTACTGAGTGTTTTGAAAGGATGTTAATAAATCTGCTGTAGGTACCGAAGGTGAAATTATATACTGACACAAAAAGTACAAAGGCCTTAAAGGCGAAATTTAAGACCTTTGTATTATGCAAAATTCACTTTTTAGTCAATTCAAATTCCCCTTATTATTGTGATCTTATATGAGAAGAGCCCCTTCCCTGGCTTGTTGCCCAGCTCTGCTGTTTCCTGGAGAGGCGGGCGTGGCTCAGGAGTAACTCATTTACATAGACACATAAACAGTTTGTTCAGAATTGGAGTAAAATGAAGGAAGTTTGATGTATTAAAAAATGCAATAAGTAAGGGTTTT
>JAOTRS010000022.1:15157770-15176584 GCA_028565755.1 Dinotopterus cunningtoni
ATAGATTGCATTGTAATAATTGGGTGCATATTTATAGAAATAATGTACAAGATGTCATAACCCTGAATAAGTCCATAAGGAAGTAATCTGGATTGTTCTTTATCTAACTGTTCCAGAGTTTACATTCTTCCAGCCGATTAGCAAGAGATCCCCAGGCCTTCTCTGTGCCTGAAGTTTAAAAAAGTGTCCTTAACTGAGTCAGTCCACTTTTGCACACTGTATCCCTTGGCAGTAAAAGTTGTACTTACTGCTGCCTAAAAGGAAAAAAAAAAAAAAACTAACTCTGAACCGACAGCACGATCAGCTCGGGTGCACGTGTTGCGCTGTGTCATGAAAACACGCAGCGATCAGAAATAGCTACCATGCCGCGTGTGATTCAGCAGCCGAAGGAGGTTGTCCACGTTTAGTCACGGCAGGCATGAAGAGGGTTCCCTCACTCCCGCCTCTGACTCCGAGAGCGGTGAGAGGGAGTGCTTCCCCACCAGCTGACGACGACATTATCATCATCGTCATCATCATCATCACCACCATCACACGCAGATCGTCTGAGTTAGCGATTAGCTAAGGTCTCACCGTCTGTGTTTTGTTTTATTTATTTTTCTGATGAAGCTAAATCAGTCATTAGATTAGATTAGATATGAGACTGTGACTAACACGGCACGTGTCCGAGATGCTAAAGTCGAGGAGTGAGTTTGCTGAAGCTGTTACTCATGTTGTAGTCGATGACGGAGAAGTTGCGAGCGCAGATGAGGATGTCGCTCCCACGGGAGATGCAGAGGCAGGGCCGAGGTGGAAGGACACAAACGTGACTTGAGGATGAGTCAGACATGGCGATCAAGGAGCTTCTGAGCAGCATGTGTGAAGAAACAGGTAGAGAGGGTGAGAGAGAGTGTGCGTCGGAGTGAAGAGAGAGCAATAAAGAGAGGAGAGAGAGAGTGATGGAGGGATCCCGCCTACCCAAATTTCTCCCAGGCTCTGACTCAGAGCACAGTAGCAGTGGGTGAGGACTATCCTGCCAAAACTTGCTCCTTACCACCTCGTTACTGCTTTTTACATCATCATCATCATCATCATCAACACACAAAAATCAGTTGCGTCCGATCATAAGCTGGGTTAAATGCTCCCCACAAGAGAAACTGTGTGTAAATATGCGAAACCATGTGACTGCTTCTATAAATAAATTTCAAAGTCTGATTTTTCACCCTTCCTTGTTTCACCTCAGGTCTGTTTTCTTTCCCTGCACTGTCCTCAGAGATCTATGTATAGCTATAAGGAGTGATTATGGGGGCCAGGCACCTTGATGGAAAGGCATGTTGGTGTAGCATCACTTTAAAACAACCATATCAGTTCCCTAATTCGATCCTGTTCTCGGGTAATTGTCAGTGTGGTGTGGTGGATGTTATGATGCCACGTCCTTTCATATCCAGAAGTCCTGTTCTCTGGGTCGTGTGAATAGTCTTGTTAAGCAAAAGAGTTCCAGCCAATTGCTACACAAAGCTATGTTTCTTGCACATGGTGCATCTGTAAATACACCGATCAGCCACAACACTAACACCACCGCCAGGCGAATTGAATAAAATTGATTATCAATTATATATCAGTAAACTGATGGAAGGATCACGGGCACCCAAGGCTCATTCA
Source organism: Dinotopterus cunningtoni (assembly GCA_028565755.1). NCBI lineage: Eukaryota > Metazoa > Chordata > Actinopteri > Siluriformes > Clariidae > Dinotopterus > Dinotopterus cunningtoni. The sequence goes on from JAOTRS010000022.1 coordinate 15,159,412, forward strand.
TGCTTATGGGGACCAAAGGCTCGGCTGTCTGGTCTAATCCAACAAAAAAGGTGAAAAAATTAAATGCAATCCACGAAAGAAAGGTATCAGAACACCGGGCGCATCTCAGCGCGCTGTATATAAGGCTTAGCAGACGCAAAGAGTTCAAGGTTGTTGATCCGGCCTCCAAGCTCCCTAGATCCCAATCTAATTGAACATCTATGGGATGCATGGGACGAACAAGCCTGATTTATGGAGGCCCCACCCCACAACCCACAGCAACCAATACATTTTCTGCTAACGTCCCAGTGCCAGACACAACAGTACACCCCCAGCGTTTTTGTGGTGTCATGGCCCGAGGAGCCAGAGTTGCCCCTGTGTGGCCCCTTAATGTCTTGCATTTAATGTTATGGCTGATCGATGTGTATTCATATACTCACAAAAAGATTTCTTCTGCCCCACACTTCTCTATCCTTGGCCACAGATTTTACCTTCTCTTGCAGGATCTACCAGTGTTCCCAATGCAACGGTGCTTCTATAGGGCGTTTTTCACATTAAGTTACCAGGAACGTTTCAGAGAACACTTGACCTCAAAGACTGATCCATTTTGATCAGTGAGAACACCATTGGAAACCATGCCCGAATGCGCTTGAAGGGGTGGTCTCAAGCATGGTGCAGAATACTTGGGGATGGATCGAAACAGATAAGTTAGGCAATCGTACCTAAACATGGAAGTGACCTGCTGGTTAGATGCGACGCCATCAGTGCCATCTGTCTCATCTGAAATTTGTGTGCTACATAGCCATTGCTGATAAAGTGGGAAGGCAGAAGAAAGCGTTGCTCTTGACAATATTTTCTGAAATATCAATAATATTAAGCACGGCGGAAGGATTGACTTAGGGTTGGGGTTCTCATTCTCTTCTTTTGTGTTTAATGGCGGCTTGCAACCAACTGGGTGCATACTGCCACCTACTGTATTGGAGGGTAAAAATACACAAGTGTATCTGTGTATAGAGAGTATGATAATGTGAACACAGGCCAGCGGAGGAGCAGTTGGTCCTGGGCACAGTACAAATCAATCATGCATAGTGTGATAGCTCTCACAGTCTCTCCAGCTGATCCAGGGCTGCTCCAGGGTCTATATCCAGTGCCTGACAGAGGGAACACTTGTTCAATAAGGATACCTTCTCTGTTCTTAATTCTAATTGGTCTGATGATGAAAGCGTGGATTTTTTTAATGGTGGACTTTACCACAGAAATGGAAGATGTTTCTTTAGGATTTATGGAGTCTCCATTGTCAGTGCAACGGTAACAGAGGATGCTGTAGCTTTAAGTTTTCTGCCATGTGAAAGTCTTGGAGGATGGAGGATTTATGGGAACACGATGAGCTGGAGTGTTTCTATGATTAATTCAATAGATGATAAACCAGAAGCTGGTGATGTTTAGCTAGCTGTGACGTAAAAACTATGGAATGAGGAACTACATACAGATTTTAAAAATGACACCATGTCCTTTAATTAAAACTCCGATCTAATTATAGGCAAGTTGTAGGATAAGATAAAACACTCCAGGACATAACACCCTACTTCCGATCAGTTACATGAAACGTGAAGTTTATAAATGACATGGACTTTATTACTCACACGCGCACACATCGTAGTGAGTGTGTGTCAGCTTCAGAGAGGAGCTACCGCAGTCAGTGGGATGTGTGATGGCACCTTATGGGCAGTTTTCAGAAATAGCATGCTCACCACACACACATGCGCACGTTGACACACTCAGTCATACACACTGCCCAGGCGAACATGTGGCTGTGCTAAGAATATGATTTTAAGGAGTTATATAGAAGGGTGTTTGTTTGCTTACGAACAACATGCCCAGAATAGATATTATGATGCTGGAGGTTAGAGGTGAGAGAGAAAGTGAGAGTGAGAGAGAGAGAGAGAGAGAGACGGGATGCCCGTGTGCTCTGCCCACATCACTGACAGATCAGCTGTTGTACTTTTAAGTTAGAAAGTATAGCAGCAGAGGAGAGCAAAGTTTAAAGTTTGTGACACAAACAAGCTTTAAGTAATAAGATGGAAAACATGATTGGCCTTTAGAAACTTGAAGGTTTATTCCACATCATATAATGATCAAAATAATCTACTAGAGAGTAATAACAGAGAGCACAAACAATAGTGAAAGCTCTGAAATATAGACGTCATTGTTTCATCTATATCCAACACTTTATTGTGCTCAGGCCTGTGGTGGAGCCACAGTCCTGGTAATGTTGGTTATCCACACACACCTAAAGTAAGGGTTAAGTTTTTTTTAAGTTTTTTTTTAAAACATGGTCAGAAACCTCAGCTCAGGATCAAAGCACGGATCCTGTAGCTGCCAGTAAGCAGCTCTTCCTGCTTTTGCTCCTTTCCTGCTCCACCACCATCAACTTTCTACATCTTAAATTCAGTTCTGACAATGTTGTGGTTAGTCCAACTCGAAGGTTCGTGCCAGACTCTTGAGTACTTGCATATGAGAAGCCTCCACCACGATGATGTCACCAGTTTGGAGGAAGATTTAGGGTTCCGTTTTGGTACTGAAGATTTTTTTCCTTTTTTTTGGACTTGATATTTGAGTTCTTGGCAACAGCACTTTGAAAACACTAACTGTGCCAAAGAAGTCTTTACATCAATGATGTCACCAACATCATGTCTTGGATTAAGACCACAAGGCTTATGGTGTCGTTTGGGACTGGGCCTTAACATGGACCATGTTTTTCTACTTAACATGAGCTTGCTTCATGAGTGCACGAGTGGATTCACCTTGATTTTTCAACTACTTCTGATTTACATCAAAACTTTTCGGAAAAAAATTTCCTCCAGTTATAGCATTGTAGAGCTAAAAATCTAAACGACAGGGTAACGTTGCTCAATCATAATGATTCATGGATGGAGATCAAAGCTTTTATATTAGAAAAGAAAAAAATTGACACAGTACTGTCTTCTAAGGAAGGGATCATTCCTTTATTATGCCCATTTAGTCATAGTCGTGTTTATTACAATTCTCCGATATCATCATTTATTATCACTCGATACTATTTCACATGGACGTTTGCACGCTATTGATCAGATTACATGAATTCAAAGCGAAGGTAATTCAATTTAAACCTTTCGGCTGTTCCCGTCAAGGGGTAGCCACAGCGGACCATCTGATCCACACACAACTTGGCACAAGTTTTATGCCGGACGCCATTTCTGATGCAACCCTCCCATTTTTCTAACTGGGCTTGGGACCGGCACTACATGCAGTGGCTGGGTAGTTATGGGGGTGTAGCATCCCACTTACGGCAGGGCTTGATCCTCTGATACCCAGATCAACAATCTGGAGCCTTAGCCACCTGAGCCGCCACTCCCCTCCATAAGGGGACTTTTTCCAAAGCGTTTTCCTGTAAGAAAAATTATTTTACAGAACATGCCATTTCTAGCAGCACATCGCAATAACCAACATCAACAGAGCTACATGTCCTGTCATGTCCCTTATTTGGTATCAGTATCTATAGTATGCATTCTTGCTTCTGGGGGAAAAAGCTCCATGCAGAATTTCATCCTCACCAACTTCTACCAGATGACTTCCCATTCGTAAATTCAGATATATCACTACGATATAATTACAAACAATAGTGAAAGTACGATATAATTACATACGGTCAGTTTTAGGCTGTGTGGTTATCCCTCTTCTGGCATATGGCTTTTTGTTCAAATTTACAAGGTTCAAATTTCTAAGTTTATGTCCAGTTCTGGTTGTAGAATGTGCTCTGATTTCTCACTCTCGGTCCATCAGATGTTTACAGCCCATGACCGATGCAATTGTTTTCCTCACATCTGGTGTCTGAAGACTTCTGGAAAAGTATTCCTATCTGGCGTTGTCTTGAAGGAAAGTGAGACGGAGCGATCAGGCCAGACTGATGCATGTTTTGTTTTTATTGCTGCTGCTGTGAAGACAAGGACATGAAGGCCATGTGATATCAGAGCGTTTTGAGTATGATCAAAAATGTTCAAATTGAAATGTGCAAAGCTTCTTTTTGAGAGAGAGAGAGAGTCTTTAAATTTTTTCATGTCACAATGGAATGAAATGGTGTTACAGGGGATGGACCACAAGAGGGAGTCGTGCGGTGTCACTCTCACACCTCCTGTTGCGAGCAAAGCTATGTTTGGCACAGGTGGAACCTGTCACAGGTGTCATGTTTCTGCTTTGTTCCAGCATCATCTCATCAGATGCACTCTCTTTTACTTCAGGTCTGTTTCTGATAAATACGAGAGATTTCGGTTCTGCCTGTGAGAGCAACGGGCTAGGATAAATAGCGGAGCTATTTTTAACAAAGTCCAACAGGTGACATGACATATGTTTGCATCACTCCTGCGAGCAGTCAGACTCTCGGTTTAATGATTAAATGTTAAATATGTAGCAAACTGGAGGTTTGGGCCATGTGGCCTATGATAACGTCCTGCAGAGTAGTTAATTCGGTGCAGAGAACACCCCCAGCGGTAGAGGAAATGCCCAAGCTGTGCTTGTGTGTGCGCATACGAGTAAGAGAGAGAGAGAGAGAAAGAGAGAGATGGAGCATGAATGAGTCTGTGTGCACTGCGATAGCTATCCTGAGCCTTTGCCGCTCTCCCTAACGCTGCATCCCGGGACAGAGTTAAAACACCAAGCAGGACAGCAGCAGATGGATCAAGAGAAAGAGATGTACAGGCATGAGGAAAGTGTGACGGTGAAGGCATGCGTGAGCGAGTGTTAGGATCTTTCTGCCAGGGAAGAAAAAAAAACTGTTACACATATTACTGGGGGAGTTGCAGATAAAGAGAGAGAGAGAGAGAGAGAGAGCAAAAAAGGAAAGTAGAAGTTAGTGACTCAGAAGTAGTGAGGAAGATAGTAATAAACTGAGAGGGAGGAAAGAAGGGGGAGGAAGGTATAATTACAGAGAGAGAAAGCAAGAGGGTACACACAGTGGAGACACAGGCAAAGAGAGAGAGAGGGAGAAAGAGAGGGAAAGAGTCAGAGAACTGTCTAACCCTGCCCACTTTCTACAAAACCATTCAGCTCCGGTGTAACGAGCTGCATTTTGTCAAGTTTCTCCTCTCCAGAGCTCTCTGTCATCTCGGGTCTCTCTAAGCTCATCAGGACCGACCCATACCCAGGACGAGGACTAAATCCACAGGGTCGGAAACTCCAGGACCTTGACGACAGCTTACTGTTTTCCAGCATGTTCACACCTTTCAGATCAGGATTATTTTAGCTTTCATTCCACGCTCACTTATTTTTCCTGAGGGTGGCCGGGCGGCCCACTCTAGCTGGCATCAGATCGTGAGACGCGGCGGTGCCCACAATGCCCTCGCTCGCCTTGCTGATGGCTCTGGCACTGCTCCTCTCCGGCTGCCTGTCCGGACGCTGTTCTCCAACGCCCTCGGGCATGCAAGGCACGACTCCTCTAGAGAGCGAGAGACAGGCAGGGTCTCGGGGGGCTGAGCAGCAGGAGAAGGGTGCTGTGGCGAGTCCGTGTCCATCCTGTGCCCTCAGCCTGCTAAACAGGGATTCAGAGCCTGGCATGGTTGAGGCGGTGAAGAGGCACATCCTGAACATGCTGCACCTGAGCGCACCGCCCAACATTAGCCATCCGGTGCCCCGCGCCGCCTTGCTTAACGCCCTGCGTAAGCTGCACGTGGGACGTGTTGCACAGGATGGCACAGTGGAGATCGAGGATGAAGCAGAGGAGTTTGGAGGACATGGAGATGAGCAGCCATCTGAAATCATTACCTTCGCAGAGCCTGGTGAGTAAAAAAGTGGGTTTGAGGGAAATAGCAAGAAATATAGTCAGTTATCTAGAAAATATCACATTATTAACCATCAACTAAAATGAGCAAAGCTCCATTAAGCAAATAACTGAAGTGCAAGGTCTACTCTCTCTCCCAGCAATAAGAGAGAGAGAGACCGGCCAGAATGCTACATGGAAATAAACACATGCTCTCCAGCTGTGGAACTTCCAGCTAGGAAACTGGAATGGTGTGCTGTGCTACTGACAATACTTCTGTCTTCTGAGCAGCTCTTGATCTTGGGTTTTGTATGAAACTCCATTTGTAAATCCACTATCAGTGTTGGCTGTAAATTAATGGATGGGACTTTTTCAAGATTTATGTCTAGAAATTATTCCTAACTAAAAGAAGTCAAACTTTGATTAGATAGATTAAGAAAACCCACCTGCTTTAGTGACTCGGAAGGTTGCAACTTTTATCATCACGGGTAGAAAAACAAGAAGCGCTCACCATTGAGGATCAGAGTGAGCTTGTGACTATATTTATGCCCGAGTTTAAAGACCCATTTGACTGCTTTTGCACGCAGACCTGTAGTTAAGATTTCTCTGAGGCTGTCTCTACCTGCTGTGGAGCTGCCGCTCTGCTCGCTCGAGGCGCTCTCTGATTTGTGACATTGCTCCTGTAATCACAGCGTAGCTCGCAGACAGGAGGATGTCATCGCTGCCTTCAGCGTAACGAGAGGAACCCGGTCATTAAAGAAAGCGTGCAGGCTTGCACAAAACAGTGCGGGAATCGTTAAGAGCCTCAGCGGCTCCTGCACGGTTGGTGTGGGACGACCGGAGCTCCGAAGGCATCCTGTTTTTAATTGGTTCCTCATGACTTATTTATAACAATGTCACAGAGCCACAAATCAGTATGCCACCGTTACACACGCTGCTATTCCCGCAATAAAGAAGTTAACCCACCGACCTGATGGAATCCTTTTTTCAGGAGGAGTGAGGTAATGTTTCTCTGGAAGAATGTTTCTAAAGATAACAAGTGGGGTCTATTTTTAGTGCACAAAGCCCTATTGTATACATTTGCCCTCTTTGCATGTCTATTAGTGCTCCCTATGTGTTGATTAATTGCATATTAGTGTATGCGAAAGCGAGCGAGCTTACGTAAGAGCCTGTGGATATAAATAGCCGCTTTTTCAACGGACCTGAGATTGAGAAAAAAAAATGCAGCCCTCGACATCTTTATGAGATCAGAGGGCGTTAACGATACTCCTGGTAATAGGGCATGTGGGGTGGCCGCTATGTGTCCATACAAACACGCAAGGTTGTTAGCTGTACATAATTACTCCATTCATCAAAATACGCGTCCCGATAATTGCTCGGGGATCAGCCGAGCCTGGGGAAGTGGTGAAGAGGAATCTTTCAGTGCTTACTGAAAGAAAAAGGAAAGAGAGAGAGAGAGAGAGAGAGCGAGAGGTTCATCCTTAGTTCTCCCAAATGAGCCGAAGACATCATTAACGAGATTGTGGCGTGCCCAAATCAGGGATTCTGAAGCGGCGTCTTTGTGTCGAGGGAGCTTTATTTACAGCTGTTGTTATTTCCTGCAGCACCCTACGACGCCTCTCCAATCAAAACCATTCCATTCAAGCCGCCTGCTCATTCATGGAGAAGATGATAGACAAAGCGGGGCAGAGAGGGAGAGAGAGACTAAGTGAGAGATAGTATGTGTTTCGGAGCCAATGATGGGTCAGCTCCAGGATTTCCTCACTTGCCCTCTTGCCCATTGAAACTGGCGATGCAGAAATAGAACGAACCACTTTGGAAATATTTGAAACGTATTTCAGTTTATTCATTTATTTTCAGTATGCTCAGGTGTGAGATAAACTCAGGAACGCTGGGTGTGAAGCAGGAATACACCCTGACTGGAATCCATCAACCCCGGAGCTTAAAAGTTTTAATCAGATTCTTCAGTTTGCCGTTTCAGTGCTCTCTCTATTTTGTTCCCGTAAGCACATCCATGATTGACTGTTTAATAAAAATCCCAGCAGCACAGCACGATGGCACGCTCCACAGATAAACCGGGCACAGCAGGGGAGCTTAACGATAAGCACAACATGACTGCTCTACAGCTCTGTATGTTTAGTGGACCTTTCAGGGGGCGTGACCCTGTGTTTACGTGCAGAGATTCACATGTGACCTCTGTCACTGCCAGTAAAAGGTTACAGCGGAGCTGAGAGAGAGCATATATAACAAACGCCAAAATCTGTCAGAGCAAACAGAACAGGTCCCTGTAAGTGAGGAATTAAAGTCCAGCTTGCTCGCAGTCCCGATTGTTCAAACAGGAACCAGAGTCGATAAACTTGCGTCAATAATGTTGCTGTAGTATCCATGTGCCATCCATTTACTCTGGGAGAACTTTAGTTACCTCTGATAGAAAAGATAAAGCATGTCATTGACCTTAAATCAAAAATGACAAAATGCTTTCCTGTATTGATTAACGTCATTGTGGATTTAGGAGATAACACTTAGACGGATTTGAGTGTGGAATATGTAAAGAATACAACACTGACATTAACTAAGTTATTGTTATAATTTTCTAACAGCATATGCTGAAAAGTGTTTTATTCCTTATAAATTTAACCCCACCCACTATTTTTTCTCTTTCACAAACAAAAGACATTACAGGCTCTAACCCTAACCCTAAACATTAACCCTCTATATTTCACTAATTTCACTTATTGTACAAGTTATGCACTTCACACACAACAGCTTTAAATCAAGGAAATTAAACTTATCATAGAGGTTTCCTCAATGCAGGAAACTTTGTTTTCGACAGATGTGTTACTGACGTGTACTCGTATTAAAAAAAGTATTGAGCTAAATTGAGCTAAATAATGCTTTGAGTGTTTTTCTCTAACTAGCAAACTTTCCAGTCAAGCTTAAATACAAAAAGAATGACTGATGGTTTTGTAAACATACAGTAAGTTTAGGTTTTTTTTGTTTTTATGCGTTATGAATCTCACAACGATTTTGCGAATCAGAATCAGAGAGAACCGATAACGTTTCTGAGCTGTGTTCCTTGCTAACGCATTTAAGAGTTAAATCAAAAGGAGGCCGCCCCATCAGTCATGCAGAGTTTGAAGGAAATTCAAAGCTTAGCAAAGTCGCTCCTCTATCACCATGACACTCGATCTTTCACTAAGCAGTGTGTTTGACATTGTTATCCGCCACGGATATGAAAAGTATCACTGCTCTGCTTTGTTTAAAAAAAAGAAAAAAAAGAAAACAGCTTCTGATGTTGGATCTGAAGAGCCGTCTAAGATTTCAGACCTAGCGAGAAACCTTCGGAGAGTTTAGAGAAGATACAGGTCAGCTCGGCTTGGCGACCTCGGGGTGAATTGGGCACAAAGTTACGAATGTACAATAAATAGCAGTTTATCAAGACAGATTCTATGATGGGAATAGCATCATCGCTGTGCTATTGTTAAAAGTTAAAAAGTGCCTGGATAGCCCGTAGGAAGAAATAATAACAATAATAGTAATAAAAAAAGCCTGGGAAATTATTTCTTAGCTTCATAGAGCGCCTTTCTTCACGGGAATATCAGATGACAAGGTGAAAGAAAATACAAACAACCCTGAAAGGGTCAAAACTTTGGGCGGTTTCGATATCCAGTGGGCTTTCCTTTCTGATATTAGGTAACACATCATATATCTTAAGCAGATGTGTTGACTAAACAGCTGGAATGAAGACAAACTCACTCTTTGTACTTGAGAGCGGCGTAAGAGAGGCTATGTCTCGGATCACAAATCAATAAATCATGTGTTATAACTGAATCGGAACAGGCTTACACACTTACGTGGTCATGTGCGAGTTATTGGGAAGGCCCTTGTCATAACACGACACGCTTTATATACACAATCGGAGTGCCAGGATTTTAGCAGCAGGAAATGTTTTTATGGAGAAGGACTAGGTGTTGACGAAGGGTTGCAGATGGTGGAGAACAGCTCTGTCTCTCTGAGCGAGCGTTTGCATTCTGATGATGATGTTCAGACTGGCCTGGGATCCTGATCCCTCTCAGCTGTTGCTAGCACTCCAATATGACAAACAAACACCAAACTATTTGCACAATTTACTTGTAAATCAACTTGCTTAAATTCGTATCTTGGGAATAGAAGGCAGGAAAGCAGGAAAGTCATTTTAAAACAGTTTATGATGCTTGGAAATGTGATTAAAGGATACTACTGATGACCAATTTTACTTTACATTCTAACCCACCTAATTTCTTCCTCTTTTGTCTTTGGCAGTTGATGCTCCCGACATGGTGAAGTTTGACATCTCTAAGGAGAGTGCCGCAGAGTCCGTGGTGGAGCAGGCCAATGTGTGGATCTTCCTTAAACTGGCAAAGGGAACCCACACAAAGGGTAAAGTTTCCCTACAACTCCTGCAGACCCTGAGTGTCAGCACAGAGTCAAATCCAGACCCCCATGATGAGGTGTTGGTGTCTCAGAAGATGGTGGATGCTCGGCGTAGTGGTTGGCACACCCTGTCCATTGGAGGCAGTGTGCAGGCCCTGCTGGACAGGGGTGGTGGAGAGCTGCGGCTTCGTGTGTCATGCCCGCTATGCTCTGAGGTGGGTGCAGTGCCAGTCCTCGGTGAGGGAAAAGGCAAGGAGCACTCGCAATCACACCGGCCTTTCCTGATGCTGGTGCTACGTCCAGCTGAGGAGCGGCAACTCCGACGAAGCAAACGTGGTCTTGAGTGCGAAGCGAACATGCGTGCATGCTGCAAGCGCCACTTCTATGTCAACTTCAGGGACATCGGCTGGAATGACTGGATCATCGCGCCATCAGGTTACCATGCTAACTACTGTGAGGGTGAGTGCCCAGGCCACGCTGCTAACATGGCGAGTTCGGCGCTTTCCTTCCACTCTACCGTCATCAACCACTACCGCATGCGCGGTTACAGCCCATTTGTAGGCATCCGGTCATGCTGCGTTCCGACCCGCCTCCGTGCCATGTCCATGCTTTATTACAACGAAGAGCAAAAGATCATCAAGAAGGACATCCAGAACATGATCGTCGAAGAATGTGGCTGTTCATAAAAATGAATACAAAATAAAAAAAACTCAACCACAAACATTGTGGAACTGTTTTAAAACTGCTTAGCCAAGGTCAAAGCACATGATTGGTGGATTAGCAGCCTAGGCTGGCCCACAAACATTTCTCGAACTGTCATTGTTTTTGACTTGAACATGCTCTGTTCACGAACTGTTCTATTCAGGACTCTTGATTTGAGTGATCTCTGTGGCACTTTCATATAAATGTATAAAAAAAAAAAGAAAGAGGCGTAATATATTTTTGTTATTTGAAGGGAAAGCGGAAATATGAGGGAACAGGTGCATGGTCAGGATGAAATGTTGTTTCCGTGTTCTCTGCGCTGCAATAAAAAGAAGCATCTCGGAATATGAATCCGAGAGAAAAAAAAAAACGAACTATGCAACTGGTGTTATTGGATGTTCATTTTGTCAATTCATGTTTTTATGTTTTCTTTTGTCAACCCTTTTCCAACAACAACAAAAAAAAGTTGGTTGTATTTCTTTCTTTTTTTTTGTCTGGGGAAAAAAATACTTGAAGAAGAATAGTTGGGCCAGCTACTGGAGCCAAACTATTATTATTTTCTTATTATTATTACCTATAAATTATGAATGTTGATGAAAAGTGATCAGGATTTGCACTAAACCAACATTCCTATATCAGCCACACAAGGATATGATGTACATTTGGAACTTTATACATAGTATACCAAAGATCCAACATTTTAATAGCTTTCAGAACAATTCCACATAACGTCTAGCTCAACTGTGGTATTCGCCCAGTTAGCACCAATACACAGCCAACTAAACATATCATTTAATCCAGTCTGTTTAATCCAATTTTAATTTTTTCGCATAATTGTACAAGTTTCATGCAATGTTATGGTCCAGGCGTTTAAAGCCATGATCTTACAGCCTTCATAGAAACCCTTCATTACACCATGCACCAAGATAAAAGATGAACATTTTGTGAAAGAAAACGACTGACAAAAAACAAACCAAGTTATGTTGAAGGAAGCTTTTTGGATTCTGAACATGGTGACTTTTATGTATAGATCTCTAAGATGAGGTGACATGATGCATTGTTGTACAAAATGTGCTTGTTATGTTTTATATCTAATTTATTTTGCAGCATACTCTTTGCTTCACTATTAAAGCTAAACGGTTAAAGTAATCCTCTTGTGCTGATCTTTGTTTATTTATTCGTTTAGAGGCTCCTCAAAAAAAAATGTCGCACACGCTAATATTTCATTCCATCACCTTTAACTTTGATGTAGTGTCCAGTTTATGTTTACAATCAATTCCTCATGCTCCCAGAACCAATCTTTAACACCTCAAGTCTGGCTATGAATATGTCCATGTCTTCTGGGAAGAAAAATTCAGGTCATCTAATGACTTTATTTTATTGCTACATAACGTTGCGGAGCCTAGACCTGAGCACCTGAAGCAACCCCAGATCATAACACTGCCTCCAGGGGCTTGTACAGTGGACACTATGCATGATGGGTGCACTGCTTCATGTGCTTCCCTTTTTACCCTGACACGCCCATCGCTCTGGAATAGGATCAATCAGAACCCTTCAGGCCACATCACTCCAATGTCCAATCTTTATGCTCTCTAGCAAGCTGAAACCTTTTTTCTGACGTGTTTTTATTTTTAATTTTTAATAGACACACTGCTGTTTAGTCCCAGTCTCGTAAATTCTCATCACATGGTGTGTGTATGGAAATGCTCTTACTTTCCCTATTAAAAATATCTCTGATTTCTACTGTTCAACTTGATATGATGCACTATAAATTTTAAGTAATTTATGTCTGACCATGTACTGTAGTTGATGGTACGGCAATATTCTTTCTGGTTTAAATAATGTGTAAAATGGTTCTTAATGTAATTGTTGTTCGCTTTCCTTTGTGAAAGACAATAATTTTCCCAAGCAGTGTAAATCCACTGAGGATCATAAAGATTGCAAACGTAAAATTCACTTTTATTTATTGTCATTCTATCAACATAGCTATATTAAGTGGAATGAAATAGTTAAACAGATGACTAAATAGGCAACTTGAAAAGGTCTAACCAATTTCATTAGAGTCTAAATAAACATTTGCTTGTACATCTCTCTGAGCTGCCTTGCTGTGTAAGGATAAGAGTGGTTGAGCCAAGGTGCAGAGGTAATTACTGCTCTCATCACTTCACAAATGAAAGCTATCTAGTTCTCTTTGGGACCTTTCGGGGGAAAAAACAGTGCATTATTGCTTTCCTTGCCACATTAAAGATGTGCATCAGGACTGGAATCCCAGGTGAGGGAACAAAAACAGTCACAGTTTTCTTTTTCACTTTCTTGTGGGCAGTCAGATATGCAGCTCACCATGTTGATTATCATGGGAACTTAGTGAGACTAAATTGCTAATTTGCGTATATTTTAGGAAATAGGCTTTTAGGAAGCAGAAAAAAATAAAACTGCGGAATCCGATACTTAGGTTTCTGCAGAAGTTGGTCTGAAGGGTCACAAAAAATTCAGCGGTGGCTGGGAGAGGAATCATTTTGGAGTGGGTGAGATTGGACAAATTTCCACCAGGACTGGTGAGATTAGATAGAAGTACTTCAGGAATGGGAGAGATTGTGCAGGAATTCCTTCAGGACTAGAGGGATTGGACAGAATTATTTCAGGACTGATGAAATTGGACAGAATTTCTGTTGGAATAGGTGAGATTGACAGAATTACAGAATTCCTGTAGGAGTGGGTGAGATTAGACAGGTTTCCTTAAGGAATTGGTGAGAGTGGACAGGAATTTTTTCAGGACTGGTGAAATTGGACCGAATTCTTTCATGACAGATGAAACTGGACAAAATTATTTCAGGACTGGTGAAATTGGACAAAATTTCTGTTGGAATAGGTGAGATTAGACAAAATTACTTTAGTAATGGGTGAGATTGGACAGGAATTTTTTCAGGACTAGTGAAATTAAACAGAACTTTTCAATGACACGTTAAACTGGACAGAAATATTTCAGGACTGGTGAAATTGGACAGAATTGCTCTAAGAATGGGTGAGATTGGACAGAATTTCTTAAGGAATGGGTGAGATTGGACAGGATTTTTTTCAGGACTGGTGAAATTGGACTAAATTCATTCATGACACGTGAAACTGGACAGAATTTTTTTTAGGGCTAGTGAGATTGGACAGAATTACAAAATTCCTCTATGAATTGGTGAAATTAAACAAAATTACTTTAAAAATCTGTAAGATTGGACCGAATTCTTTCATGACACGTGAAACTGGACAGAATTATTTCAGGACTGGTGAAATTGGACAGAATTGCTTTAAGACTGAGTAAGATTGGACAGAATTACTTTGGGACTGGTAAAATTGGACAGAATTACTCCAGTAATGGGTGAAATTCGACAGACAGGGTAGGTCACAATTGACTAATTAGCGAAAGTAGTCACAATTGAAAAAAATGACATTAGAACTGGTGAGATTGGAGAGAATTTCTTTAGGAAAGGGTAAGATTGGACAGAGTTCCTTTAGGACTTATAAGATTTGACAGAATTTATTAAGGACTGATTGAGATTGGACAGGAGGATGGCGAGGATTCAAAAGAGAGCCTATAATATTGATAAAAATTTGGTAAGAAGCAGGTGGAGCTGGTCAGAATTCCTTTCAGAAGTGAATGTCTAAGTCAGAATTCCATTGGGAAAAGGGGAGAATTTCATTGAATGTGGGCAAGATCGGTGAGGATCTGTATAAGGCAAGCAGGATACTTTAGATTTCTTTTGGGAATAACCAGGAGTTATCAGAAATCCTTTGGGAATAGTCTGGGTTGGTCAGAATTGTTCCTCTGAATCTTGAGGGTGAGATTGTTAATAATTTCTTTTGTGCCACAGAAGCAGATGGGATTTGTTAGAATTTACTCGGTATCAGTTTGGGAACAAGCAAGGTTAGTCAGAATTCCATGAGGAGCAGATGGAAAATAAAAAAAAATATGTGTTCACTTCTAGACCAAGCATTCTCAACATTTCTTACACTCGGATCCATTTAACTGTAAGAATGACCAAATGAAAGAAGAAAAATAAATAAATCACAGATTTTACAAGCCAATGCAGAATATTTAATTCTTGGCTATTTATTGGACCCCTAACAAACATTCCAGTCAAGGTATTTGGGTGAAAGAAGTCTGTAGCTATGTTGCACATACTGGATTGTAGTCAGTTATTTCTCATCTTTACAATGATCACATCCCTCTGTTCCAAATGGACCTGGATTTCACAGCATGTTCTCGTTCCCATTGTGCAGTTGAGTAAAAAAAAACAAAAACCGTGCCAGATCTCCGCCTAAATGCGTTGAGAGGCCCGAGCTGTGACTTTTCAACACATGCTCATCCCAGGTGCTTCTTCAGCAGGGTATAAACCTTACATGCACTCCAGCTAATCCACAGAGCGCATCTGTGCATGGCGTTGACATGCCGTAAAAAACAGCGTTTGTGAATTAACCTGTGCTGACATGTCTGTTCTGTCTTTGCAGCAATCGTATAGCGAAATGTGTCAAGATTCCCAAAAATCGTAGCCTGTTCATATTTATTTAATGGAATGTGTTGCATAAGATCATGCTGAGAATTAAACCTGCAGATTAAATAATACTGACTAGACAGTGAAACATACTGAAATAAATAAATAATAATAATAATAAAAAATGAGGCTGAGCATTCCTTTTCCTTCAAGGACACATGCCACATGCTCGCAGTGCCTGCTCTTACCCTAACAGACATTCCAGTGGTAAAAAAGGAAGAAACACAACACACACGCACACACACACACACACACACACACACACACACTATTATTTTGTAAGGGTTTTGGGAGCCTGATCCATTTTTCAGCTATTTGCATCTTTCTCTATACTCAGTCTAATATTTACCAGCTCTTGGACAGTGTGACACAGTTCAGAGTGAGAGCAGAAGAGTGAGAGCACAGCACAGTGCAGTCGTCTCTCTGGTCATGAGCCAGAGGTAAAATCAAAATTTACCTATTCAGTCAATTCCCATTTAATTAACCTTTTTTCAGTAATTATTTACAAAAAAGTAATAGCACACTTTCACTCAACATGCTATACAATTACAGTTAAGTCATTGATAGCCATTATAATATACTGTATGTTTATTATTATTGCAAAATCTGAAGAATGTTCAAGTTAAACCACTTTTAATTATCTAAAAAAAAAACAAAAAAAAAAACTGAATGAGTAAGAGACTTCCTTTATTTCTCTATATAATCCCCTGCTACACTACTGCACTTATCCCAGTGTTTCACTAGTGCTTGGACATCATCAAGGTAGAATGTTTTCTCAGTACACTGGAGCAATGATCGAACTGCCTGCTTCATGTCTGACACACTGGCCTCCCAGGAACTCCTTTAACGGCCCAACCATGTGGAAATGTCTTGGAGCGAGGTCAGGACTGTACGGGAGATGTGGCAATAACTCCCAGCTGAGTTTCTGTAACGTGTTGGTGAATGTTTGTGTGTACAGTTCCCACAGACAGATGCGTCTCTTTAGGGTGATGACAAGTTATGTATTGATTTTCAAGGATCAGGCGGTCCACTCGCTAAATGTTCACACCTGCAGTGAGCTCCGAGCCACCATAATTCAGGGATTTACCGTTTTCTTTAAAAACAGATAGATAGATAGATAGAAAATATTGATAATGTTATAAAATTATTTATAACAGTTTAGAAAATAATTTATTTTTAATATAATTGATTATTATTAAAATGAAATTTTCTAGAAATACAAAAACAGAGAAAGGACATTCAATTAATAAATGTCAAATAAAAAAGATTTTGAAATGAAGTTTGTATAAAGCTTAACTACATATGTGTTTCAGATGGTTTTATTCACTTTTGGACTACAAAATTCTGTCAAGAAAGACAAATATGAATTATGTCCTACTTAAATTTTAAATATTTCATTTAACATTCACATACATTTTTTACGCCACCTGTGTGCATGTGAGGTTTCTTACACCTTCTTTTCACATCTTACTTCCTTATATGATTCCTGCTTTTTTTAATAAATGAAAAAATTTATTCTTGTGACCATTTCATAATTAAATTGCTTTCAGATATAGTTTTTTTTCTACTGTACATAATTCACCAGAGTTGTAATTTCTTTTACATGGGGCATTTTTACATGGTTCTGTTATTTATAGGTGATTTTTTTTCTGCATGAATAATTTATTTCACTTGTGATTGATATACAAAATTTACTTTCACATGATTTTTTCCCACTTCTATTTACATAATTGTTACATGATCCATT